>CM065595.1:12200240-12237740 GCA_033119425.1 Bufotes viridis
GCTATAATACATTTTTAATTGCAGGCTATTACAAATGTATTTAGATCCCGGTGCTGGTTTGAAAAATGTAGGGTATTTTTCACGGGACAACCTCTTTTCAGCAAAATAATAAAAAAAAATCTGAGATAATTTGTGGCTATGGTGTCTGGCAGCGGCTTACTCCCTCTGTCATTTGATTGGTTGCTATGGGCACCTAAGCCAGTTTTAATTTACACCAGTTTTGATAAATCTCCCCCATAAAGACTATCTACAAGAAATTCTTCCTCCTTGGCCCATAGCAACCAATCACAATGCAGCTTTCATTTCATATTCTGCGCTTGAAAATGAAAACTGCGCTGTGATTGGTCACATAAATCTGCTGTTGCT
This sequence comes from Bufotes viridis, assembly GCA_033119425.1. NCBI lineage: Eukaryota > Metazoa > Chordata > Amphibia > Anura > Bufonidae > Bufotes > Bufotes viridis. The sequence continues at coordinate 12,200,607 of CM065595.1, forward strand.
TTTCCCCTAGCAGCCAATCAAAGCTCAGCTTTCATTTGTACAGAGCAGCTTACGTATTGAAAATAGTGCTCTGATTGGTTGCTATGGGCAGCAATAACAAGTGAGGCCTGTTGGGCTTTATTTTTTGTTGGCCTTCATGATGTCAGTATAGGGGTGTCACGCTCATGACAAAATGCGATACGTGATGGGTGTAATGCCACATCCTCAAGCAGAAATGACGTAACCAAAGTAATAAGTGCCCTTGTAATACCACCCCGTGGCGCCAAAATGACAGTGCTCTTCTGTAAATAATAGTGCCATACATTTACAATCCAGTCATATCTGTCCCTGTATGAAAGTGCCTTCTTATGGGATCAAGCACAGTGTTTATGTAACCATGCCTGCCGCAGTGCCCCCATAATAGTGCCTGCCGGGGTACACTTATAATAATGTCTGTCACAGTGCCCCCATAATAGTGCCTGCCGGGTTACACTTATAATAATGTCTGTCACGGTGCCCCCATAATAGTGCCTGCTGGGGTACACTTATAATAATGCCTGCCGCAGTGCCCCCATAATAGTGCCTGCCGGGGTACACTTATAATAATGTCTGTCACGGTGCCCCCATAATAGTGCCTGCCGGGGTACACTTATAATAATGTCTGTCACGGTGCCCCCATAATAGTGCCTGCCGGGGTACACTTATAATAATGTCAGTCATAGTGCCCCCATAATAGTGCCTGCCGGGGTACACTTATAATAATGTCTGTCACGGTGCCCCCATAATAGTGCCTGCCGGGGTACACTTATAATAATGTCTGTCACGGTGCCCCCATAATAGTGCCTGCCGGGGTACACTTATAATAATGTCTGTCACGGTGCCCCCATAATAGTGCCTGCCGGGGTACACTTATAATAATGCCTGCCGCAGTGCCCCCATAATAGTGCCTGCCGGGGTACACTTATAATAATGTCTGTCTCAGTGCCCCCATAATAGTGCCTGCCGGGGTACACTTATAATAATGTCTGTCACGGTGCCCCCATAATAGTGCCTTCTGGGATACACTTATAATAATGTCAGTCATAGTGCCCCCATAATAGTGCCTGCCACGGTACACTTATAATAATGTCTGTCACGGTGCCCCCATAATAGTGCCTGCCACGGTACACTTATAATAATGTCTTCACGGTGCCCCCATAATAGTGCCTGCCGGGGTACACTTATAATAATGTCTGTCACGGTGCCCCCATAATAGTGCCTGCCGGGTACACTTATAATAATGTCTGTCACGGTGCCCCCATAATAGTGCCTGCCACGGTACACTTATAATAATGTCTGTCACAATGCCCCCATAATAGTGCCTGCCGGGGTACACTTATAATAATGTCTGTCACAGTGCCCCCATAATAGTGCCTGCCGGGGTACACTTATAATAATGTCTGTCACGGTGCCCCCATAATAGTGCCTGCCACGGTACACTTATAATAATGTCTGTCACAATGCCCCCATAATAGTGCCTGCCGGGGTACACTTATAATAATGTCTGTCACGGTGCCCCCATAATAGTGCCTGCGGGGTACACTTATAATAATGTCTGTCACAGTGCCCCCATAATAGTGCCTGCTGGGGTACACGTATAATAATGTCTGTCACGGTGCCCCCATAATAGTGCCTGCCGGGGTACACTTATAATAATGTAATAGTAATGTCTGTTACAGTACACACATCGTAGTGCCCCCTAATGCCAGTCACTGTGAGTGCCCTTATAATAGTGCCGGATACAGTTCCCTTTATAGTAGTGCCTGCCACAGACGCAGTATGCCTATAACAGGCTTGTCCATGAGCCCCTAATGAAGTGCCCCTACTCCCCCACTACCATTTTATCCCTGTAAATATCCTATCGTTGTGCCCCCACCACTTGTAGCTGTCTCCTAGAGACACCAGGAGCTGACGACGTCGCTGGCCCTTTAAGTAAGGCCGGCAGTGAATATATTTTGCAATCTGAGTCACATCAAGTATATAATGATCAGATAAGATTGTGACCCGCTAACAATCACTCCCATTGTCCGCATCCCTTTGGCACATTATCAGTTATGGAGCGGTGATTATTAGGATTATGGAGGCAGATATTTCACATCCTGTATGAACCAAGCGTTGACGGGCGGCACGTGATGGGCCCATGTCCCCACCTGTCCTCTGACCCCGTATCCTCTTGTCTTCTCTCTGTAGGATGGGAGTCTCAGCTCCTGGAGACAGGATTTCTGGGTATTTTCCTCTGCCCGCTCTGGTCCCTGTCCCGTGTGCCAGAACGCACCCCCCCATCGGGCATCGTCATCTGGGCCCATCGCTGGCTCATCTTCAGGATCATGATGGGAGCGGTAAGTTGTAGTATCATATATTTGATGGGAGTCCACCTAAGAAAGGGTGAGGGGCTCGGTTTCATGTCTGAACCCCTTCTGCCGTGGTCAGAGAGATACAGTAGGTAAATGGCATTTTCTGCCCCAAACTGTGCCTGCCCATTCAGCATCCATTCTCCGGCCGTCCGTCTGTTTTGTAATGACCGTTTTGCATCAGTTTTTCATGGCCGCTAAATAAATTTCCTTTTTTTTTTTTTTAAGCATCCCAATCCCTGTAGTGCCCTCAGTAAACCCCCCCCAGTGCCCCCCAGTTTCTATAATCGTTCCCCTGTAGTGCCCTCAGTGTCTATAATGACCCCCTATTGTAGCCCCAGTATATACAAGACTCCCCATAGTACCCCCTGTATATAAAATACCTCCCAGTAGTGCCACCTTGTATATAAAATGCCCCCCTGCAGTGCCCCCAGTTTCTCTAATGCCCCCATAGTAACCCCTGTATATAAGATACCACCTAAAAGTAACCCCTGTATATAAAATACTGCCTAATAGCCCCCCTATATAAAATACCACCTAATTGTGCCTGTATAAACAAATACCCCCAGTAGTGCCACCCTGTATGTAAAATGCCCCCCACAGTAACCTCTGTGTATCAAATACCACCTTGTATATTAAATGCCCCCAGAGTGCTCACAGTATCCATAATGGCCCCCCTGTAGTGCCCCCAGTATCTATAATGGCCCCCCTGTAGTGCCCCCAGTATCCATAATGGCCCCCCTGTAGTGCCCCCAGTATCTATAATGGCCCCCCTGTAGTGCCCCCAGTATCCATAATGGCCCCCCTGTAGTGCCCCCAGTATCTATAATGGCCCCCCTGTAGTGCCCCCAGTATCTATAATGGCCCCCCTGTAGTGCCCCCAGTATCTATAATGGCCCTCCTGTAGTGCCCCCAGTATCTATAATGGCCCCCCTGTAGTGCCCCCAGTATCTATAATGGCCCCCCTGTAGTGCCCCCAGTATCTATAATGGCCCCCCTGTATGGTCCCCATAGAAGCTCCTGTATATAAAATACCGCCTAATAGTGCTTCTGTATAAAAATATCCCCTGTAGTGCCACTCTGTATGTATAATGCCACCACAGTACCCCCTGTATATCAATACCCCCCAGTAGTGCCAACCTGTATATAAAATGTCCCCAGTATCTATAATGGCCTCCCACAGTGCCCGCAGTTCCTCTAATGTCCCCCATAGTACCCCCTGTATATAAAATGCTCCCCCCAGTATCTATAATGGCCTCCCACAGTGCCCGCAGTTCCTCTAATGTCCCCCACAGTACCCCCTGTATATAAAATACCACGTAATAGTGCAACCCTATATATAAAATGCTCCCCCCAGTGTCCCCAGTATCTATAATGGCCCCCATAGTGGCACCAATTATGGTGGTCGGCATCATGACATCATATGTGACATCATGGCGCTGAGAGTGTAAGGTCCTTCCGCTTCCCTGCAGTGCAGAGCAGAAGTGGATGACGTTTTTGTTTTTTTTAATCCCCGAAAGGCACGTTAACCCTTTTTTAATGCCCGATAGCTGGGTGCGCTCTTGTCTATACACTTGTTAAGAACAGGCCCATTGTTTTTAATGGGGTCTGTCTGGCCGTGAAAATGGCCAAAGATAGGACCCATCCCATTTTTTGATGGCCGCTATTAACTGAGCGTTAAAGAAAACTGCCCCATAGGCTTTGGTCGGTTCTGAAAACGGCCGCGTGATTTGTGAACGTAGCCTTAAGAAATCTCTAACCGATACCTTGTATCCATAGACATTAGCTAATTGGCAGCGGGGTGAATGGGATAAGCGGCACGATGGGTATCTGCAGCTGCTTATCCCTGCCCGACACTGTGCAGCCTCATTTCACAGTACCTTCTGTCCGGATCTTCCCATTTATAAAGTGATGCATATTGGTAGGATATACCGTCACTTTCTGATTGGGACCTAAACCGATCCTGTAGTGTTTTTCTGGACCCCTCCGACCACCTGCTGTACTGTGATCGGCTGCAGCGGTCACAGAAGCGCTCAGCAGCACGTCACCATTGCAGACCCGGCGGAGACCCGAGTGACGGTGCGTGAGCTTGTAAAAGTGAGTTGTTTTTTTTATTTTTTTTATTTTACAAAGCGCGCTGCCAAATTTTAACAAACCTCAGCGTTCCCCTTTAAAACACACACAAGGACTGTGGGTAACGATAAGTGTGTAGGTTCACCTGACTTGAGCAGTCATTGTGGCAGTGCTTGGCAGGGGGACAGCCTCCGCGCTCAGCCCGTATCTCAGGCGTCTAGCGCTTGTAATCCCACATGTTGTCCGTACGTGTTTTCACAAGATAAGAGGAGATTACCTTCCAGCATAATAAAATGGTGGAATACTGAGGGTTTGTCCTCGGCTGCTTTCTTTGGCTCGGGCCGGGGGCGTTATCTCGCTCTGCTGCTCCGGTATCAGGGCGCACAGATGTGTAATCCTATAACTTTTCTATAGGTGTAAAAGCGAAGGTTGTAAAATGTGGCATTAAAGAGAAGCAGGGATCGCAACGCAAACAGAAGGCTCCGCGCAGAACAAAGAGCCCACCAGTGCCCCTTATAGCGTGACTGACAGCTCGTCCGCCATACTCCTCTCCAGAAGTGGGAGGACGTGGTAACCCTTTATGGGTCCTTCAGAAGACCCCGATGAGGTTTAGAAATCAGCAACCTTACCTCAGCTCAGTCATCCTATATGTAAGGTTCATTTTCTGTGTCAGTGACACAGAGAATACCGCCATACAGTGCCAACTAATACCGCAATACAGTGCCTAAATTATACCTCCGTGCAATCTGTAAATAACACTACCATACACTGCTCATATAACACTGCCATGTATTTCCCACACTGTTCAGTGATAGCGCCATACAGTGCCCAGATGACTCCCGTACAGTCTTCACATAATCTAGGTAATATTGCCATGTAGAACTAGACCCACGTAATAGCACCATATAGTGTAATATATGCCGTAATCAAATAAACTCTTCAAAAACCCACGTGATACTACCATATAGTGCCAAAATAATAGACAATATTCAAATAATACACCCTTATAGAACCCACGTAATACCACCATATAGTGCCCAAAAATAATGCATTATTTTAATAGGGCCCATATAATACCACCATATAATATGCATTATTCAAATAATACAGCCTTAAAGCGCTGCCTTCTCTTCAAAGAGCTGATTGGTGGGGCTGCTGGGGGTCCGATCTGATATTAATGACCTATCCTGAGGATGGGTTATCAGTAGTAAAAGGCAGACAACCGCTTTAAAGACCACAAGTAATACCACCATGTAGTGCACAAATAACATGCAGTATTCTATTAATAATCTCTCATAGAGCCCACTAATACTGCCATATAGTGCCCAAATAACATGCAGTATTCTAGTAATAATCTCTCATAGAGCCCACATAATACTGCCATAAAGTACCCGAATAATATGCAGTATTCTAGTAATAATCTCTCATAGGGTCCACATAATACTGCCATATAGTACCCAAATAATATGCAGTATTCTAGTAATAATCTCTCATAGAGCCCACATAATACTGCCATAAAGTACCCAAATAATATGCAGTATTCTAGTAATAATCTCTCATAGGGTCCACATAATACTGCCATATAGTACCCAAATAATATGCAGTATTCTAGTAATAATCTCTCATAGGGTCCACATAATACTGCCATAAAGTACCCAAATAATATGCAGTATTCTAGTAATAATCTCTCATAGGGTCCACATAATACTGCCATATAGTACCCAAATAATATGCAGTATTCTAGTAATAATCTCTTATAGAGCCCACATAATACGGCCATATAGTACCCAAATAACATGCAGTATGCTAGTAATATTCTCTCATAGAGCCCACATAATACCACCATATAGTACCCAAATAACATGCAGTATTCTAGTAATAATCTTTCATAGAGCCCACATAATACTGCCATATAGTGCCCAAATAACATGCAGTATTCTAGTAATATTCTCTCATAGAGCCCACATAATACTGCCATATAGTACCCAAATAACATGCAGTATTCTAGTAATAATCGCTCATAGAGCCCACATAATACTGCCATAAAGTACCCGAATAATATGCAGTATTCTAGTAATAATCTCTCATAGGGCCCACATAATACTGCCATAAAGTACCGAATAACATGCAGTATTCTAGTAATAATCTCTCATAGAGCCCACATAATACTGCCATATGGTGCCCAAATCATGTGCAGTATTTAAGTGTTAATCCCTTAATGCACCCGCATAATACTGCCATACTGGCACTCGGTTCCCAAATAAAATGCAGATGAAATTAACCATTTGCACACAGGGGTGTCCTGTCCTCGGGTGCCCCCTAGATTTGGGGGCCCTTGGATGCTTCTCAGTTTGCCCCCGGCGGCGGGGGCAGACCACTTCTCCTATCTCTACAAGGCACACATGACGTGCATTACTCTAGAAAAGCTGGATGAGCACCCCTGTGGGAGCGGTAGTGGCGGCCATATTGGTGCTGTTTCACATTAGTGCCTTGAAGCTGCAGGCCCGGGCTCTGGTGTCAGTGTGCACTGAGCCCCCGATGACAGGTTTGTGCGATGACGTTGATGAGCGAGGGATGGGAAGAGCATTAACAGGCTGTATAATCCCCACGATTAGGGGCCCGTGATTGATGGCTGCGCTGTCACCATGAGCCCGAACACTTGCAGGCTTCCTTCTCGGAGGGGATAATGATCCTGACAGGCGCTGTAAAGTCTGCCTGATGCGTGAAAGCAAAGTTTCCTTCCAGGCTGGAGCGCACCTGTCGGGGGGCAGAGGTTTTATGATTTGTGCCCAGCAGCACCAGCTGAGGGGCCGACACATGGACTGCGAGGTCTGCCCCCCTGAGCAGTGCCGGCCGCCCTCAGGAAACTACGTTACATAACGGGGGCACATCACAGGGGACACGTTTATCAAAGGTGGGATCACCCTGCTATTATGTTCTTATAATCGACCTCAATAGTGGGTGTCCACCATGGGCCGTACCCCCTCTAATGTTCCCTGCCCCAAATCACTGCCTTCTCTTATAATACACACCTCAGCTGCTGCAGAACCTCATAATACACAACTCAGCTGCTGCAGAACCTCATAATACACACCTCAGCTGCTGCAGAACCTCATAATACACACCTCAGCTGCTGCAGAACCTCATAATACACACCTCAGCTGCTGCAGAACCTCATAATATACACCTCAGCTGCTGCAGAACCTCATAATACACACCTCGGCTGCTGCAGAACCTCCTCATACACACCTTAGCTGCTGCAGAACCTCATACTACATTCCTCAGCTGCTGCAGAACCTCATAAATCACACCTCAGCTGCTGCAGAACCTCATAATACACACCTCAGCTGCTGCAGAACCTCATAATACACACCTCAGCTGCTGCAAAACCTCATAATACACACCTCAGCTGCTGCAGAACCTCATAATACACACCTCAGCTGCTGCAGAACCTCATAATGCACACCTCAGCTGCTGCAGAACCTCATAATGCACACCTCAGCTGCTGCAGAACCTCATAATACACACCTTGGCTGATGCAGAACCTCATCATACACACCTCAGCTGCTGCAGAACCTCATCATACACACCTCAGCTGCTGCAGAACCTCATCATACACACCTCAGCTGCTGCAGAACGTTATAGTACACACCTCAGCTACTGCAGAACCTCATAATACACACCTCAGCTGCTTCAGAACCTCCTCATACACACCTCAGCTGCTGCAGAACCTCATACTACAAACCTCAGCTGCTGCAGAACCTCATCATACACACCTCAGCTGCTGCAGAACATCATACTACACACCTCGGCTACTGCAGAACCTCATCATGCACACCTCGGCTGCTGCAGAACCTCATCATGCACACCTCGGCTGCTGCAGAACCTCATCATGCACACCTCGGCTGCTGCAGAACCTCATCATGCACACCTCGGCTGCTGCAGAACCTCATCATGCACACCTCGGCTGCTGCAGAACCTCATCATGCACACCTCGGCTGCTGCAGGACCTCATCATGCACACCTCGGCTGCTGCAGAACCTCATCATGCACACCTCGGCTGCTGCAGAACCTCATCATGCACACCTCGGCTGCTGCAGAACCTCATCATGCACACCTCGGCTGCTGCAGAACCTCATCATGCAAACCTGGGCTGCTGCAGAACCTCATCATGCACACCTCGGCTGCTGCAGAACATTATACTACACACCTCAACTGCTGCAGAACCTCATCATGTACACCTCAGCTGCTGCAGAACCTCATAATACACACCTCAGCTGCTGCAGAACCTCATAATACATACCTCAGCTGCTGCAGAACCTCATAATACATACATCAGCTGCTGCAGAACCTCATAATACATACGTCAGCTGCTGCAGAACCTCATAATACACACCTCAGCTGCTGCAGAACCTCATAATACACACCTGAGCTGCTGCAGAACATCATAATACACACCTGAGCTGCTGCAGAACATCTTAATACACATCTCAGCTGCTGCAGAACATCATAATCCACACCTCAGCTGCTGCAGAACATCATAATCCACACCTCAGCTGCTGCAGAACCTCATAATTCACACCTCAGCTGCTGCAGAACATTATAATACACACCTCAGCTGCTGCAGAACCTCATAATGCTCAGCTACTGCAGAACCTCATCATACATACTTCGGCTGCTGCAGAATCTCTTAATACACACCTCAGCTGCTGCAGAACCTCATAATGCAAAACCCCTTTGAGAAGAGAGGTGGCGGTTTTAATTTGATCAGTGATTGACATGAACCTCCATAGGAGGTTCTTCAGCAGCTGAGAAGAGCAAGAGGAAAGACATTGCCCCATCTGCTGCAGAACCGCACAGTACTTATGCCATCTCATGCAGATGTTTAAAGTCTGTACCCCAGCTGCTGCAGAACTTCTTTTAAAAGAGAGGCTCAGCTGTATTTCTACTAGTGATGAACATGCAGCTCCCATGAAGCTTCTTGTAAGAGGTTCTGCAGCAGCTGGAGGATGAATTACTAGACATAATGTTTCCCCTCCTGTAAATCATAAAAAGACAGCACGGAGACCCTTGACCTGTATTGGCGGCCATATTGAATGTCACTCATCTTTCCCAGAATCAGATAGAACTCACGACCGTCTTGAGGCCGACTCCAGGATTACTGGGAATTCTTGGCTGGAAATGCTTTTTAAGGCAAAGTTCCTCTGATTATTTCTGGTTTTTGCAGCAATCCTGGGCTAACCTCATCCAGACCTCAAACCCCCCCCATCATAACGTCATCACTTTTTTTTTTTAGTTCACTAATTTAGTTCTCCAAATTTTGCATGGTTTCTGTAGCGTCGTGCTGGATCTGACTTGTCACTTGTGCCCAGTTCAGCTCCTAAACGGTTAAAGCCCTGTGCACACAGCAGGGGGATTAGCACAGGATGCAGAGGGGCGCAGCAGCCACCGCACAGGGCACAGAGCTTACCGAGGGGTGAGCAGGTCACCGCGCAGGGTGTGAGGGGAGCCCGGCCCTGAGTGACAGCAGCAGAGCCAGCAGCAGGTTGCAAATTGTCAGGGAAATGGAGGGAAGAGGGTGAATTACGAGGCCTGACTGCATTAACCCCCTGTGCTCCAGTTTCATTCCCCACCATTACAATATGTATAGTCCATTATTACTGTAAAGCTCTGGTCTCTAGCTGTTGCAAGAACTACAACTCCCAGCAGGCCCTGACAGCGTCCTTCCTTGCAGGGGTGTGCAGTATAGTACACTGCAGTGATCTCCAACCTGCGGCTCTAGGGCTCTTGCAGGACTACAACTTCCAGAATATCACTGCTATAAACCAATAAAACAAGTCTGTGTTCACACACAAGGAGTTGCAAAAATGGACATTGAGGCCTAGACCGTCCTAAACCCCCCCCTGAAGCTGTGGCCCAGATTTACTACTGTGCCTGCGCCCAAAACCAGTCTAAATAATCGCGCCTCTACGGTTTCTACACTTTTTTCCGACAAGAGATGAGTGAATCGATTTATTTTGTACTTATCGATTCGTTTCATCAAGCGGAGGTCCGCACCTGCGACGGGGTGTCCCCCAAAGCTGAGGACACCCCCCCCCACACCTTGATTGATTGACACCTGGGTCAACCCTGACAATCTTGCCCCTGAGACAGAAGCACAGAGGCTCGGCTTCTGCAAGCAGTGCAGCGACTGTTCATGCGCCGTATCGGCACAGGGGCAGTCACTGCTCCAGTGGTGAAAGCCGAACCTCTGCGCTTCCGCTGCCACTTGGAGCAGCAGCACAGGCGCGAGATTGGCAGGGCCGGTCTGGATGTCAATTAAATGGGTGGGGTGGGGGGGGGGGTCCTCAGTTTGGGGGACACTCCGTCACAAATGCGGAACTCTGCTTGATGAGACTAATCAATACTGACAAATAGATTGCCTCATCTCTAGGGTGGGGCTTCACAGGAAAGGGGCAGGGCCTAAGATGCACCACTGGCGCCACAATTCTGGCGTAAGCCAACCAATAGTTGTGCTAAAGTCGGTGGAAAGTGTCTATCCCTGCACCAGATTTATCATCCAGCCTGAGCCCCTGTGATAAATCTGAAACCGAAGATTACGCCACCTACAGGATGAGTCAATCTGGGCCTATGTGCGTGCAATTTAGCTGTACTCAATACCGCCCCCTACAGGCCAGTATCATAGTGCATGGGTGGTTCAAGTGTTTGACACATGGGGGCTCTCTGCTGTGTCAGATTAGCACCTCTGCCTCTTCTTCACACCTTGTTCCCCCATACTCGTCTGTACAGGGGAGGCTTGTATCTGCATGCTACATCCAGATATGACCGTAATCTACCCCCTTCCCCCAGTCTGAAGCTGTCAGGGATGCTGAATACTCTCCTGAACGTCTGCTGAGCGTCTACAAGTCGTTAGACCTATTCCCTTACCCTGCACTACCTATTGGCCCGATTACTGTAGCTGCCAGAGATTTTAAGGGTTAAAGGAGTCTGTCAGGAGTTTTGACCCTGCTAAACTGCTGACAGCACTAGGTAGAGGATGGGGAGAGCACAAACATACCATTCGTTTTATCATCAGGAGTATTTAGAATATGAAGTTTTATTCTGCCGTTTTCTGCTCCTGCAAGAGCCCAGGAGGCGGAGTTTCACTGTGAATTGCTGTCTGCATTGAGCTGCTTCACAGCCCCTCCCCTCTGCTCTGAGTGACAGCTGTAGTGGTCTCCTGGTTGGATGCTACAGCTGTCACTCAACGCAGAAGGGAGGGGCTATGAAACAGCTCAATGCAGAGAGCACTTCACTGAAGCTCTGCCTCCTGGACACTTGCAGGATCAGAACTTGGCAGAATAAAACTTCATATTCAAACTACTCCTGATGATAAAAGGTATGTTTGTACTGATCTCTACCTAGTGCTATCAGCAGTTTAGCTCAGTCAGAACTGCTGATAGCCCCGTTCACATGCATTCCTGTTTTATCTGAAAATACATTGTATTATTTTTCATCCAATGGAAACAGTCAGCAAGCAAGTTGTTTTTCATGCTAGATTACACTATAGGTTCCTGGTTTAAAGACAATACTTCCTAGGATGGAATTCTCCATATCAAGTTCTGTTTTGACACTGAACAAGCAGGGAATGATGTAAGATTTCAGCTGCAGGATTGCTCCTCTTACAAGCTGGAGTGATCCGCAAATGACCCCCATAGGGCTACAGTGGATTTCTTAATCCAGGTGCAGTTTTTGGCAGCCTGCACTCTGTCCATACATCCACTGCATCCTGCAGGGTGGGGGGCAGCAATGTCCGAGTTGCATTAAGGAATTGTTTGTTATGCGATTCCCTGGTATAATTGCCTCCAGGACCGTCCCCTGCCCCCGCTGCCTGGCACTGAAAGGGTCAAGCCCATGCACAGATTTCCCTCTTATATTTTACCGTAACCGACTCAGAAAAGAGTACGAAAAATAACAGGATGCGATGGTAAACCTCAGACCGCAGGATAAATCTTATCTGTGACTGGCAGCGGCATGAAGCCTCCCTGCCCATCTCATTGGCTCGCCCTTCATCTGATTTCCTTGCGGTTTATTTGCTGTGGTTTTTCTCTTTTTTTTTTTTTTTCTTCTCCCATGCCTGGGCCAAAAGTATTATTTTTTTGCAAAACCATCCTCCTTTCACAAAGTATTTCCTCATTTTTATCTGCAGGCGCTGCCAGCCATGACATACGTGGGTCCATGCCCTTAACTGGAGTCAGCTAAGCAGAAACGGGGGTAAAAAGGCTCAAAAATACCACTTTGCATCTTTTCAAGTAAGGGTTCGGCTACGTGGCGAATTGTGCGGCGCAATGTTCGTCAGTAGGGTTGCAGTGCGAAATATTGCGATGTGACAGTCGCTAAAAATCTCTGACTTTAGTGAAAGTCTCGCTCGACTCGCGTGCAACTAGACTTTGTTTCCACAGCCAAAAACACAGTTCTAAAATAGTCGAGGTGCAGAAAAGTCGCATATATTTTTGTGTCGGGCGACACCGCCCTACTCTAGGCTCTACTGAAATTCCACCGTCTTACCTGAAGGTATGGCAGGAACCTGACAACTGCCTGCACACAGAGCGGGACCACATCTGGTCATGAGATAGTTAATCATCCCCGTATTTGTTCCCTTTTTTAGGATACATTTATAGTGCTTGAAATTCAGAAACGTAAAATCCGACTATTCTGGGAATTTTTTGGTCCTGAGCGCCTTGTCCCGCATCTCGTGGGTTGTCCTTCTTGCCTCGTTCATACCGCAGGCGACGCTTCCTCGGGGTCACATGGTGCTTTAAATAGTTAAAAGGGTTGCATAGAAGTAGAAAAATATGGCTGCTTTTTTTTTACAAAAAAACAGCGCCTCATTTGTACACAGCTTGTGGGTGGTATTGCAGCTCATCCGTTTCTTTTCAGCATCCACAATCCAATGACGGATGTGCGGTTTTCTGCTTCTATGCAACCACTTAGGGTCCATTCACACGTCCGTGAATGTGTCCGCACCCATTCCGCAATTATGCGGAACCATTCCTTCTCTATGGGGCAGGAATGGATGCGCATCCGCATTTCCGGAGCGTGCCCCCGAATTTCCAGTCTGCAACTCCTGAAAAAAATAGAACATGTCTTATTCTTGTCCGCAATTGCAGTTCTACGGGGGTGCTGCCCGGGTGTATTGCAGATCTACAATACACTACAGACGTGTGAATGGACCCTTAAACTGATAAAATGTCCTGCGACCTGTAAGAGTCATGGCCGGCAGTCCTATGTAAAGCCACAGGCTTCCTTGTCCATTCTCAGCCCTTTAAGCCTTGATCTGACAAGCAGAGTAATCTGAGACAGACTGGTTGCTGGGGACTCATCGCTTGACAACGCATGGCTGTATTGTTGGTTAGGTAATCCATACCAACAGGTTGTCAGCTTCAGGGCTCATGCACGCAGCCGTATTTTTGTCCAAAAATATGGATCAGATCCGGATCCATTTATTTCAATGGGGCCACAAAAGATGCGGACAGCACTCGGCCGCAGTCTGTTCCGCGGCCACACAAAAAAAAAATAGAACATGTCCAGTTCTTGTCTGTTTTGCGGACAAGGATTGGACGTTTCTAGAGGATTGTGAAAAAAAAATGTCGTCATGCACACAGCCAGGATCCGCGATTTGTGTTCAGCAAAACAAAGCGGTCTTGTGCATGAGTCCGTCAAGCCGTGGCCGCACTCCTTGTGTGCAGAGTCCCAGGAATGGAGTGAAGGACACCCCGTCCGTTCTCACGACTTACATGGAGCCCATCTTGTCCACAGGTCCGAATGAACCCAGCTTCTGCTCCCGCCACGGTCCCTTCTTAACGCTTCGAGCACCGTATGTTTTTAGTCTATTAACACCCCTTGTTAGGATAAGCAAAATTCCAGAATTTGGAAATTCTGGCTTTCTGCTCTTTTGGGTTGTCCCCAGGTAGGCCGGTTGACCTCATCCTACCGAGTCCAGTCTGTGGATCCCACAGTCACCGTCATGACGTCCTCTCCGCTCGTCTTCTCTACGCCGAGATGAAGTGCTCTCATACTAATTGGCTTTATTACATTAGCGGGGGTGGAAGAAAAGAAAGACCGCTTTCATGTGTTGCTCTGTAATTATTCATACAGGGCATGGGGGCTTCATGGGAATTTTTTGGGGAAAGTGGTGTCTACAATGCGGCAACCCTTGACCCCTTCCCAGCTGCGCTCCCCCCTTGTTTCTCCTCCAGGGGTCTCATATTTGACTCTCTCTTTTCTGTGATCCTCGTTCATCTTTCTGCAAGTTGCCTTTGGCTCTTCTTCTCACAGTAACACTGAGACTTTTTCTTTGCACCGTGGGCTGATTGCCTCGTAGGAACGCAGAAGATTGACCACCCCGTCCTTCTAGTCCGCCCTGATGTTCTCCTCCTCCATATGGACTGTAGATTGGAGATCTGTGCCGGCTCTTCAAAGGGAATGGCTCCTGAATGTATAGTTGAAAGGGTTTTCCGAGAAACTAAAAGCCTTTGAACCCCTAATAGGATCGTTAGTATTAAAGAGGCTCTCTGGGATTTACATATTGATGGCGATATTGACAGGTCAATTATATGAGATCTGCAGGGGTCCGACTCCCGACACCACCGCCGATCAGCTCTTCGAAGAGGCTATGGCGCTGCAAGAACACTTAGGCGTCTTCCTAGGCCATGTGATGTCACGCTGATCGTCCCCATGTCCTAAACGCAGCTCAATTCCATTCAAGTGGATCGGGCTATAAAGTGCAGCAGCTATGCAATGGACAGCACTGTGCATGGTAAGCTGTGAGGAGGCCCCTACGCTCCTCCGAGCTGATCGGGGGTCAGACCACCGATAATCTCATATTGATGACTTATCCTGAGGATTGGCCGTCGATACTAAAATCACGGAAACCCACATTTTAATATTCTTCCTATTCTCTGCCACCTTGACCAATCTTATCGGTCTTGCGTGTCAACCATAGTGACGCAGTGTCACGAGACTGTTTGGACAGACTGGTTGCTACGGAGGCAATGCCTAGCAACCCATTTCTAGCAACCAGATTGTCGGACAGCTAAACTGGCACTGCGCTGCTTTGTAGAGCATGGAAGTAGGTGCTTGGCGACAGTCACTGTCTGCACTATTAATCAGATTTTTCGACTTCTCTTAGCACTATTAGGCCTCATGCACACGACCGTTGTTTGTTTTTCCGCGTCCGTTCCCTTTTTTTTCACAGATAGGATGCTTCCCCATTCATTTCAATGGGTCCGTCACAAAATGCGGATGGTTAACCGTTTTTGTTCCGCATCCGTGGTCCGTGTTTACCTTCCGTCAAAAAAATAGAGCATGTCCTATTTCTTTCATGTTTGCGGACAAGGATAGGCATTAATACAATGGCTCTTCCAAAAACACGATCCGTCAAAAAAAACGGTCCGTCATCCTTTTTTTTGACGGTCGCAAAATTTGCGGATGGAGCGGATACGGAGGCAGGCAACGGTCGTGTGCATGTAGCCTTAATCAGATTTTTCAACTAAACTTAGCAGTATTAGGGTCCATTCACACGTCCGCAATTCCATTTCGCATTTTGCGGAACGGAATTGCGGACCCATTAGTTTCAATGGGGACAGACTATGTCCCGGCCGGGGCAGCAATTGCGGATCCGCACTACCGGGTCCGCAACTGCGTTCCCGAAAAAAATAGAACATGTACTATTCTTGTCCGCAATTGCGGACAAGAAAAGGCATTTTCTATGAGAGTGCCGGCGATGTGCGGTCCGCAAATTGCGGAACGCACATCGCCGATGTCCGTGTTTTGCGGATCCGTGAATGGACCCTAAATCCGATTTTTCGACTAAATTTAGCACTATTAATCAGATTTTTCGACTAAACTTAGAAAGCGAGCCACCTTTAAAAGGAGTCTGTCACCAGGAAATTCACTGATTAACCAGGCACAATGCCTTGTAGGACTCACTCAGCTGAATGTAATGATACCTTTCACTTAGTGATCTGTTCTTTTATTCCATATGCAAATGAGCTTTCAAAGGGGTTTTCCGAAATTTTTATACTGATGACCTATCCTCAGGATAGGTCATCAGTATCTTGTTGGTGGGGGTCCGACACCCAGGACCCCTACCGATAAGCTTTTTTGAGAAAGCGCCAGCGCTCCTGTGATCGCCGCGGCCTTCTCTCTGCTTTTCTCAGGCCGAGCACCGACACATTCATCGGTCACGTGGCCTAGGAGCGCAACACAGCTCCATTTAAGCACAGCGCCGTACATTGTATAGTGGCTGTGCTTGGTGAGCTGAGGGAAGGCCGCGGTGCTCACAGGAGCGTCGGTGCCTTCTCAAAACAGCTAATCGGCGGGGGTCCCGGGTGTTGGACCCCCTCTGACCAAATGCTAATGACCTATCCAGAGCTAATCCTGGATAACCCTTTTAAGTGCACCGGGGGTGGGTCCAAGCCATTCTGTGCACCCTTTCTCCTACAACTTCCTCTGCCAGATCCTCCTCCTTGATGGATCGGGCCAGGAGAAATGACTATGCAGGAAGCCGACCCTGTCAATCAGGGAGTGGCTGGCAGAGGAAGCAGGAAGATCAAGGGTGCAAAGAGTGGCTTGGGTCCGCCCTTGGTGCACGGAACTACTCATTTACATACGGATTAAAAGCACTTTTTGTCCAGAATGGATTCCTGGTGACCGGGCCCTTTAATACCACAGCCTGCACACTTGTGTTTCGGCTAGCTATCAATTAAGCCAGATCATTTAGAGAGATGAAGTGGATTGGAAGTCGATCGGTGAGATGCACGCCACGTTACGCTTCAGAGCACCTTGACGCCAGCTCGAGAGCGCTGCTGGCACATGGGCTTCTTCCCCGTTTACCAGAGGAATAAGGCTCACTTTGTTTGGGGATCTTGACTTAATCTCCGTCGTGTTTGTTCTTCCAACAATAACAAACAGCGAGAACCAAAGCACCAAACCCTCAGCAGCAATAGGCTCCAAGGAGCGTGTCACCCTGTGAGGAGTTTAACACTTTCACTAGGTCCTACTGCCTCCTGTGTTTTTGGTGTTTTGGAGTTTTTGCTGCTGATGTGTGAATTAATTAACATCCCCCCCTCTATGGGCGAGCAGTGAGGAAGCTTGCTCTGCTTTTACCTTGGGTTCTTTTCTTGGCGTCTGTGTTCTGCCATTCCCTTCCAATTTAAAGTAACGTCTTGCTCTAATGAGTGTTGTGGTCCACTAAGACTCTTACAGGGTATGTCATTCTTTAAAAACCATCTTATGTATGTATAGACTGAATCTCCATAAAAAGTAGTCACTGATCCTGAGTTACATCCTGCATTATACTCCAGAGCTGCACTCACTATTCTGCTGGTGGAGTCACTGTGTACATACATTACTTATCCTGTACTGATCCTGAGTTACATCCTGTATTATACTCCAGAGCTGCACTCACTATTCTGCTGATGGAGTCACTGTGTATATACATTACATATCCTGTATTATACTCCAGAGCTGCACTCACTATTCTGCTGATGGAGTCACTGTGTATATACATTACATTACTTATCCTGTATTATACTCCAGAGCTGCACTCACTATTCTGCTGGTGGAGTCACTGTGTACATACATTACTTATCCTGTACCGATCCCCAGTTACATCCTGTATTATACCCCAGAGCTGCACTCACTATTCTGCTGGTGGAGTCACTGTGTACATTACATTATATTACTTCTCCTGTACTGATCCTGAGTTACATCCTGTATTATACCCCAGAGCTGCACTCACTATTCTGCTGGTGGAGTCACTGTGTACATACATTACTTATCCTGTACCGATCCCCAGTTACATCCTGTATTATACCCCAGAGCTGCACTCACTATTCTGCTGGTGGAGTCACTGTGTACATACATTACATTACTTATCCTGTACTGATCCTGAGTTACATCCTGTATTATACTGCAGAGCTGCACTCACTATTCTGCTGGTGGAGTCACTGTGTACATTACATTATATTACTTCTCCTGTACTGATCCTGAGTTACATCCTGTATTTTACTCCAGAGCTGCACTCACTATTCTGCTGGTGGAGTCACTGTGTACATACATTACATATCCTGTACTGATCCTGAGTTACATCCTGCATTATACTCCAGAGCTGCACTCACTATTCTGCTGGTGGAGTCACTGTGTACATACATTACATTACTTATCCTGTATTATTCTCCAGAGCTGCACTCACTATTCTGCTGGTGGAATCACCTGAGATAAGCAGTGTTTGTTGTGTCTAGAAGACGCTTATCTCATCCTCCATTGAACTAACCTCATTTACACACGATATTGGGACGGGGATACATGGCTTCAGGGCCCGGGGTGGGGGTTGGGGGGGTGATCGGCGTTATCCTTTAATCGTCTTTTTCAGTCTGTCTTGATTTGAGGAATTTCAGGGCGCCACAAGGGATGACCCCGCAAAGCTTAATCTTTATAATATGGAGGGATTTAAAATGAAAAAGAATGTAGAAAATCTTCCTAGAGCTGCGCCCACAGAGCTGACACTCTGAAGGTCCTGACGCCGGGGGCAGTATCTGGCGATCCCGGCCACTTTCCCAAGCCTATGTCAATGGAATATTTACAGGCGTAGCTGTGGGTCATCTAACTTTTCTGCTCTTCTCCGTCTCCATTGGCTTGTCCGTGCCATCTCACCCCCTCCCCATCCAAATTCACTTTGGGCTAAGAAGGGCTGAAAGCCGGCTTTGTTCCCTCGACACCGCCGAGAAAAAAAAATCCATGGAAAATCTGACATCTGCATTGTGGAGAAGAAATCAATAGATTAGGAGAATCTGGTCGTCCCCCACTTGTGAAGGAATGCCGTCCGCTCTCCTCTCCGCTCACAGCTCCGCTGACATTTTAATTATGTCGCGTTTTGCTTGTGTTGGGAAACAAAGTGCACAATCGGTTTTGCAGATTTGCGGTTTTCTTTAATGGGACGGTGGGAAAAATATTAAGTGGGGGGCGGCGGCGGCGGATGATGGATGAAAGGTATCGCTTCGCTCTTTGGGGCGTGAGATTGCATTGTGCAGAGTATCGTGGGTGTCCTGTCTGGCGGTGGTATTTATAGCGGCTGGCCCAATACCGCCACTTAGGGGGTCATAGTGATTTAAAGGGGTTCTCCAGACACTATGAGGTTGATTGAAGAGCGTTTTGTACTGACAGTAATTCGGAGAAGATCTGGGCGTTCCCCGCAATAGAGACCTGTAGATCTAGGCTGAGAGACGCAGTGGTCTTCAGCTGTTGTGTAACTACAACTCCCAGCATGTTCAATATTGACGCAGTTCCCTGATCGAGTATTACGTGGCAGCCATTGAAATCTGGAGCTCTCATAGAATGGGTTCCTGAGTAGAAGACCCCCCTTCTCCAGGTTATGCCCGTCCAGGACGTGATGGGGTAGTGCATGGCATAGGGATTTTCTCTCCGCCCCTTAGACTCTGCATTCAGTACCAGTTTTGCCTGGAGTGTTAGTTTAAAGGAGCATCTGTCAGCAGTTTTGTCCCTATGACACCGGCTGACCTGCGCTCGGCAGCTGAAGGCGTCCGTGTTGGTCCCATGTTCATATGTGCCCGCATTGCTGAGGAAAATGATGTTTTATGATATGTAAATGAGCCTCTAGGAGCAACGGGGGCGTTACCATTACACCTAGAGGCTCTGCTCTCTCTGCAACTGCTGCACCAATTAAATATCGCTCAAACCCACATAGATGCTGGGCCTAATCAAGCGCAATCCCACACTAAATTACCGTACACCGCACGTAATAGAACAATGCATAAACAAGAAGTAGCAGCGGCAGACGTACACAGGGAAGAAAAGGAACCATACAA
Source organism: Bufotes viridis (assembly GCA_033119425.1). Lineage (NCBI taxonomy): Eukaryota > Metazoa > Chordata > Amphibia > Anura > Bufonidae > Bufotes > Bufotes viridis. Next base: position 12,220,918 of record CM065595.1, read on the forward strand.
TAGGTCACAGATCACATATCCGAACTCCTAACTCGGTGATAATCCTTTTAGCATCTATCGCGCTTGTGTAAAAGACGTGTGTAAAGAGTGGCGGAAACTTCAAGTGGAGGTCAAGTGGTCAATAGATATATATACAATTATAAATCGGTCTAAAGTGCTAAGTGCCATAAAGCCATGTAAACAACAAAGAATACCGTCCAGAACGGTTCTAAACCCCGACACGCGTTTCGCGCGTAGCTGCCTCAGGGGATGAATATACCCTCGTAATCATGAGAGCCATGTAAAAACAAGTGCAGGGGTGCCTATAACTGTGTGGCCACACATATGAGGGATGTTCACGGCGTGCGTTCCACGCTGGAACGCGCGACGTCACATCCTGTGAACTGATGAAACCTCCAAGAGGTGGGGCGGATCGGTGGGGCGGATCGTTTGACCTAATCTATAATTATATAGAATAAGTAAAAAAAACATGATTATTCGTGATAAATGCATAATATAATAAATACATACTATAACTGATAGATATCATATAAATATATCAAATGTGAATAAATGCAAAAGTGAAAGAAGAAAAGGAAAAACAGTTTCTCTCTGCATCTGCCGCGCCTGGAAGTGACAACATCATCACTCCTATCAGGCCCTGTCAATCAAAGTGCAGAGGGCGTGGCAGTTGCAGAGAAAGCAGAGCCTCTAGGTGTAATGGTAACGCCCCCGTTGATGCTAGATGCTCATTTGCATATATTAATACATAATTTTTCTCAGTAATGCGGGCACATATGAACATGGGACCAACACAGACGCCTTCAGCTGCCGAGCGCACATGTAACAGGTCAGCCGGGGTCATTGGCACAAAACTGCTGACAGGCGCCTCTTCAAAATAATTTGAGCTTCATGTTCACGCCATTGTCAGCATCTCTGCTTGCTTTCTATAAATGGGAATATTCTTGGTTAAAATCACTACTATCCAGTCTAGACAATCCTCCGTGAGCGAAACGCAGCAGCAGCACAGATCGCTCCCGTAGCCTGATAGTTTGTCACAGTGTATCAGTCCGGAGTGCAGGCTGTTTAGTTCACTGAGTATTGTCTAAACTGGACACAATTGAAACAAACCCTCAGCTGGGAAAAGTATAAATTCTGTACTAGGTTTCAACCAGATATTTCTGCTCACGGACAACAAGCAGAGATCTTGAAATGGAGACGCAAAGTCTATCCGAATATTTGTGGAGTGTGTTTCGTTTTTAGGATTTGACCTCCGTTACAGGTGGTTTGTGGCTGCAGATGTCTGGAGGGGGCAATCGTATCAGGGTTGAGGGTCTTGGGAATGTTAGACGACTGCAAACTTTAATTCAGTCCAGGTCCTCCTGTGAGGGTGCCTGGTGCCTCGGCGAAGTCTGACCACGCTGGGAACCTCTGCCAGAGGCTCAGCAGCAGATACTTCATAAATTGGGTTAGGGATGAGGGGGGGTTGCGGTCTTCAGGAGGGGAAAGGTCAGGATCCTAATCCAGTTAGGGCACCTGCTTCCTGTTCTTTATTTCATTTTGCTTCTTCAGATTTTTTTGTTATTTTTGGAAAATTTCATGAGAAAGGCCCAGCACCAGAATGTACCCTGGCCCGTCTCTGGTGCCATCCAGCATAGAGCAGGTGCTGCATCATCAGTCATATAAGATACACCCAAATACTAGCGCCATCAACGTGCTATAAGGACACCACAGGGCGGAGAGTCGCTGCAGAGAAGGGCTTCCACTTTGGAGGACTTGTTACGTGCGCACTCATTCATTGGATCTAGTGTCGTGTAATACTTAACTTCTCCTGTAGTGGCCGCTGCAGGAGAAACGTGCAGCCACCGGATGGCTGATGAAGATTGATCGCACAAAGGGCCTCATTCAAAGAAATGATTGACCCGATGGGATTACTCACAAGGTCTTTAGGGGGTCGGTTATTAAGAAGCCTATGCCAGCTTGTGGCGTAAAACCCCATTTTGCAACTTTTTAAACACCTATGTGACAAAATTTGTCAATCCAAGACTGGATTTCTTGCAGCCCTGAAGACTTATCTTCCTGGTTATCTAGTGATGCTGATGTCGGTTCCATATCACGGATGTAACATTTCATACAGGATCAGAAAAACATGGCTGCTTTCCTTCAAAAATAGCGCCACACCTGCTCCCAGGCTGCGTGGGGTATTGCAGCTGTGCCCCATTCACTTCAGTGGAGCTGCAGTTCTGCACGCATCCTATGGACAGGTGTGGCACTATTTCTGGAAGAAAGTAGCCATGCATTGCCGATAATCCACAATATCAGCCCCCCATTGATGCCAGATTAAAGGAATTTTACCTTTAGGAATTTTACCTAAGAGTTCATTTTAATATTCCGAACGATCCTAAATGCTGACTTCCCCTTTAATAAAGCTGGAAGCGAGGTTCTGCCACAGGCCTGACGGTCTGGCTGCAGCGGGAGCCAGAATACACAAGACCCGCTTCTGGCTGCTTGTAAAAGCCGCTTTTGTGACACCGTGGAGCAGACGGCGATAAAGATCAGCGGCGCTGCCCGGGTCCTGCGGCTGTGTTCTGTATTGTAGCATTATCAGTGATACGACAGGCCCAGGCCTATGTGCGACCACCCTCTAACCAGCCTGCCCACTGCGGCCCCTCAGGGCTCTGCTATCCGTGGGAGTCTGTAATGGACTTTTAGATTAGACTGTTAAATGCACATGTCTGATACTGTTATATCAGCAGTCCAGTTCTGATCCAGCAGTCCCGTGTAAAATGTGTACAGTCCTTGTGTTGATGGAGGCGAATAGCGTTGAGCGAACTTGTTGTTTTTTAAGTTCTGCGTCCAAAGTTCAGGTTCGGGTTATCGAAGAATCCGTTATGGATTCTGCTACCACGGACCATAACAGAATTTGGAATCCATAACGGGATTCTTCGATAACCCGAACCCGAACTTTGGACGTAGAACTTAAAAACCAAGTTTGCTCAATACTAGAGGCGAATAAACAGCTCATGACTGGGGGAGGGGAAGTGGCCCATTTTAAATCTGAAAATTCAGACGTGACTGCAATCAACCTTAAAGGGGTTATCCAAGCCCTATAAATGACCCCCCCCTCTCAGTGCCTGAGCCCTCTGTATACATTATACTTACCTGCTTCCGGCACCCGCATCGCTCCGGATCCCTGCACGGCTGCCGATGCATCAAAACATCCGGCGAGAGGGAGAGCAGCCAGTAGCAGACCGCAATGTGGACGAGCCTCCCTAGCGTTACCCGTGATGCGGATCGGCAGCGGCAGCTGTGCAGGGATCCGGAGCAACGCGGAACCTGGGGAGAAGATAAGTATAATGTATACAAGGGGCCCGGGCATTGGGGGGGTCATTATAGGGGTTGGATAACCCCTTTAAGATCTCTTTCACACTTAGGCCTCATTCACGACCGTAGGCCGTCTCTGCCCATATTGCAGACAGCAAACGGCGGCCGTGTGAATCCCATACCACGGATGTGGACCCATTGACTTGAATGGGTCTGCAATCCTCAAGATGCGGAGCGGAGGCACGGATTGAAAGCCCATGGAAGCACTTCCGTGGGCTTTTTGGTCTGTGCCTCTGCACTGAATTCAAGTGAATGGGTCTGTCCCGCAGTACGGGATGCACGCGGCCGGTGCCCGTGCATTGCGGACTGCAATTTTCGGTTCACAGCATGGGCACGGATACTTTATGTTCGCATGAATGTACCCTTACAGGAGTCCTGGATGTGAGGAGCTGTTAGTAAGTAGAGGTTGTACAGTTGCTATCTGACAATGATGGATTTGCCATCGTTGTCAGATAGGTGCGGGTCTCACGTCTGGGACCCGCTCCTATCTCTAGAATAGGACCCCCGAAGTGAACAGAGAGCAGCCACGCACGCGCAACCATCCTCAGTTCACCGCTATGGATGTTCAGAAAATAGGTGAGCGCTGGCTCGACTATTTCCCGTAGAGGGGCGGCCGTGCTTGCGCGGTGCGCTCTACATTCGCCGCTACTGACTTCAGAAAATAGTCGAGTGCGCTCACTCAGCTATTTTCAGAACTCCCATAGAAATTAAGAGAGAACATGCTGCGGATGCAACACTTTTGGGGCCCTGTTCTCTAGATAGGAGCGGGTCCCAGAGGTGGGACCTCCTCTTATCTGACATTAATGATCTATCCTAGTCCCAGATTGGCCAACCCCGCTTCTTTAGTAATACTTTCAGCCTCCTCCTTGTGGCCAGTAGGGGGCTTCAAGCATTTGCTTGGTTTCCGTGATGGTAAAGTCTGCCACCGTTCCCCGCTGATGCCCGAACTATTGGTTGAACAGAAATGAAAGAACAGCTCCGTTCAAAGTGCGGTGGCCGCGCCAGGGTACTGCAGCTCAGCTCCCATTCAAGTGACATGACCTAATGTAACTATCATCTCAGCTCCCACATTGCACTGCACAATTCTGCAGCTAGCTTTCCATGTGAACGGAGACGAAGAAGAGAAAATCACTCGATACAACTTGACAGGTGGTAGTCCAGGTTTCCAGGTCTTCTTGTCTCTGTCAGGGCTCTTGCTGCGTCTTACATCATTCCTAGAAGCGCTCAGCCAGAATAATCATTAATTAGCGAACGCCCGTTGTTTTCTTCCATCGGAAGCGAAGCCGAACCTGCGTCTTGTTAGTCAATACCGCGGTCACTCGGCAACTGAGATGATGGCCAATAATCCGACGTGCCGTCCTGTTACCTGGATAAACAAGAGATAAACCTGCTCAGGCCTGCACGTCCCGGGGCTCTGACGCATTGTGTAGCCCTCAGCGTTCAGATGATGACTCTGGAGTATTGATTGTGTATAGGCAAAAAATTATTTGGTGATAAAGTAAGAAAGCGACAACCACTTTTGCAAGCCAGAAATGTGCTTAGAGCAGTTGTCACTTTCCTTTCCCCGATTAGCTGGAGGAGAAAGCTCCTCCCTAGGAAACATCGCTGCCGTTCTGCAACCGTGACTTCACATGCTCTGATTGGCTACAGGCTGCTCTGTCCCCGCCCATGCGGAATCTCATCGTTTTCTAAATATCTAGAATAATGACCATTGTGGTACCACGATCTCAGCTCTCCTACTTCTGGCAAAATATGCTCTGCTACATTTGCCAAATTCCGCTCTGCTACTTTTAACAGACTCCACTCTGCTGCAATGGCAAGTTCAGCCCTGCTACATTTGACCGACTCCGCTCTACTACGTTTAGTGAATTTACTGCTACGTTTAGACGTCTTTACTGCTATATTTGACAGGCTTAGGCCACGTTCACGTCTCCGTCAAGATGGCCGACTGCTCCGACTCAGATGCCGGCCTAACTCCAAAAAAAACGCTGCATGCAACGGTGTATGTCTGGCCGAAACCTGGCATTTATGTCGGAAAGCGGCCTGATCACTGCCGGACCTATTCTAGTCAATATAAATCCGCAGGTGATCTGTTGAATCCGGGAATGTTGGATCTGGTGATCTCTGAAATGTGGACGTGGCCTAAGCCTCGCTACACCTGGCAATTTTAATTCGAATGCATCTGACCAACTCAACTCCGCTACATTCGCACCCTCAGCTGTTTCTCTGTAAAGTCAGAAGTGTGTCAGACTTTCGACATTTGAGCTAGTCGCAATGTATTTTGTTACTATGAGAAGATGCATAGGAGCACGTGGCCATGGGTCAGACCCAGCGTGGTACTGTTGGGGGTTGCAATAAACTCGTTTCTTAAAGGGTCGTAATAAAGTGCAAAATGTAAAAATCAGCTTTTTATTTTCCAATTACGGCGGTGTCTGTTCCCTCCCCACGGCCGGCTCTGCTGCTCATAAGCTTCCAGTGTTCTCTAAACACCCTCCACGCGGCGTCCCTCGGGTGGAGGTAGAAGCCGTGTTTATAATAAATGGCTGACGCCATACCGGAGCAATTTGGACTGACTTACTGTACCAAAACAGCTGTTCCTCTGCAGCAACCGTCTGTAATTAACCCTGAGCCAATTAGCAAGGCCTTCATTCATCTCATTGACTTTTGATTTATGTAAAGATGGCATCCTCTAGACCAGTTCTTGGAAACATCTTACGAGCTGAGTTGACGCCGATGAGCCGATGGAAGGCGGGGAGAACTCGGACTACAGTCTCCTCTTCATACCGCCACTTTTATATTTGTATATGTTTTTCCTGCTTTCATCAAATGTGAAATGTCACATTCGTTTCCTGCCTGACGATCGGTGATGATGAATAGGCACAGGACTGAGCCCAACCCCGAAGACAAGGGTCAAATTTTCTCCGAAGAGGAAAATTCCTGCAGATCTAACCCCTTATGTAACCCCATGTTGTGCTGTCAGAGGAGCCTGCCCTTCATTAACCTCCTATTTGATTCCAGTCTCTTCTATACACCATAAACCGGTGCCTCTCCCATACTGAAGTAGACAGGTCACTGTCTCCTGCAAGATCTGCACACTCCTCTTCTGCTGCTGTGTCTTTATTCCCCTGATCTGATTGGCCCCACCCATTTCATAACTAGTTTCCTGACATACTCTGTGCAGGTAAAGAATCTTACTCTTTCCTCCCTGTTTGCATGAGTGGACAGGTCACTGCCTCCTACAAGATCAGCACACTCCTTTCCTGCTGATGACATGTGTATGCATGATTCTCATCATCTGATTTGCTACAGGGTGTTCTTTCCCAACCCATTATATAACTGAAACACTCTGTGATGGTTGAGAATCCTCCTCTTTACACCCTGTACGCACCTTGATTCACAGTTGACACGGTCACTGCCTCCTCCAAAATCAGTGCACTCCTATCTGATTGGCTACAGCGTGTTCTTTAGCCACCCATTATGCTGCTAGTTTTCTGAAATACTCTGTGCTTGTTGAGTATCCTTCTTTATTCACCCTGTAGTTACTAACAAGCAGAAGTGGACAGGTCACTGCCTCCCACAAGAGCTGCACACTCATCTTCTGCTGCTGTCGTATCTATAGTCTTATTCACCAATCCATTTCACAACGCATTTACTGAAAAACTTTGTAATCGCTAAGAATCCTGCTGTTTTCACCTTGTGCTCACTAACAATCACGAGTGGACAGGTCATTGCCTGCCACAAGATCTGCACACCCCTCTTCTGCTGCTGTCATATCTATGATCTGATTGGCTGCAGGGTGTTCTACCCTCATCTATTTTACAACTCATTTCCTGAATTACTCTGCACCAGCTGAGAATCCTATTCTTTCTACCCTGTACTCACTGTCAAGCACATGAGTGGACAGGGTCACTTCCTCCCACAAAATCAGCACCCTCTTCTTCCGCTGTTAGCATTCACATGATTTCATTGCTTACTCACTGCTAGAGCAATTGAACAGGCTCCTGACCAGCTTACATACTATATGCTGCTTTGGGACTCTTATACCCTCTGACCTCCCTCACGTCTCAATTTCTCCCTTCACATCCCGACGTCTTATGCAGCTTTCTTAGCCCCGTCTAAGGTGCATAAAAATTGATTATAATTCCTGATTTTTAAAATTTTTTTTTTTTTTTTTTACCAATCTGGCACATTAAGGGTTATCCGCAGGATGCGGGAGGTCTGCTATCCCCTATTGCTTGTTTTCCTATAATTTAAGTGCCCCCCTTCCCCTTTGCATCACATTAGGACAGAATGAAGAAAAGCTGAAGAAAACTGGCAGCGTCTGAGCCGGGGCTGTGTAGACTGGAGAAGATCGCTGCCAATGACAATACAGCCTCGCTGCTTGATTTACTGCCATAACATGATTCGCGGGATGGAGTCTGTCACCGGCATCTGTAATTACTGCGGCTGATTGTACACATCAACAGGCGCGCAGAACATTCAGCTACATATTGGCAGCGCAAACGGATATCTGCCTATGGAAGAGCAGGAATAACCTTCCCCCGCAGAGAACTCACCTTTGCCGTATGCACTGATGAGAGCTACGGGGGTGAAACGGGTGCCCCTTGCGGTGCCTCTCTAATTATGCAGCAGATCTCATGACTCCCCCTCCCTGAGGTTAAAGGGTTTGTCCAGGATTTTGATATTGACTGTCTATCCCCAGGAAAGGCCGTCAATATAAGATCTGCACCCGACAACAACACCGATCAGATGTTTAGTTGTAGGTCCAGCGCCAGAACTGCACAACCCTGTCCACTACACAGTTGACGGAGCTGAACCCCGTTGATATGAGGATAGTCTGTCCTGTCCCAAAGAGAAATGAAGAATTACACCGTCCATTTATATCCTGTGGTGGCGCTGCAGGGAGGTTTAACACTTACTGCCAGGCTGATCATTTGGGGGTCCTAGCAGAGTGAAGCTTTGTGATCATCTTTATTACTAAGGGACATTTCTAACCATTAGGGATTGTCCAAAGCTGGGACAGCGATTAATGGCTTTCCGTGTCAGCAGTGATGTAAGAGACGGTCCTCCTCCTGGGTGGGCCCTTCAAAGTTCAGGCCCCCTAGCAGCTGCTTGCCCAGTTTCCAACATAGCTCCGCCCCTGGTGGGGACCCACTGTGCCTACTAACCAGTTTGAGTTTGGGCCAAACCTAAGGGCATGGTCCTGGCGGTCCTCTTATCGGGGTATTCCCATTTCAGACAATGGGGGCATATCGCTAGGATATGCCCCCATTGTCTGATAGGTGAGGGTCCCACCGCTGGGACTTGCACTTACAACGAGAAAGAAGAGGGGAGCGCTGTGGCTGGAGGACCTGTCCACCACCAAGCCTCTCCCATAGAAGTGAATAGGAGCGCACAGCACATTTGCGGCCCATGCCACCATTCACTTCTATGTGGCAGACGGAAATAGTCAGGCCAGCGCTCGGCTATTTTCGGGGGCCCCATAGAAATGAATAGAGGGCGGCAATGGGGGCATATCCTAGTGCCGTGATGGCTAACCTCCGGCACTCCAGCTGTGGTAAAACTACAACTCCCAAGATGTACACTTACTTGGCTGTTTTCAGAACTCCACAGAAATGAATGGAGCATGCTGGGAGTCGTAGTTTCACCACAGCCCCTTTAAAGGGACCTAGACTTCGCTGCAGGGGAGCAACAGGTCGCTATCTCCTGAAGTGGTCCTAATGTAGTTGCTAGAGTCACAAACATCAGTGCAAAGCACCATAGCGGGCAGGCGGCATGGGCGCCATTCTGGCTGTGTCATGGGTAATACTAAAGTCTACTAAATATGGTTTATACACAGTATTCAGTGAGCTCCCTCTAGTGGTGGCTGCGGGAAGCAAGAATTGGATAATTTCACTCTATGTCTATGCAGTGGATCTGCTGCTCTGTGTCAGGAAAATAGGGCACTGACCCTGAAAAATATGTTTTTGGTGGAGATTCCTTTAAAGCCACCTGTCTGTATAATAGCAGGAGACACAGAGGACCCTTGTCTGAGGGATGACACCCAGCGATGAGCAGGAGACGTCTCATTATCTCATTATTAACATGTGCACAGAATGATTGCTGATCCTGCGTGTAGCCGCTGACGCGGGCCGGTCAGATGAAGAGGTGAAGACATGCATTGTGTCTGCGCACATGTGGCTGCCCCTGGATGCCGCTTTTTGACCGTCAAAGATCTTCCTTCATTGGAAAGTTTGTGATCCTAATCAGCAAAATGTTTTAGGCTCAGATCAAAGCAGGCAAGAGACAGTGTCCTAGCCCGGGGCAGGGAGCGTGGCCTGCAGATGTCCCCGCCACTGCTGGCCCAGGTGTCCTCTATACCATACGCTCCTGGGGTCTTTATCATTAACCCCGTATGCAGAGGAATGTATTAGGCCAAGCCTCGTGTCTGTGGAACAGCAGTAATCTGTGGGATCCTATAGAAAAACCACCTAACTAGGCAGATTCAGGACTGTGCAGATTATCTTCACTGTAACTACTGTGTGCATTATCTGATTATTGTAACATCACTATCTAATACTGTAACATCACTGTGTTTATTATCCCTGTACTGTGACATCACTGTGTTTATTATCTCTGTACTGTGACATCACTGTGTTTATTATCCCTGTACTGTGACATCACTGTGTGTATTAGCCCTGTACTGTGACATCACTGTGTGTATTATCCCTGTACTGTGACATCACTGTGTGCATTAGCCCTGTACTGTGACATCACTGTGTGCATTATCCCTGTACTGTGACATCACTGTGTTTATTATCCCTGTACTGTGACATCACTGTGTGTATTATTCCTGTACTGTGACATCACTGTGTTTATCATCTCTGTACTGTGACATCACTGTGTTTATTATCTCTGTACTGTGACATCACTGTGTTTATTATCTCTGTACTGTGACATCACTGTGTGCATTATCCCTGTACTGTGACATCACTGTGTGCATTATCCCTGTACTGTGACATCACTGTGTGCATTATCCCTGTACTGTGACATCACTGTGTGCATTATCCCTGTACTGTGACATCACTGTGTGTATTATCCCTGTACTGTGACATCACTGTGTTTATTATCCCTGTACTGTGACATCACTGTGTGTATTATCCCTGTACTGTGACATCACTGTGTTATTATCCTGTACTGTGACATCACTGTGTTTATTATCCCTGTACTGTGACATCACTGTGTGCATTATCCTGTACTGTGACATCACTGTGTGCATTACCCTGTACTGTGATATCACTGTGTGTATTATCCCTGTACTGTGACATCACTGTGTTTATTATCCCTGTACTGTGACATCACTGTGTGCATTACCCTGTACTGTGACATCACTGTGTTTATTATCCCTGTACTGTGACATCACTGTGTTTATTATCTCTGTACTGTGACATCACTGTGTGCATTACCCCTGTACTGTGACATCACTGTGTGTATTATCCCTGTACTGTGACATCACTGTGTTTATTATCTCTGTACTGTGACATCACTGTGTTTATTATCCCTGTACTGTGACATCACTGTGTGCATTATCCCTGTACTGTGACATCATTGTGTGCATTATCTCTGTACTGTGACATCACTGTGTATATTATCCCTGTACTGTGACATCACTGTGTTTATTATCCCTGTACTGTGACATCACTGTGTTTATTATCCCTGTACTGTGACATCACTGTGTTTATTATCTCTGTACTGTGACATCACTGTGTTTATTATCCCTGTACTGTGACATCACTGTGTGTATTAGCCCTGTACTGTGACATCACTGTGTGTATTATCCCTGTACTGTGACATCACTGTGTGCATTAGCCCTGTACTGTGACATCACTGTGTGCATTATCCCTGTACTGTGACATCACTGTGTTTATTATCCCTGTACTGTGACATCACTGTGTGTATTATTCCTGTACTGTGACATCACTGTGTTTATCATCTCTGTACTGTGACATCACTGTGTTTATTATCTCTGTACTGTGACATCACTGTGAGTATTATCTCTGTACTGTGACATCACTGTGTTTATCATCTCTGTACTGTGACATCACTGTGTGCATTATCCCTGTACTGTGACATCACTGTGTGCATTATCCCTGTACTGTGACATCACTGTGTGCATTATCCCTGTACTGTGACATCACTGTGTGCATTACCCCTGTACTGTGACATCACTGTGTTTATTATCCCTGTACTGTGACATCACTGTGTGTATTATCCCTGTACTGTGACATCACTGTGTTTATTATCCCTGTACTGTGACCTCATTGTGTGCATTATCTCTGTACTGTGACATCACTGTGTTTATTATCTCTGTACTGTGACATCACTGTGTTTATTATCCCTGTACTGTGACATCACTGTGTTTATTATCCCTGTACTGTGACATCACTGTGTGCATTATCTCTGTACTGTGACATCACTGTGTCTATTATCCCTGTACTGTGACATCACTGTGTGCATTATCTCTGTACTGTGACATCACTGTGTGCATTATCCCTGTACTGTGGCATCACTGTGTATATTATCCCTGTACTGTGACATCACTGTGTTTATTATCCCTGTACTGTGACATCACTGTGTGCATTATTCCTGTACTGTGACATCACTGTGTTTATCATCACTGTACTGTGACATCACTGTGTGCATTATCCCTGTACTGTGACATCACTGTGTGCATTACCCCTGTACTGTGATATCACTGTGTGTATTATCCCTGTACTGTGACATCACTGTGTTTATTATCCCTGTACTGTGACATCACTGTGTGCATTACCCCTGTACTGTGACATCACTGTGTTTATTATCCCTGTACTGTGACATCACTGTGTTTATTATCCCTGTACTGTGACATCACTGTGTGCATTACCCCTGTACTGTGACATCACTGTGTGTATTATCCCTGTACTGTGACATCACTGTGTTTATTATCTCTGTACTGTGACATCACTGTGTTTATTATCCCTGTACTGTGACATCACTGTGTGCATTATCCCTGTACTGTGACATCATTGTGTGCATTATCTCTGTACTGTGACATCACTGTGTATATTATCCCTGTACTGTGACATCACTGTGTTTATTATCCCTGTACTGTGACATCACTGTGTTTATTATCCCTGTACTGTGACATCACTGTGTTTATTATCTCTGTACTGTGACATCACTGTGTTTATTATCCCTGTACTGTGACATCACTGTGTTTATTATCCCTGTACTGTGACATCACTGTGTTTATTATTCCTGTACTGTGACATCACTGTGTCTATTATCCCTGTACTGTGACATCACTGTGTGCATTATCCCTGTACTGTGGCATCACTGTGTGCATTATCCCTGTACTGTGACATCTCTGTGTTTATTATCCCTGTACTGTGACATCACTGTGTGCATTATCCCTGTACTGTGACATCACTGTGTATATTATCCCTGTACTGTGACATCACTGTGTTTATTATCTCTGTACTGTGACATCACTGTGTTTATTATCCCTGTACTGTGACATCACTGTGTATATTATCCCTGTACTGTGACATCACTGTGTTTATTATCCCTGTACTGTGACATCACTGTGTATATTATCCCTGTACTGTGACATCACTGTGTTTATTATCCCTGTACTGTGACATCACTGTGTTTATTATCCCTGTACTGTGACATCACTGTGTTTATTATCCCTGTACTGTGACATCACTGTGTTTATTATCTCTGTACTGTGACATCACTGTGTTTATTATCCCTGTACTGTGACATCACTGTGTTTATTATCCCTGTACTGTGACATCACTGTGAGTATTATCTCTGTACTGTGACATCACTGTGTTTATCATCTCTGTACTGTGACATCACTGTGTGCATTATCCCTGTACTGTGACATCACTGTGTATATTATCCCTGTACTGTGACATCACTGTGTGCATTACCCCTGTACTGTGACATCACTGTGTTTATTATCCCTGTACTGTGACATCACTGTGTTTATTATCCCTGTACTGTGACATCACTGTGTTTATTATCCCTGTACTGTGACATCACTGTGTGCATTACTCTTGTACTGTGACATCACTGTGTGCATTACTCTTGTACTGTGACATGAGCATGTGTAATGTGATGTGAATTATTCTTGTATTGTGAAATCGCTGTAAAATCACAGTAAATTGTTTCTTTTTCTTTCCGATTTTAGGGTCTTATTAAAATCCGAGGAGATAAGTGCTGGAGAGATCTGACCTGCATGAATTATCATTACGAGGTCAGTACATCTAGTGAAATTACATTTCTTAAGGTGAAACTAATGAATTCCCATTATATGCTGGTATATTACTAATAACGAAACCTCCAACTAAAGGGGCCTATAGTACTGATGATACTCATGTTTTATTCAGAAAAAAAGATCCTGAGTTACATCCTGTATTATACTCCAGAGCTGCACTCACTATTCTGCTGGTGCAGTCACTGTGTACATACATTACTTATCCTGCACTGATCCTGAGTTACATCCTGCATTATACTCCAGAGCTTCCCTCACTATTCTGCTGGTGGAGTCACTATGTACATACATTACATTACTTATCCTGTACTGATCCTGAGTTACATCCTGCATTATACTCCAGAGCTGCACTCACTATTCTGCTGGTGGAGTCACTATGTACATACATTACATTACTTATCCTGTACTGATCCTGAGTTACAGCCTGTATTATACTCCAGAGCTGCACTCACTATTCTGCTGGTGCAGTCACTGTGTACATACATTACTTATCCTGTACTGATCCTGAGGTACATCCTGTATTATACTCCAGAGCTGCACTCACTATTCTGCAGGTGCAGACACTGTGTACATACATTACTTATTCTGTACTGATCCTGAGTTACATCCTGTATTATACCCCAGAGCTGCACTCACTATTCTGCTGGTGGGGTCACTGTGTACATACATTACATTACTTATCCTGTACTGATCCTGAGTTTCATCCTGCATTATACTCCAGAGCTGTGCTCACTATTCTGCTTGTGGAGTCACTATGTACATACATTACATTACTTATCCTGTACTTATCCTGAGTTACATCCTGCATTATACTCCAGAGCTGCACTCACTATTCTGCTGGTGGAGTCACTGTGTACATACATTGCGTTACCCATCCTGCACTGATCCTGAGTTGACATCCTGTATTGTTCTCCAGAGCTGCACTCACTATTCTGCTGGTGGAGTCACTGTGTACATACATTACATTACTTATCCCGTACTGATCCTGAGTTACATCCTGTATTATCTCAGAGCTGCACTCACTATTCTGCTGGTGCAGTCACTGTGTATTACTTATCCTGTACACTATTCTGCTGGTGGAGTCACTGTGTACATACATTGCTTATCCTGCACTGATCCTCGAGTTACATCCTGTATTATACTCCAGAGAGCTGCAACATTTCTACTATTCTGCTGGTGCAGTCACTGTGTACATAACATTACTGACCCTGTACTTTCAGATCCTGAGTTACATCCTGTATTATACCCTAGAGCTGCACTCACTATTCTGCTGGTGCAGTCACTGTGTACATACATTACTTATCCTGTACTGATCCTCAGTTACATCCTGTATTATACTCCAGAGCTGCACTCACTATTCTGCTGGTGGAGTCACTGTGTACATTACATTACTTATCCTGTACTGATCCTGAGTTACATCCTGTATTATACTCCAGAGCTGCACTCACTATTCTGCTGGTGCAGTCACTGTGTACATACATTACATTACTTATCCTGTACTGATCCTGAGTTACATCCTGTATTATACTCCAGAGCTGCACTCACTATTCTGCTGGTGCAGTCACTGTGTACATACATTACTTATCCTGTACTGATCCTGAGTTACATCCTGTATTATACTCCAGAGCTGCACTCACTATTCTGCAGGTGCAGACACTGTGTACATACATTACTTATTCTGTACTGATCCTGAGTTACATCCTGTATTATACCCCAGAGCTGCACTCACTATTCTGCTGGTGGGGTCACTGTGTACATACATTACATTACTTATCCTGTACTGATCCTGAGTTTCATCCTGCATTATACTCCAGAGCTGTGCTCACTATTCTGCTTGTGGAGTCACTATGTACATACATTACATTACTTATCCTGTACTTATCCTGAGTTACATCCTGCATTATATTCCAGAGCTGCACTCACTATTCTGCTGGTGGAGTCACTGTGTACATACATTACATTACTTATCCTGCACTGATCCTGAGTTACATCCTGTATTATTCTCCAGAGCTGCACTCACTATTCTGCTGGTGGAGTCACTGTGTACATACATTACATTACTTATCCCGTACTGATCCTGAGTTACATCCTGTATTATACTCCAGAGCTGCACTCACTATTCTGCTGGTGCAGTCACTGTGTACATACATTACTTATCCTGTAATGATCCTCAGTTACACCCTGTATTATACTCCAGAGCTGCACTCACTATTCTGCTGGTGGAGTCACTGTGTACATACATTACTTATCCTGTACTGATCCTGAGTTACATCCTGTATTATACTCCAGAGCTGCACTCACTATTCTGCTGGTGGAGTCACTGTGTACATACATTACATTATCCTGTACTGATCCTGAGTTACATCCTGTATTATACTCCAGAGCTGCACTCACTATTCTGCTGGTGCAGTCACTGTGTACATACATTACTTATCCTGTACTGATCCTGAGTTACATCCTGTATTATACTCCAGAGCTGCACTCACTATTCTGCTGGTGCAGTCACTGTGTACATACATTACTTATCCTGTACTGATCCTGGAGTTACATCCTGTATTATACTCCAGAGCTGCACTCACTATTCTGCTGGTGGAGTCACTGTGTACATACTTACATTACTTATCCTGTACTGATCCTGAGTTACATCCTGTATTATACTCCAGAGCTGCACTCACTATTCTGCTGGTGCAGTCACTGTGTACATACATTACTTATCCTGTACTGATCCTGAGTTGCATCCTGTATTATACTCCAGAGCTGCACTCACTATTCTGCTGGTGCAGTCACTGTGTACATACATTACTTATCCTGTACTGATCCTGAGTTACATCCTGTATTATACTCCAGATCTGCACTCACTATTCTGCTGGTGGAGTCACTGTGTACATACATTACTTATCCTGTACTGATCCTGAGTTACATCTTGTAGTATACTCCAGAGCTGCACTCACTATTCTGCTGGTGCAGTCACTGTGTACATACATTACTTATCCTGTACTGATCCTCAGTTACATCCTGTATTATACTCCAGAGCTGCACTCACTATTCTGCTGGTGCAGTCACTGTGTACATACATTACTTATCCTGTACTGATCCTGAGTTACATCTTGTAGTATACTCCAGAGCTGCACTCACTATTCTGCTGGTGCAGTCACTGTGT
>CM065595.1:15242740-15732740 GCA_033119425.1 Bufotes viridis
ATTATTATTATTATTATTATTACTACATCATCATCATTATTATTATTAGGATACATCCGTTTTCCAAATTATTAGAAAAAAAAACACCTACTCACTTAGATTAACTACCGCAGATATTTAAGGAGAACTTTAGGGTTTTTCGCCACTTAATACTAGATCCACCATCCAGCGCTAGTATCATATATCGCTACTACTAGCGTTTATGACCCTATATAGATTATTCTAACGAAGGCAGCAACAGAGCCCTTAATAGATACTAAGCAGCGGAAGCCCCCTTCTCCTAGGGAGGCCGGATGGATCGATAAAACGGCAGCGCAGGCAGGTACCATACTATACCTTCTAATATAAAGGTTACTGTCCAAACTGCAGAACCCCTTTAAGGCATCGCCTATGGTCACCTGAAGAGCCATGTCTGGCTCCGAACACACAGCGGTACGGGCCTGAAGCTCATCTACCGCTGATGAAAAGTCACCATCACTAAAATTACCTGAAGGAATGAAGCTTTCTCCCACCGGGGACATTAAAGGAGCAAATGAAGGGAGGTTCAGGGAAAGCCACTTACAAGAAATTCTCCAATTTACTAAAAATAAAAAAAAGCTACAATGCTGGAAATTGGACTGTACAGAGAAAACGTCCGTGACTATTGGACATGATCAAGATTTTAAGTCTCGAAAATAAAGAAAATAGGAGCCAGAGGCAATGAACGCTGGCTCCAGACGTCCCTTCATCTGCTCCATTACGTCCTTCCACCCCCTTAGATATAATATACTTTGGGTATCACAAGGATAGGAATGGAAAGTGAATTGTATGTAGGGGGCGAGGGTGCACATACAGGAGGTAAAGCGTGAACTGACGCGAAGCACGATTTCCACCCGGGACACTGAAACCTGTAAACTGTTCCCTTACGGTCCTGTTGCAGTCTTTATATACAGAACCATTTTTTCCAATTTGCAATCGGCTGCTTTCGAGCGAAATTCTAAGAGGTTTGTGACAAAAAAATAAATAAATAATAATTATGTAGTATTTACCAGAGTACTGAAGGCATGTGTGGGGAGCAGCTCCATGATTTTGGCCACCACTTCCAAGCTGTGACGTAAATATCGCTGCCACTCAGTTTGCTGCTGTAGAACAAAGCACAACACACAGGTCAGTAAAAAAGTACAGTACACGTTGCACAGGATGGGAAAAACATGGCTGCATTCTTCCAAAAAACAGCTTCACCCCTGTCCATGGGGTTGTGTGTGGTACTGCAGCTCAGCTCTGTTAAAAACAGTCCGTCACCAGGAAATTCACTGGCACACTGCCTTGTAGGTCTATCTCGGCTGAATGTAATGATGCCTTTAACTTAGTGATCTGTTTGCTCATTCTGGAGGAAAACTACTTTTAATGCATATGAAAAGGAGCAGTTAAGTGCACTGAAGGTGGGCCCAAGCTTCTCGGTGCATCCTTGCTCCTCTTGCTTCCCCTCTCTCTCTCCTTCTTGATTGACAGGGTAAGGGTGCCTGCATAGTCTTCTTGCTGGGCCCTGTCCATCAAGGAAGCGAGTGAGGGGCTGGCAGAGGATGCAGGAGGAGCAAGGATGCACCGAGAAGCTTGGGCCCACCTTCAGTGCACTCAACAGCTCATTTGCACATGTATTAAAAGTACTTTTTCTCCAGAATGAAGCAACGAATCGCTAATTTCAAGGTATATATCTATATACACATACACAAGTCAGCTGATCTAGCCATGACTGCACATCTAACCATGGCAGTAAGGCCTAATTCACACGTCCGCACCCGTTCCGCAAATCTGGGGAACGGGTGCGGACCCATTCATTTTGAATGGGGACGTGATGGATGCGGAGAGCGCCGCCGATCCTCTGGATGGCGGCTCCGCAAAAAATATAGAGCATGTCCTATTCTTGCCCGCAATTGCGGACAAGTATAGGCATCTCTATAGGGCTGGTAGCAAGGTGTTTTGCGGATCCGCAAAACACTACGGACGTGTGAATAAGACCTAAGTCCCTTCAGCGGCAAAGCCCCAACTACTTACATCATCATCTAGCGTCTCGTCGTCCAGCTCCTCCAGCTGTGTCTGGTTGTAGCGGAACTGGATGCGTTTCAACACCTCAGTAAGCAGCAGCACCAGGGCATCCTCGTACCTGCGAGGGATGTAAAATGAATATGCTGCTATGACTCACGAGCAGCAGAGACACCCCTCCACCTTTCCTCCTTACTCCGAACATACACGGGCACTGACCGTAGGGAGACCATAGGCGGAGGCAGGACCCATGCAGTTGAATGGGTTCCACGATCCGCAATGCAAAAAGTAGTGCATGTACTACCTTTTGGCAGTGTGGAGTCACGGACAGAAACCTGTTCCACACCACTGTGATGCGGTGCCCAAATGGCCGGTGCCCGTATATTGCGGAGGGCCTTATGAAGGAGACCGAAATCACATTTAACACACAAGACTTTCCACGGAACTTCAGCTCCTTGTAAGAACCCGGCGTCACGAAAACCCTCACCTGCCAATAACGGTCTCTCTGTCTTCAAGCCGGTTTCTTATCTTGTTCGTTAGATAGTCTAAGAAGAGCGCCCAGATATCGAGACACGAGAGGTAACCTTCATGTGTCGGCTGCAGGAGGCAAATACCACAGATAAAGTACAAGAGCAGGAGACAGAAAAATAACCCTACAAATATACATCTAAGGGCTTGTTCACACGACCGTATGGTTTTGCAGTCAGTTTTTCACAGATCCGTTGCGTTTCCGTTTTTACGCAAAAACAGGAACTTTGTAATCATTGAAAACATGTGCAAAATAGGCTGGGCATAGCACTTCTACAGCATGGATCCACAAAAAACAAATGAAATACGGACAAGTGTTCCGTATACATTCCGTTTTTTATACGGACCCGTTGAAATGAATAGAGCCACTGAACGTGATTTGCGGACAATAGGACCCAACTCAAAATGTTGCGGAACGGAAAAACGGAATGCATACGGAGTACATTCCTTTTTTTTGCAGACCCATTGAAATGAATGGTTCCGTATACGGACTGTATAACGAACGCAAAAAACGGCTCATATACGGAAAGCAAAAAAACGTTTGTGTGAACGAGCCCTAAGGCTGTTGCTTAGTCATTTGAGTTTTTTTCACGTGCCATACAGTTAGACCGATCTTTCCTATGGAGGATGGACCAGCGGCATATCTTTTATTCCACGCTGGTTCATGTCCTTTGTTCACTAATCGCTTATATACGATTTTACAGCGATGTATAATAAACCCCGTCAACCTGGAGTGTATCCTCGCCTGACCGTAAAACCTCCGACCCAGCCATTTAACCCCTTGGCCATTACAGGGGGTTATCCGGGAATTAAAATTGATGACCTATTCAATATCAGATTGGCGGGGGTCTGACACCCAGGACCCCTACTGATCAGCTGTTAGAGAAAGCCGGGCGCTCCTTGAGTGCCGTGGCCTCTTCCCAGGCCATGTGACGTCACATCGATTAGTATCAGCTCAGCCCCCTTTAAATTAAAGGGGCTGAGCTGTAATACGATGTATGGCGCTGTGCTTGGCAAGTGCCAAGGAGGCCGACGCACTCACGAGAGCTCCGAAGCTTCCTGGGGCACGGGCCTTTGCCCATGTGATATTGATGACCCATCCTGTGGATAGATCATCAATATTTGCCGGACAACCCCTCTAAGGCAAAAAAAATAAAGAACTCATGATTGGAGACCCGTGTGCAGTCAATGCTTGGGGCCGAGGGCTATACCTACACATAAGGCTCCATTCACACGACCGTATGTTGTCCGCAAAAAAAACGGATCAGTTTTTTTGCGGATTAGATGCTGTCCCATTCACTTTTCTTCCATTGCACAGCTCAGCAAAAAAAAAAAAAAAAATGAAACATGTCTTATACTTGTCAGTGAAAATCCGGACATGGCCCTATTGAAGTCTATGGATCAGCAAAAAAACGGAATGCAATCCGTTTTTTTGCGGACACGGATCCGTGTTTTTGCGGACAACATACGGTCGTGTGAATGGAGCCTTAGATGTATGTCAACCGGACCCAATGATTTTGGCGGGATCATCCATCTAATTTGTAGGGGTGGAGCTTTCAGACACCCGCTATATGGAAGAGGTAGCCAGTGGGTAGTTGAATTTCAACATTCCCGACCCTTTCTGTTTTCGGGGAGGAATAAGCCACCGCCAGAGTAGTCTGGCAGTGGATTACTCCCCTCCCATGTAACTGCTCCAGACAACCGTCCAATGGTCTACAGGACCATACCTCTTATTTCATATAGGGGCTTGTTGCTTCTAGAAGAGAAGATCTGAGAACGATTGCAAGAATCCCCTTAAAGTCTACAGCTCGGCAGCACAAGCCTCGGGGACGCTGTATGGTGCATGAGGCCCAAGGTAAATGCTGCTTGAACCTTAAAGGGACCTTGGCGGAGTCCATCACGTTACCTGATGAAAGGTGTATTTGAAGAGCAACGATAGGAACTCAACTACGGGGAACTGGGCATTCGATTCTATCCTCCTCAAGTGGACGCTAACGAAAAGCCGAAGGAAGTCTGTAAACTTTTCCACATAACTGCAACGACATGAAGAGGCAAACGATGAAAAGCCCACTCCTCCAATACGGCCACAAGTAAAGATCTGCAGGTCTGGACGCTGGGAAAGTTGGGCGACTACCCGTTGTCAGAGGGTAATGGAAGCCATCCAGCCTTCCTTGACATAACAGATACAGTAATGACCCTGAAAGGACTCGTTACTCTAGAAGCGCCGCCACGGCCTTGGGCACGCCGTGACCAGAAATTGTGGAGCATCACAAGTCACAACCCTAACGAGCCAGCACTGGCGCCTATGGTATGGCATCGGTTACAGCCAGGCTGCACACTGAAGGGCACTGCTTTTATGTGGTTTATAGCAAAGAAAAGGCTGTAAAGGACGATACGTGCAAAGGATCTGAAGTAGTGAGAATTATCATTAAAAAAAACGGAAATTACAACGTATCCCGCAGCAAATGAAGAACAACTTGACCGGTACCAAGTCTCTGACCCTTCTCGTATCCAATTCTCTTAAACTTTTACTGAGAAATACAGGGAAAGTATCAATAAGATGTCTCAACGTAGCTCAACAGAGCAGTCAATATTTAAAATCTCCTAGTTCCTTTGTATACAGCTCTTAGACAGACCTATGTGTCTCCATGGTTACAGACTACAAAGAAACCCTGTGTGTAGTCTGATTGTGCCGTCTTTTTAATCTCATGCAACCCTAAGGTCCTGCATTAGACCTGCAGATCAGCATTTCAATTGTCGGGAAGGAAGCGTTCCTTCCGGCAATCACCTGCTCATCAGTGAAGGAGACCACTGCTATTACATGCAGCAATCTCCTCCACAGTATGGAGAAGAGCGATCACTAATGCAATCGCTCGTCCGCATACAGAATCATTATTTGCCAACAGATCGCTATTAGAGAGCACGATCTGCCGCCAGAAAGCAATGATTTTGTAGCCTACTTAAAAATTGCGATTCCCCGATGAACAGGCTTCGTTTACTCTTTCGTTGGGTAATTGGTGGCATTTTTAGGCCTCTTTCACACTTGCGTTGTTGGAAGTGCCCGCCGGATCCGTAACAACGCAAGTGACCTGAAAGCATTTGAAGACTGATCAGGATCCTGATCAGTCTTCAAAATGCTTTCAGGTTACTATGGCAGCTAGGACGCTATTAAAGTCCTGGTTGCCATAGTAGTAGTGGGGAGCGGTATACTTACCGCTCGTGCGGCTCCTGGGGTGCTCCAGAATGACGTCAGAGCGCCCCATGCGCATGGGGCACCCTAACATCACTCTGGAGCGCCCCGGGAGCCGCACGAGCGGTAAGTATACTGCTTCCCCGCTCCCCACTACACTTTACCATGGCAACCAGGACTTTAGCGTCCTGGCTGCCATGGTAACCATTCAGAAAAAGCTAAACGTCGGATCAGGCGATGCGCAGAAACTACGTTTAGCTTAAGGCCAGATCCGGATTAATGCATTTCAATGGGCATTAATTCCGGCTCCGGCCTTGCGGCAAGTGTTCAGGATTTTTGGCCGGAGCAAAAAGCGCAGCATGCTGCGGTATTTTCTCCAGCCAAAAAACATTCCGGTCCTGAACTGAAGACATCCTGATGCACCCTGAACGGATTCCTCTCCATTCAGAATGCATTGGGATGATCCTGATCAGGATTTTTCCGGCAGAGCCCCGACGACGCAACTCTATGCCGGAAAAGAAATACGCAAGTGTGAAAGAGCCATTACACAGGCAGATCATCGCTGACTAGTGTTACTACGAACGCTTGTTAGCAATGATCTGCCCGAATATCTCCAGGTGTAATACAGCCCTCTAGGATCCTAGCATGTAATCAGGAATCGTCCTATATTAAGAACTCATTCAGACGGCCATATGTTGTCCACAAAAATGCAGATCAGTTTTTTTGCGGACAGTTAGGTATGTCCGCAAAAAAAACGGATTGCATTCTGCATTTTTGCAGACCCATAGACTTCAATTGGGCCCCGTCCTGATTTTCACTGACAAATATAGGACATTTGTTTTTTTTGCGGAGCCGTAGAACAGAAGATAAAAGGGCCCCGTAGAAGTTAATAAGTCTGAATGAGCCCTAAAGGAAATGTCCGAGATTTTGATATTGATGTCCTATTCTCAGGATAGGTCGCCAGTACCTGATAGCTGGAGGGTCCGAAACCTGGCACCCCTGCCGATCAGCTGTTTGAAAAGGCTCTTTCTAAGCCATGTGACGTCACGTTCATCGGTCCCATGGCATAGGCGCAGTTCAGTCTCATTCAAATGAATGGGGCAGAGTTGCAATACCAATACCTGGGGATAGGTTGTCAATAAAGGGAGATGCTAGGGAGGCTTGTACGCGTTGTGGCCAGCTATTGTCTGCCCATGCCAACCTGCCCCCCCCCCCCATTCAAGATTTTTTCACCCATGTAACGGAGAGATGCAGCGGCGGCCCTGCCGGTATGAGAAGCGACGCGGGTGCCGAGGAGGCACCAACATCTGTGAGGGGCCCGAGCATATGGGGGACGTTATAGATCTTTGATAATCCCCTTTTAAACACCCAGAAAACGCCTTTCTTATTAGATCTGCACTAATTTCTCACGGAGAAAGTCACTCCAATTGTTGCAGATATCTCGCCACTATTCCCAGCCAAAGTGATCCAGAACCACACTCCTATCTGTCCCTTTTTGCTTGCCTACCAAATGAATACGAGCAAGAAGAGAAAGATAGTAGCACGACTGCAAATCAGACGACACAG
Source organism: Bufotes viridis (assembly GCA_033119425.1). Taxonomy (NCBI): domain Eukaryota; kingdom Metazoa; phylum Chordata; class Amphibia; order Anura; family Bufonidae; genus Bufotes; species Bufotes viridis. The sequence goes on from CM065595.1 coordinate 15,250,047, forward strand.
GGGTTGTTTGTAGTCTGTTGCCACGGAGACACATGGCTATGCAAAGGTGCTATGGACAGAGATCTTTTAACCAAGGTCATTTGCAAAGTTGTTATATCTTGCTTTCTTGAATGCGTCCGTCCCCTTTAAGTCACTCACATGCAGAATTCCCATAAAAACCATGCGTACCTCTCATCCAGCTCCTCCAGGCGACTACGCACACTGTGGGCATTCGTCTCTCGTGTAATCCTCTGCAAGAGGTAGAAGGTCTGCTGGCACACGCGTAACAGATATTCCTGGAACTCCAGGGGGACACAGTTCTTGCACATCAGTTCATTAATACAAGACATTGCTAAGACCCCCAGTCGGTTACAGTCTTGCTGAGAGGTGGGCAAAGTCAATGGTAGGGGAGGGCTACTGCTGCCACCACCGTTCAGGGTGACGGCGTTGGTGTTGTTGGCGGTATGAGTCCTTCGTGACCGGGCGTCGCAACCCAGGCGGGCAAAGTGAAAGATTGTGGTAAGCAAAGAGGGGGTGATGCTGGTGGAAAGGGGGATCCAACTGAAGAGATGCGAGAGGCACTCGAGGGCCAGGGCACAAATACGCTCGCTTTCAGCTTCCAGGCTTGGAGGTGGTTGGCTCAGCTGCTTTGCCAAGGCGGGGGTGTGCACAAGGTTACTGAGGAGGTCTTCTACAAGGTGGAAAAAAGGAATAAAAATGAGAAAGCACCGCTACAATCATGTTGACAGCCTCTTCATGATTGCACATTTTGTCATCAAGATAGTGTAATCAATGTACTTTTTGGGCCAACAGTTCCTACTGTCGCAATGGTAACCGACTACAAACACCTTACACGTAGTCACGCTCCCATCTGCTACTTGCCAACATACATTCAGTAGGTTAGCAGGAACTAAGGCATTGATGGAACGGCATAACTGCAGGATCAGACTACGCATGGTTTGAAGAAGATGCACATGGGACAGTTGAAGGTGAAGTCATTGGAATTAGAGGAAACGTCTCCTTTTATCGAACTCCATATGGCAGCAACTGCATGACTGCCAATATTTCGACTACACTGGTTCCATTCTGCGCAGCTCCTTTACATATCAGCACATTTGAAGGGGCTTCAGCACTATACACTAGCACTGCGACCTCTTCATTCCCTGGATCGGTAGGGGTCCCAGAGGTCAGATCCCCACCAAGCCCAAACTTACAGCAATATGCTATCACTTTGCGAGATGGGAACACTTCTAGTCCTGGAGCCTAGCATTATCTCTGTCTTCGAGCTCAGGTCTGGTAAGTGGTGATCCGTCAACATCATCCTCCAACATGGCCTCCCCGTGAAAGACAGAAAAGTCTACCTCTGTGATGGCTAACCTCCGGCACTCCAGCTGTGGTAAAACTAGAACTCCGAAGATGCAAAGAACTCCATAGAAATGAATGGAGCATGCTGGGAGTCGTAGTGTTACCACAGCTGTCGTGTTGGAGGTTAGCCATCACTGGTCAACCTCCGCTCTATCTGCAACCTGTGGCAAAACTACAACTCCCAGCTGTAGCTGACAGGCCATGCTGGGAGTCATAGTTCTGCAACAGCTGGAGAGCTACAAGTGATCTAGAATGTCCCAATGGAGACATCTGATGGCTACGGAATACTTTTTTCTTTTTTTATCATTGCCCCTTCCCTTCCATTCCTTCGTAGTTTCAAGGTCATCCACTAGGGGCTTTATTACTGCAAATCCTTGACATTTCCTCCCCCCATGAAATCTCTGTCCGTATCATTACGCTACACATCTCAAGGATGCTTCCAGCAAGGCAGAAGTCATTAGCACGCAGCAGACTCTGCCCACCGCTGGCACCGATCCATCCAACCAGGCCGAGTGCGGTTCATTTGCGGGAAATTTTATATTACTGCATGAAAAGAAAAATAAATTCTGCATATGTGCACAGCTGAACTAACAGGACCCACTATAAAAATATGGGAATATGGACGTAAAGAAGTAACGCATGCAGGCAGAGGATTGGAGATCTTATTTTTCAGAATATTTTTTAGTTTCTGGATTAACATTATAAGTAGTAAGAAGATAATGATATTGCATACTAAGGCACAAAATGGACAAGACTAGACCCATGTTTTGTCTGCAAGGCCACGGAACGGATGCGGACAGCAAACCGCGTGCTTGCCACATCTTTTGCGGCCTCATTGAAATGAATGGGTCTGCAAAAACAATGCAGATTCGGACTGAACATAGGGTTGTGCGCATGAGCCCTATCATTGCATCCGAAGAGAAGCCACGGCTTTAGGCCAGATATGGCATTTAAGACTGCACAAACCAGACTGACCGCCTGCAGTGGCCTTGTCTAAGGTGCAGCGGAGACCCACTTTACATTGCTATAAGGCCTCATGCATGTGGCCAATCGACCCTGGGAACAGAACTGGAGGCACACAGACTCGGGGCCCACAGATTTTTACGGGTGCTGTAGACATGTTGCATACAAGAGGGACCTGTGATACGGCCACAGGTATATATTTTTTTTATGGGAACTTTGTCCAGGATTAGGAGAAAGTCAGATTTTTATTTTTTTTCTGCTGGAACAGCGCCTTTCTCGTCTATAGGTCGTGTCTGGTACTGCAGCTCACATCCATTTAAAGGGGTATTCCCATCACAGACAATGGGGGCATAGCGTTAGGATATGCCCCCATTTGTCTGATAGGTGCAGGTCCCAGAGGTGGGACCCGCACCTACAACGAGAACGGAGCGGGGAGAGCTGTGGCTGGTGGACCCCGGATTTCCCGGGGTCTATCCACCAAGCACTGCTCCCATAGAAGTGAATGGAAGCGCACCCCATGCTCCCATTCATTTCTATGGGGGCAGGCGGAAATAGCCGAGCTAGTGCTCAGCTATTTTCGGCAGCCCCATAGAAATGAATGGAGGGCGGCTGCGAAAGCGCAGTGCGCCCTCCGTTCATTTCCCTGCTCCGTTCTCATTGTAGGTGCGGGTTCAAGAGGTGGGACCCGCACCTATCAGACAATGGGGGCAAAGACTAGCGATATGCCCCCATTGTCTGTAATGGGAATACCCCTTTAAGTCAAAGGGACTGAACTACAATACAAGACAACCCACGGAGAGGGGCGTGGATGTTCCTGATAGAAAAGCAGACTGTGCATCATCGGCACTTGGTGGTCACCCCTGCAGGAGACCACATCTCATGGTGTGGAAAGTCGCCATACTGTCAGCTCTGGAGTCCATGCTACCACTGTAAAAAGAATGCCAATATTGGATAGGCGCCAGCTCTTCAGTCAGTGTCTGCAGCCGCATTACAAAAGGGAACCACAAATGCTTTCGTGAACAGGAAGGAAATAGGCAACAAGTAGACGCCATTGATCTCAGGGGAAATGACAGACATGCCGGAACTCGCACAGGGACCGGGAGTGACAAGAACTGGGTGCCGATGACGTGTTTATTATAGAGATGCTGAGGGGAGACTGCAAAACCTGCATTCCTCGAGTAATACGAGGGCAACTCCAGTCTTCTCCAAGAAAGGGAACATCTCATTACAGATAACCACCTGAATAGGAGAGTCACTGCTGGTGTGACTACCAGGACCACAGGCAACTTGTCGATTTTGCCAGGAGAAGATGTAGAGGCCACTGGAGATGAAATGACGTATTAGATGAGGGCATTTAAAGAAATGTACAGCCCAAATACACCAGGGCAAGGGCCGCTGCTTGTGGCACCTACTGTAAATGAGTCCAGAGCATGCGACTCCCTCTCTCTGATGTGCCCCAATAGGACGTATGGAAAAGTTCAGGGCTTAACTATCAGTCCCTTTAAATCTGCATCTGAAATCTAACTTGTGCTATTTGGCAGTGATGTTCACTCCCCCAGTAAGAAGAGTCTCACATGGGGGCAGGTCTCCTATACACTTATTCAAGGGGCAGACGTAAAGTCTTTAGTGCACATCTACGTTCAGAAAACATCTGACATATCGGATGGCTCTAAAGGTCGCTCAGCCGCTTCAGCTCTGCTGATCCTCACAGAAGCAATCACAGCGACGTTAGGGCTCAGCAATCGCCAGCACTGCAGCCGTTCCGAAACGACAACTCTCAGAATCCTCCTTTTACTTCTATGGGAGCTACAAGAACAGCCGGGCAAGTGTGCATGCTGGGAGTTGTAGTTTCACAGCAGCTGAAGGTTGCTGATTTCCTGCTGTATACTATCCTGCCTCCCCGAGAATCGGCATAGCAGAAGCAACGGGTGGGGGGGTGGGGTGGGGGGGTCTCACTATCTGCACCTCACAGATCAAAAAGGCACCAAGACAAGTTAGACGTTTTCTTATAACTACAGGTTTAACTTAAGAGTCACATTGCCTTGCACAAGTGGAAATGCGTTGTACTCAGAAGGTCACACGTTAAAGAGAAAGTACATTATTTTTAGAACGGCTCTAAATTTACTGGATATTTTTAGAAAATGAGAATGGGAACTACAGTGTCCTCCAATGCGATTACAAGGCAGAAAGTTCGCTGTGCGTAGCAAAACGTGCTCCCATACTACTTAGGGGCATGTCTCAATTTTTTTGCTTGTGCCCGAAGTTGAAAGAGAAAGCACCACTTGTCCATGGGCTGTGTCAGGGATTCACAATCAGACTCGGCCTCAGGACAGGAGTGGTGTGGTTTCCTAATATACCAGTGTATCACTGTACAGCAGCAGTGGCAATGAACGCACGGCGTCATAGCAACCAATGACACCATGCGCTCCGGCTGTAAAGAAGAAATCCAGTCCTGGTTACCACGGACTGGTCACGTCCGGGTTTAATGGACGTGTGCATCTAGCCTAAAGGGTTTGTCTCATCATGGACAGTGGGTGCATATCGCTAGGATATGCCCCCATTGTCTTAGGCAACTTTCACATTAGCGTTTTTTGCATATGCGTCATGGATCTGCAAAAACGCTTCCGTTACAATAATACAACCGCATGCATCAGTCATGAACGGATCCGGTTGTATTAGGTCTTCTATAGCCATAACAGATCAGTCTTGAACACCACTGAAAATCAATGGGGGACGGATCAGTTTGTTATTGTGTCAAAGAAAACGGATCCGTCTTGCTCCGCACCACCCCGCGGACGGAAAAACGATGTTTGCAGCGTTTTTTACTCAGCGATGGGGACGCAAGCGAACGGAATGCATTTTAGTGCATTCCGTTTTGTCCCTATTGACAGTGAATGGGGTCAAAACTGAAGTGTTTCCTTCCGCTACTGAGATCCTATGACGGATCTCAATAGCGGAATTAAAAACGCTAATGTGAAAGTAGCCTTATATCGCGGTGCGCTCCCATTTACTTCTATAGGGAGCCGGCTTAGTGGTGGCCGGACCGGAGTCCTCCAGCCACCACCTTGCGGGGCTCCGTTCTCGATATAGATGCGGCTCCTAGCGGTGGGACCCGCACCAATAAGACAATGGGGGCATATCCTAGCGATATGCCCCCATTGTCTATAATGAGACAACCCCTTTAAAGGATTATCTGGTAATTAATATTGATGACCTATCATCAGTATCAGATCAGCAGGGGTCCGGCCGTGGCCCTCGGCGATCAGCTGTTAGAAGAGGCCAGGCGCTCCGTGAGAACTGTACATTGCCTAGTTGCAGCTCAACCCCATTCAAGTCCATGCTTGGTAAGCGCCGGGGAGGCCTCCACGCTCACCAGAGCTCCTGCGAGAGCTTCAGCTTCCCAAAACAGCTGATCCGGCTGGTGTGTCAGGACTACGACCCCCGCCGTTGAGAAAACTGATGAGCTATGCTGTGGATAGGTCACCAATATTTCCCTGATAACCTCTTCAAAGAAAGCAGCAAACTTTTTCTAACCCCTTGCAACTGCCTCTTTGATGCTTGGAGGGTGTCCGACCACCCTTAGGTCTTGTCCTAGGCATAACAGGTTTGTAGGGAGGGGTGTTCCTTTAAGCACTCCGGAGGATCCTTGTCAAGCATAGGAGTCAATTAGAGGCTTAATACCTTCTTGCAAAGTTATGACATGTCAGTAGCACAGGTCATTACTTGGCCTATAATCTTTGAGGGTCTTATTTTTGGGACCCCATGGATTCAGCACTGGGACAGAGCTGGGTGCCAGTCACATATTTTGCCAGTACTGGGATGGAGGCAAGGTAAAAAAAATAAAAAAAAATTGAGGTTTGACTGAAACGGATCATAAAGTGATTGCAAATCGTAGCCATCCGCCATGACTTACAGGGGCCGTAAAACGAGCGGAGCTGCAGGTCAAGCATGGGGACTGCCGCTCCATTCATCTCTATGGGACTGGTGGAAATAGGCAAGCACTTGAACTTTTGCCATCTCTGGCAGTCCATTAGACATGATTGAAGCGGCTGCGTGCACGCTCAACCTGACGCTCCGTTCATTTCTGAGGTCTGCACAGGGTATGGGGCCACGTTCTCATAATCGGTGGGGGTCTCTGCAATCGGCCCCCCACTGATGTAATGATTATAGCCCCAACCTCTGGATAGGTGATAACCAGAACGCCCTTTAAATCCTACACAGTGTCAAGCAATTTGGCCAGACAGTACAGAGAAGGAAGAAACGGGAGGACGTATAGGAAGGTGGCACGCTCACCGGCATCTGACGCAGTGGGTGATGGCGGAGGAGTGGCTGCGGTGACGCTGTGTTTATCCCATATACTTTCGAGCACGCCTGGGATTTAACAGAAAGAAGTGTCATTAAGTACCTATGAGGTAATGCAAAGGCATTGACCTAAATAACATGCCCTGATTACATTAAATTACATATGGAGGAAATGAGGTGTAAACCCTTAGGCAAAGCTTTATGTAAATGGAGATTCATGAAGAGCCAAATAATAATTGGTTGCTACCTGCACAGTCTGACTCTATCCAATCGGTGCTGCCATTGTCGGACTGTGCAGGGACACCCCCCCCCCCCCAATGGATAACAGCCAATTAAACTTCTAGCAGGAATAACAGAGGAACGGCACTGCATACAGTTATAAGAATAGACGCTCCAGAAGTGTTCTTACATGCAGAATGCAAGTAGTTACTAAAACAGACATGTCCCCTTGAGCCCAGAGTTTCGCGTGGCTTCGGAGCCCCTACCTGTCAGCAGACCCAGCACGGTTGGCACTTGCTCCAGCAGCAGTTTGCGAAGTTCCTCTTTCCTGGCTACGCTCAGATCCTCCCTGGGACAGGCCAGTTCTTCCGAAGCAGTCTTCAGCATGATCAACCCCAGGGAAGTCGTGCTGGGGGTCTGGATAAGCTACATGAAGGGGTGACGGAGACACACAATAAATACGTGCTGAGAAACTGCCTCTTAAAGGGGTTATCTAGAATTCGGAAAAAAAAAATAAAAATGCTGCTTCCTTTCCAAAAACAGCTCCACACCTGCGCACAGGTTGTGCGTGGTATTACAGCTCACGTCAATGGAGCTGAGCTGCAAAACCAAGCACAACCTATGGACAAAAGTCCTTCTCTTTCTAGAAGAAAAGCTGCCTTTTTTTTTTTTACCCAAGGAGGAATCCCCTTACCTGCAGGATATTGGTGAAGAAGTTATGGTAGAACATCGGCCAGTCCTGTCTGCCCATGTCCACAATCACCTTGCACAGCTTGTTGCAGATGAAGCCGGGAAGCGCTTTGTGCTGGCTCAGGAGGAGCTTGGGCAAGGAGCTGCGGATCTCCATCTTCTCCTCTGATGGGACGCCCAGCCACATCTTATTGATTAAGTTCTGCACGATTAATGAGTGGGGGAGATTTATTACCACTGTCCTATATTTATGATACACGGCAGGCAGAAAGTGCGCCAATTTTACCGCAGCGGCTCACCTTCTGCAATACATTTCACCTCGATGTATTAGAACAGGGCTGGCCAACCTACGGCTCTCCAGCTGTCGTAAAACTACAACTCACACCATGCCCTGCTGTAGGCTGTTTGGGCATGCTGGGAGTTGTAGTTTTGCATCAGCTGGAGAGGCGCAGGTTGGCCAGCCCTGTATTAGAAACGTTTCCTTAAATCTGTGCTCTGTGTTAGACTGTAATTCCAGGCTACAATATAGGTCATCAATATCTGCTTGGTGAAGGTCCAACATCCAGCACCCCCAACGATAAGGCACCAGAAACATGTGTATGGAGCAGAAGGGGGTAGTATAGGCACCACAGCAGCCCGAATAGGGTGAGCGGTGGTGGTCTGACACCCAGCATCATTATATTGATGACCCACCATAAGGATAGGTCATCCATATCTGTCGCCTGGAGAACCCCTTTAAAATAAAATAAGGCAACATGTTAATGACTCCCTGCTGCTCCCGTCCAGATGCTTTCTGCGTCCCCCACTACTTCCTAGAACAGGGATCAGCAAGCTCCGGCACTCCACCACTTCTGAAACTACAACTCCCAGAATCCTCCTTTTACTTGTGTGGTAGTTTCCAGAACAGCCAAGTAAGTTTGCATGCTGGGAGTTGTAGTTTCACAGCAGCTGGCGTGCTGAAGGTTGCCGATCCCTGATCTAGAGCCTTTCGATGCGCAACTGTGACTGTTCAGCCAATCACTGGCTGTGGCGGATCAAGGCCGAGGCCAGCGATTGGCTAATCGGTCACCAGTAAGAAGGAGACCAGCAAGTAGAAACTGGTGGCGAACCCAGAATGGAAGAAGTGGGCAATTAGTATACGGAGTATTACTTTTTAAAAAGATCATCTGTCAGCAGATTTGTACCTATGACACCGGCTGACCTGTTACATGTGCACTTGGCAGCTGAAGGCATCTGTGTTGGTCCCATGTTCATATGTGCCCGCATTGCTGAGAAAAATGATGTTTTAATATATGCAAATAAGCCTCCAGGAGCAACGGGGGCGTTACCATTACACCTACAGGCTCTGCTCTCTGCAACTGCTGCGCCCTCTCCACTTTGATTGACAGGGCCAGGCAGTGTAAATGTCACAACACCTGGTCTTGTCAGAGAGTGCGGCAGTTGTAGAGAGAGCAGAGCCCCTAGGTGTAATGGCAACGCCCCCGTTGCTCCTAGAGGCTCATTTGCATATAATAAAACATCATTTTTCTCAGCAATGCGGGCACATATGAACATGGGACCAACACAGATGCCTTCAGCTGCGATGCGCACATGTAACAGGTCAGCCAGTGTCATAGGGACAAATCTGCTGATAGAGGCCCTTTCGGACCCTGCACTCGGCAGAACACATTATTCATCAGTGTTCTTTTAATCATTGGGCCCACTGCAGTCAATCAAGACTCAGTCTCCCCACCTCTCTGGCTAGTCAGGTTGCACCAAAGACTATGCGGGGGAAAAAATGGACAATTCCTTTAAGGGCAAGGTTTGTCTGTGTCAACATGTGTGTGTCATGCATCGATCTATAATAAGCTGAGAAGTGATGAATTCTCTCACCTCAAACACGCTGAGACTGTACATCAGGACATAGTCATTGTGCGAGCTGGACAGGAAGTAGAAGCAGAACCTCCAGGCCCCGAGCTGCTGCGCGAAGTTATTCAATAGGGCCTCTGTGCAGAAGAGCAAAGTCATTAGAGAGCGATACAGTACATGACATTATAACCAGAGACTGCTGGGAGTTGTAGTTTCGCCAGGCTGACCCAACTGTAATGTAATGCATTATAGGCTTTCCTAGAAATTCTTCCAAAAACAGCCCCACCCCTGCCCACAGGTTGTGTCTGGTATTGCATCTCAGCACCATTGAAGTGAATAGGGCTGAACTGCGATAACACACAGACTGTGGGCAGGGATGGCGCCGTTTTTGCTAGAAAGCAGCCACGATTTCTAATCCTGGACAACCCCCTTAAAGACATGCAGCAAATGGTGAACTCCCAGACCGAAGAGCCGCACATAACCCACAATGAGAAATAGTCGGGGCGTTTCAGTCCAAAGAAAGCAGAGAAGCCTTTTAAATGCGTTTCTGTAGTGTATTGTGCTACTTTTTTATTTTTATTTTTTTTAAAACAGTGAATTTTCGCGAATACGAACATATCTGCTTGCTGTCAAGGAATGGGGCCAGACATAAAAGGTTCACCTGAGCCGATTCCTCACCCAGCTGAGATTTTGTTCCAGCTGTATCCAGTCTAGAGAATCCTCCAAGATAGAAGCTTAGAACAGGGATCAGCAACCTCCGGCACGCCAGCTGTTCTCAAACTACAACTCCCAGAATCCTCCATTCACTTCTGTGGGAGTTACAAGAGCAGCCTAGTATGTGTGAATGCTGGGAGTTGTAGTTTCCCCAGCAGCCGGAGTCCCGAAGGTTGCTGATCCCTGGCTAAGAACATCTCCTCCAAATATATCCAGCGCAGGCTAAACACAATGAACAATAAGGATAGCACAGAGATTTAAAGGGGTTCTCCGGGCTTTTTCTATTCGTGACCTATGCTCAAGATAGATCCTCAATATCAGATCGGCGGGGGTCTGACACCGGCGATCAGCTGCATGAAGGGAAGGCGCGCGAGCTCAGTGTGCATGTGCCGTCTGCCTTCTCGCTGCTGCTATGTCTATGGCAGAGCAGGAAGAGAGACGCGAGAAGGCAGGTGCGCACTGCGCACGCGCCATATCCTCATACAGGTGATCAGCGGGGTGCTAGGTGTCAGACCCCCACCGATGTGATATTGATGACCTATCCTGAGGATAAGTCACCAATATCCAAACACCGGACAACCCCCTTTAAAGCAGTTTTCCTGTCAGGGACATTTAGACTGGACAGTACGCGCCATTAAAGGGGTATTCTGAGAAGATTTAGTTATCCCCTATCCACAGGATAAGGGATAACTATTGGATCGTGGTTCCTACCACTGGGATCCCCACCGATCATGAGAATTGGGGGCTCCGTATGCCCTACAGCCCCTCTATAATAAAGGGAGCAGCCAGACAGGCATGCGTGCAGCCCCTCCATTCATTTCTATGGGAGTCCCGGAGAGATCAGAGCTCTGCTAATTCTGGAACTTCCATAGAAATGGATGGAATGGACACGCGCATGTGAACGTCTGTTCCTTTCTCCAAGGCAGTGGGAGTCCCAGCTGTAGGCCCCCAATCAATCTACTAGTTACCCCCTATCCTGTGGACAGAGGCCAACAATCTATCCGGAATACCCCTTTAATGTCGGCTAGGTGCATGTCCCACCACTATTCAAACAGGGCCTGACTTGCAGCAGCGGTGAACGGAGAGGTCCAAGTGCATGCGCAGCTCTCTCCGATCACTTCTATGGGAGTCCCATGGAAGTAAATGGAGGGGGGGGGACCTGCACATGACGTAACGGGATTTGTTCTCGACAGGTGCAGGTCTCACCTCTTGTAATATGCCACAAGTGTTCCAGATGGGAACACAAAGGGTTACACAGCCTGGACTGTACCAGCCCCTCAGCTGTGAGAAGTCAGGGAGTGGATGCACAATGTTCCCATTCACTGACCACAGAGTTAAAGAAAGAAACCGCAAAAGATGGAAAACCCCTTCGGTTGTGCACCGATGCCCGCTGCACCCGGGGTATGCGTCCATTGCATGCACAACCAGCTATATACAGGCGACTGGTTGATAAATCTCCCCAGAGCGACGCACCGCTCTCATTTTTTAAAAACCCCCAAGAGGAAGTTACACAGCAGCAGCATAACACGTGCGGCAGACCTATCACAACCACGTCAGTGTGGCCACAACAGGATCCTGTCTGTGGACCACTCATATAGACCACGTCGTCAACCCTCCTTGTTTCTTTAGGCCAGTGATCTCTAACTAGCTGTTGGGGATACTGGGAGTTATACTTTCTCAACCGATGAAGAACCCAAGGTTGAAGAGAACTGCCTTATGTCATCCATACACATTAGATGAATGTCAGCTGAACCTGCCAACCATCTAATGTGTATGGGGGGGGTCCTCCCAACTCTCCACCAACAGCATGTGTTGGGTGAGGTGAGGGATCAGGCAGCTGGATTTCAACGTGTCCAATCTTTTTGTTCTCAGGGCAGATAAGCCGCTGCCAGTGGCATATATCTGTTTCCATACATGCATGCTCAACAGTGAGCAGCCATTCATCCGGCAGCTATCTAATCTATGGCCAGCTTAAAGGGGTTGGCCCATCGCAAGGATAGGCCAACAATGTCACACGGTACGAGCCCCTCTCCGGGACCCACTCCTATTCTCCACTATGGGGCCCACCCGAAGGGAAGGAGGGCGCATCACGCAAGCATAGCCACTCTTCATTCACCGTTGAGTGCGCTGGCTCTGCCATTTCCGGCAGTCCCATAGAGGTGAAGTGAGCGGAAGGAGAGCACACTGCGCTTGCACGGCATGCTCTCCATTCATTTCTAAGGGACTTCCCAAGTGCGCTCGCTCTGCTACTCGGAAATCAACACAAGAGTGAATGGGCTGCACGCCACGCATGCGCAGTGTGCTCTCCTTCACTTTGGAGGCGAGGTGGGACCCACACCACCTGACATTGATGGCATATTCTAGCAACATGTCATCAACGTCTGAGAAGGGTGAACCCCTTTAAAGGGATTTTGTGAGACCTTAGGAAAGGACATTAATATTAGATCAGTGGGGGTCTGGCACCTGACACCCCCACCGATCAGCTTTTCCTGGCAGCCGCTAGCGTTAGAAACTATACAGTGAAAGGAGAAAGCTTCATCCTCTGTGGAGTCACCATGCCGGCGTACTGCAGCATTCAGGTGAATGGGAGGTGAGCTGCACGGCCACGATGTAGTGGATGATGAGCCTTCTGCTTGCAGCTCCGTCCCCTGTATAGTGACGGCTGCCAAGAACAGCAAACCGTTGAGGGGAGCTGGGTGTCGGACCCCCACCAATCTGATACTGATGACCTATTCAGAGGATACGTCATCTGTATCAAGGCCCCAGAAAACCCCTTTAAAAACGGTGCTCATACGCATTAGTTGAATAAAAAAAGTTAAGGAATTATCGTTTTCAACGACAGATGACACGCCGCACTCTCCGCTCACGTATCCCATAAGGGTCACGTCCAATTCTGGAGCCAGAAAACTGCATAGTGAACAATTCCATTATAGTCTCTATTAAAGGGGGTGGCCCATGAAAAACATTTATTATCCACAGGATAGATATGATCGCCGGGGGTCTGGCCGTGCAGTAAGAATGAGGGTCCTGTGTTTGAATGCTGCTCCATTCAAACTCTATGGGACTGAATGCAGTGCCCACTATCTCCATCGGTCCCACAGAGATTGAATGGGGCGGTAGTGCGAATGCGTGACCACCTCTACATACAGCTGGGGTCGTGAGAATCTCTTTACAGAGGTTATACGCTCTTTGCCGACTATGGTGTCCATATAACCCAACAGTGCACATGGGCAAGAGCCGTCCGTTAGGACAACCCCTTTAAGTCACATCCGACTCGCTCTGCACCTTCAAGTCTTGCGTTGGTCATAACAGATTTTGTCACGTGACCACAGAACATTACGTCACATGGACGCTCCCACCTTCCCGGATCCAGCAAGTATACACCCCTCAGGTTATCCAATAGCAGGCTCCTAAGATACGGTGGTACCTAAGAATACACCGCCATGCATAAAGGCATCCGCGTCACCGTTTGCCTCACCGATTTCTCTCTTCCGATCATTGGATGTGCTGGTGTGAAAGAACTCGCTCATAAGACCCTCCAGGGCACGGAGAGAGGCCTCCTCGGACGCCTGGAAAAAGAAAGGGATCGTAAAGTCAGATGGTGGTAGTAGTCATCATATATACAGAGCAGTGATCTCCAGCGGTCTGCTGAACTACGACTCTCAGCATGCATTATTTACATTGCTAAAATGTTCCATATGATCAGGGAAGGTCCGACCTCTCAATCCTGAGAATGAACGGGGTGGCAGACCCGGCCGCGCTGAGGGTTTAGAATGGGGCGCGTGCCTAAATCGGCAACGCAAGTCATAAATACATAGACATCACATAAAAAAAATAACATAAAAATAATTGTGCCGATAATCACGGACGCAGAGGGTGCCCCCTGCCTCATGCCGTTTTAAAGCTGCAGCTTCCAGCCTGTGGCGGGCAGGACATGCTGGAAGCTGAAGTTTTGCCACAGGTCGCAGATCACTAATCTGCTAGACCCCCTTATATAAAGGGGGTCAGTCTCCGTTAGGCCTTATGCACGTGACCGTATTTTGGGTCCACGTCCGATCTGCATTTTTTTTGCGAATCGCACATGGACCCATTCATTTCTTTGGGTCTGGAAAAAATAAAAAGAGGGGACACCACACAGATGTCATCTGTGTGCTGTCTGCATCCGTCCGTCTGTCCCATGTCCGTTGTGTAGCCAAGAATAGCCATTTCTATAATGGGGACTGAGAAAACGTGACATGCACGTGGACAGTATCCGTATTGTGCAGATCCGCCGCAAAACTGATAGGGTCGTGTGCATGAGGCCTTCAGCAACCTCCTTCACTCCAGCTGCTGTGAAACTATAACTCCCTGCATGCACAATTGCTTGGCTGTTCTTGTAACTCCCAAAAAGTGAGTATAGCATGCTGGGAGTTGTAGTTTCAGACCATCTGCAGCGCAGGAGGTTGCTGATCCCCGCCTTAGGGTGTATGCACATGGTACGGATTTTCGTGCAGACAGTAGCAGCTGATGTTTAAAGTCTTATGTACACGGTGCAGAAATTTTCTATGTGGAAATGGACGGAGGAGACTTCGAAGTCTGTGAAGCGTCAATTGCGTGATTTTTCGGTTCAGATTTTACCCTTTTTGAAAAGATCTGGGGCAAATCTGCAAGTAAAAGTAGATTTTGGTGCAGAAATGCAGAAGAAAACGCACAAAAATCCATGTGAAAAACTATATTTTACACAGCGGTACGCATATAGCCTTAGAGCTCCTTCACACACAGGTCAGGTCCTGGCGTTTCATTTCTGCCGCCGATACCTTGCAGGAGTCCAGAGGTAGTATACAGGCTGCCATAAACAGCAGCTTGTAATCCACCGACGGGCCTGCAGGGCATGAACTCTGCTTCTCTTTTCCACCGGCCAAATGCAAGCGGGATTACCAGGACACAAAAAAATAAAAAAAAATAAAAATGTATACCTAATTTCAGAAGAGCGTGTCCTGTGCGAAATCACGCTCCATGTGCGAGCGAGATATCCCGTTATGGACACTGCTCGTTCCGCAGGAGCGTAGGGCATTATAATGCTGTGCGTCTCTGCATGACTTGTATCTACTGAATTATACTGCCATTACGCCGTCAGTATAATTCTGTAGCAGTAAGGTGATGCAGAGACACACAGCATTATAAGTCATTACAACGCCTTACGTGCGATCAGTGTCCACGATGGGATATCACGCTCGCACAGTGCACGCTCATCTGAAAGAAGCCTAAGGGAAACTGGCGCACGCCGTGTAGCTGATCCCTGGGAACTTCAGGCCCCATATTCTTGCAACAGAAATACACCTTTAAAAAAAAAAAAAAAGGGTTGTATCTTCTCAGACACTGGTGACATCACTAGGATATGCCACCAATGTCAAACAGGTGTAGATCACACCTCTGGGCCCCCGGAAGTCAAATAGTGCACCGCGCAACCTCTTCCACACATGGCTATTTTCTGGTGGTCCCATAGAAATAAATGGAGAGAGCACTGCGCAAGCGCAGCCAATGCTCTGCTCACTTATACGGAGCCAGCACAGGTCTAATTTAGGCAGACCCATTAATGGAGAGCGGCCACGCATGCACGCCTGTCCAGCGGTCCCGCTCTGTAGATAGCTGAGGGTCCCACCCTGTCCTAACGATGTGCCACCAATGTCTCAGATGAGACAACCCCTTTAAGACACTTGCCCACAGGTCTTTATCGTTTCTATTGGGGAGGGGGTAATTTGAAGCTCCTGGCAGAAAAGATCCCCTCCTAGCGTGTTGTAAGCCCCCTTAGACACTAAGTGCTACCTCTGACACTCCAGCTGTGGTGTAACTACATCTCCCAGCATGCTCACTTGCTTGGCAGTGAATGGACCATGCTGGGAGTTGTAGTTTCACCACATCTGGAGCGCCGGAGGTTGCGGACCCCTGCTGTAAGGGGTGCAGAGGTAGCATCTAGTGTCCAAGGGGGCCCACGACTCATGTGGGGTACGTATCCCCCCCCCCCCCCCGTGTACTCACCATGCTGTGATTGGTTGTCACGCTCGTCTCTTCACACCGCCGTCTCTTTCCCGGCACATGTCACACCGCCGGCTAGATGCAAACCAACTCCCCCCTTCCTGGACAATAAAACCTAGCAAATATAAAATGGCACTAATGTACTGGCAGCGCTGCCCCCTCCACGTCTTGGGTGCACGCCTAATACATCGTCATGATGAAACACATATATAAAATCTAAAACACCCCCAGAGGGCGTGCCCTTCTATCTCCCCAAAAGGGGGCAACAAGCTATAGGGGTCATTCCATTACTGCAGCGCTGGGCAGTGATGGGGGAGGAGAGCACACAGGTATGGCTGTATACAGAGGGGCTGCAGCACAGGTTTGGGGGGCTAGGCAGAGACGAGGCAAGCAGAAATAAATTGTAAAGACATAAAATGGGCTACCAAAGCCAGTACGGTCCCTGGGAGGAAGATAGAAAGCACATGTGGCCCCTGCCAGGGTCAAGGGCCACACCCAGTATAAGATGGCTATGGGGAGGTGGGGGTGTCAGGGGTCAGTCTTCAAGACTCCCAAGGGGGATCTCTATCCAGCTTGCTTTCCGCTTGCGGTAAGGGGGGAGTGGTGCCTCTAGCGTTTCCCTTCTGTCGTCTCCCCGTTTAATTGACAGAGTCGTACACTCCTTCCGCTTGGCCGGAAGTCATCTTGGCCGGGCCGGGACCGGAGCCAATCAGATAATGCTGTGAAGAAAGAGAGGCGGGATCATCAGGCGGATCGTCCAATCGGCGTGACCGAAAAGACTGGCGGCCATGTTGGTGGAGGAACATCTCGCCTCGGCTGTTAGAGCCGACCAATGAGAGCGGAGGAAAGGCGACGTTCGGCGCTGGAAGGGCCCTGTCACGTGACATGCAGTGGTACGCATACAGCCGCCATGTTGGTGGGGGAACAGAGGTTATTACACACCTGACGAGTTTTTGTTTTGTATGGACTGTTGCAACTAGTGGAATGGAAATAACGGATGGAATGCTGCACGCGTTATTTATCACAGGATGATTTCAGTTTGTTTATTTTGCAATAGCAGCGTAAAAGAAGCTTGGAGGTTAATGGTAGATTTCTATCTGTAACGTCTGTGGCTTGGTCCGTGATTGTGGGCAAGTGCAGTAGGAGTAGGACTGACATCTTTCCCACAAAAATGTGATCTCGGTTACTGGAAGGGTTAATACCTCGAATCCCTGGTGGTCTAGGGCAATGAAGGGGTTAATATACACATCTCTGGTGGTTCAGGGCAGTAAAGGTGATAATATAAACATGTTTTATGGTCTAGAGTAGTAAAGGGGTTAATAGTAACAATCCTGGTGGTCTATGACAATAAAAGGGTTAATATAAGCACGTCTAATGGTTTAGGACAGTTGAGGGGTTAATGCAGGGATGCTCAACCTTCTGCTCTCCAGCTGTTGCAAAACTACAACTCCCAGCATGCTCTACTAACTGTACGCTGTCCAAACATGCTGGTACTTGTAGTCTTGCAACAGCTGGGGGACCGCAGGTTAGGGATAATGGCGTGGGTTAATGTAAACATCTTGAGCATTGCGGACTGTTTGAAAAGTACGCTAGCCCTGGGGTGGAGTACAAATTAGACTGGTTTTTGATATTCAGGCGCAAAAAAGGCGCACCTGCATAAATAGATAAAAAAACTTAGAAAACTTTTGTCTAAAAAATCTAAATAGGCAAACAAGGCGCAAAAGCCTCCAAAACCAAAAAATAAGACAGCGTTTTTTAGACTAAAAACCGTTGCAGGCTCTTTAGTAAATGTGCGCCTTTGAAAAATGCCTAATTTGTGACGAGGTACAGGATGGTGTAAAAAAAATGTAGCAAAACGAGGTCTTGCCATTTTATTTTTGTATGCCTAAAACTGGTGTGATGCATGTTGTAAATGACCCCCACTGTCTCTTTAAGGCTACATTCACACGACAAATAGGGCACAACTTCACTGCAACATTAGTCGCGCGACAATTTTTATAATGGGAGCCTATGGTGTCGCATTGCGATATGCTGCGACGCGACAGTCGCAAAAAATCCCATTGCGACGCGACAGTCGTGGAAAAACCCATCTTAAATGAATTTTTTGCGACTGTCGCGTCGCAGCATGTCGCAATGCGACACCATAGACGCCCATTATAAAAATTGTCGCGCGACAAATGTCGTCGTGTGAACGTAACCTAAGAGGCACTGACTTGTTCTGTCTTCGCAGGGGTGGGTTGCACCTAATCTTCCTGGGCGGACACTGGGGGTCATTTACTAAAGCCGGCTTTTTATGCCGGTCTTAGATTCCCCAGCCCCCCCCGGGCTGCAGTAAGATTCGGCAAATTTATGACGAGTTGCATCTACACCAGTTCGTGCGTCTAGAATAAAAACTACTACTAGCCGCCTGTTTGCAGGTGTAAACGTTAGTAAATTTGTCCCCGACGCGCTCCCATCCATCGTAACTGTCAAACACGGCACAAAAAAAGGGACTTGCAGCTTTTTTTATGACTAAAACTTCCCTGATAAATGACCCACTATCGCTTTAAAAAGCACTACCGGTAGGTTATTCATCTGTTGGCAGGTGAGCATTGCGCCTAATCTCCCTGGGCGTTGACATTCTGGCTGAAGTCTCCCCAGGCTCGTGGCTAGTTTTATGGCTTTAGCGTCTTTAAAGGCCTTGCACTCTCTCTCCTTGTGGAGCACTCTGCACAATCTGAACAGACGGTTCCAGGTTCTGGTGTTTCCTTTCTTGCAACGCACAAACCATTGTGATTTATACTGTGGTAGGCTAGCTGGTCTTTGTGGTCCTGACCTGCCTTCTCCACAGCTCTCTAGTTTCTACTAAAGGTGCGGGAGCTAGGCAGTGCAAGTCTGCAATTCCTGCTCAAGGCCCACCTTCCTCCACTGCAACACTGCTCTATGGCACTATCTGTGCCCTGGGGTGATGCCCCCTTTTGACTAGTATTACACACCTCCCCTTGCTAGCTAACTAAATTACAGGAGTATTAGGGTGCACTTACAGGCTGCAGATTTTCTTGCAGACATTTCTGGTACTGTAAAATCAGTTCCATTCATTTGAGTGGGGCAAGCTCCAACTGATTTTCAGTCCTAGAAATTTCTGCAACAAAATCTACAGCCTGTGAAGGAATTCTTACTGTCTCTAGCAGCAGCTGTCACGGTCACCACCATGACAGATGTCAGAAGATCGAAGAGACTGGCTACACGTGAAGGGATCTAACAGCCTCTTTGGTTACTTTTGCTTCAATGTTGTTGTTGTTAATGACTTGTTTTAGGTGTAGCTTAGTAGTCATTACACCTCCCCTATATAGTCTGACCTCACCCTTCTGGCTATGCGGCTGATAGCTTCATTTGGTTTTGGAAGGGCTGGTGTGTTGTTCTCTCTGAAGTTCCTGCTCGTCCATCTCACTACAGAAGTTAAGTGTCTTGTTCCTTTGTGTTTTGTTGTCCCTCCCCGTGTCTGTTGTTACTAGACCTCCGGGAGACGCTGTTTCGTTCATCTGGAAAGGAACGGGTTGTCTCAAGCCCTGCCAATACCCATAGGGCTCTTTAGGGTCTCCAGGTCCTCCAGGTTCCAGTGTATGGGCATTCCTACCTTCAAGGTGTGCCCATACGGATAGGAGGCAGGGTAAGGAGTAGGGTTCTATAGGAGGTGACCCTTTCTCTAGCGTTGAGGTCTAGTGGCTTTTCCCTTCCCTCCTGTTGTCGGTGTGGGGGTCCCTCCCATGCCTTATCCGGGACAGCAGCACCATCTCCCCAGCTCATTGTCTAAGCTGCCACCATGCTCTGACCAACATAGGTGGCATTGCCGACAGTGGTAATCCATAGTAAACTGAAAGGGTACATTTCCTTTTGGTCAAAGACAGCAAGGCTGTTCTCAACCATCTGACCTGTGAATAAAGCCCTAGGCTAGCATACCTCCCAAATTGTTGGCTAAGTCAAATAAATTCAATGAGCCCCTATCACCATGCCAGTCTTTCGGTTAGCCATTATTCCATTAGTGCCAACAGCATTGTGCCGATGTAAACCCTGGTGGCAACAACCACAATAGCCCCAATGAAAACAGGAACAAAAATAAAAGCAAGTTCACACCAACACTCACTTTACAATGGGCCAAAAAAAATCACATCTAGCGATTTAAAAACAAATGATTTCAAATCTCTCACATGGCTGTCCAATTTAGGATTTTATCCCTGTGGGAATCATCCCTGAAAAACCAAAGAATTCCCACACACCGAAAAAGAAAAAAAATCTACATAAACTGCAACACAGAAGACATCATATATGTGATCACGTGCACACGATGCAATTTAGCTTACAGAACACTGACCCTAGGTACACACCTAAGCGTTCTACAGCGCGTTCAAACGCGCTGTAAAACGCACAACATGTGGAAAGCCATGCTTCCCTATGGGCATGGTTCACATTTGGGCGTTTTACAGCGCGTTTGAACGCGCTGAAAAACGCCAAATGCTGTCGCTTCAGCATGAGCTTCTTTGGGGCGTTTTAACGCGCCTATGGGCCATGCTAAAATAGGGGTGACTCACTGAATCGCGCGTATGATGCGCGTTTCTTAGTTACAAAAACGCGCATCCAAAAACGTCATACGCGCGATTCAGAAACGCCTAGGTGTGTTCCCAGCTTGAAGGTGCGTTTTCTTGAGCATCTGAATGATCTCACCAACAAAAATAGAAATCCTAACATCTCTGGCGCGTCTAAACACTTTTTGGAACAACATAATAGTAAAGATGCGTCTCTCAGTTTAATTGGAATAGAAAAAGTAAAATTATACTACAAGGGGGGGGGGGGCAGCTTCAAAAAATTATCGGAGAGAGAAGCTTTCTGGATTTTTACCTTTAACACAGCTCACCCTAAGGCTACATTCACACGACCGTACTCTTTTTTTCCGCGTCCGATCCGCATCCGATCCGCATTTTGCGGAATAAATGCGGACCCATTTATTCCTATGGGTGAATAAAATATGCGGACAACGTTCAGTATGTTGTCCGCATCCGTGGTTCCGCATTTATACTCCGCAAAAATATGAAGCATGTCCTATCATTGTCCGCAGAAATCGTTCTGCAGCCCCATAGAAGTTAATGGATCCGCAAATTTCGGATGACATACGGAAAGGTTTCCGTATGTCATCCGCAATTTGCGGATCCGTTTCCGTATTTTTATTATAATATTTTATTCTCTCCCCCTTTTTTTTTTCCTCATCCATTTTTTGCAGACCGTTTTTTGCGGAGGACATACGGAAGACACTCTTAAGTATTTTAAAAAACGGATCCGCATGTCCGCAAAATACTGAAGAGTGTCTTCTGTATGTCATCCGCAAAAAACGGATGAGGAAAAAAAAAAGGGGGAAAGAATAAAATATTATAATAAAAATACGGAAACGGATCCGCAAATTGAGGCCTCTTGCACACAAACGTTTTTTTTGCGGGTGTACGGGCCGTCTTTATGAGTTCCGTATACGGACCCATTCATTTCAATGGGTCCGCAAAGAAAACGGAAGTGTTTCCGTATGCATTCCGTTTCCGTATTTCCATTTTTCTGTTCCGTGCAAAGATAGAACATGTCCTATTATTGCCCGCAAATCACGGTCCGTGGCTCCATTCAAGTCAATGGGTCCGCAAAAAAAAACGGAACGCATACGGAAATGCATCCGTATGTCTTCCGTATCCGTTCCGTTTTTGCGGAACCATCTATTGAAAATTTTAAGCCCAGCCCAATTTTTTCTATGTATTTACTGTATACTGTATATGCCATACGGAAAAACGGAACGGAAACACAACGGATAACAAAAACGGAACAACGGATCCATAAAAAACGGACCGCAAAACCATACGGTCGTGTGCAATAAGCCTGAGGATGACATACGGAAACCATTCCGTATGTCATCCGCAATTTGCGGATCCATTCATTTCTTTGGGGCTGCGGAACGATTTCTGCGGACAATGATAGGACATGCTTCATATTTTTGCGGAGTATAAATGCGGAACCACGGATGCGGACAACATACTGAATGTTGTCCGTGTATTTTATTCACCCATAGGAATGAATGGGTCCGCATTTATTCCGCAAAATGCGGATCGGACGCAGAAAAAAAAAGTACGGTCGTGTCAATGCAGCCGTATGGAATGAATTATCATACAGATATTTTATTACATTATTAATATATGATTGTTTCTCATTCCTGCATTATTGTACATGGTGCCATTATATTAGTTACTCTTTTTTAGTGAAGGCCAGTCTTCAGCCACAGGGATGGCCATCAAGAGTTAATATTATCTACATTTTACCCTACACCTGCATGCACTGCGGCCGTTCCTTAAAGGGGTTGTGCGGGTTCAGAGCTGAACCCGGACATACCCATAATTTCACCCAGGCAGCCCCCCTGATGTTAGCATCGGAGCATCTCATGCTCCGATGCGCTCCTTTGCTCTGTGCTGGATCGCGGAGGGCAAGGGCTCTTTTGTTTACAATAACACACTGACGGAGGGAAGCTTCCGCCCGGCAGTGTGTTCGGTAACGTCACCGCCTCTGATGGGCGTGCTTTAGAGCTGCCCTAGCCGTTTAACATGCTAGGGCAGCACTAAAGCCCGCCCATTAGTGCCGGTGACATCACTGGACTTCCTGGCAGCTCCATGGAGAGCCCGATTCGTCACCGGAACTCCGGAAAATGCCTTTGCCCTGCGCGATTTAGCATGAACTGTTCCAATGCTCAAGTCAGGGGGGCTGCCTGTATGAAAATGGAGGCAGGGCCGGGTTCAACTCTGAACCCAGATAACCCCTTTAACATTTTCAATTGATTTAATTCCTCCCTTTTTGCTTAAAAAGCAGTTACAAGCCTTTATACTATGAATCCATGAAGAAGATCTGTTTTATGATTGAAACATGTTGATTTTATGCAGGAGGATTACTTGTTTATACAAAAAAAAATGTTAAATGAAGAAATAAAGGATCATTGATTTTACTTTATTTAGGAGGAGGAGAGGTCTGTGTCCTGATGTCTGTGTATTAGGAGGAGGAGAGGTCCCTATCCTGATGTCTGTGTATTAGGAGGAGGAGAGGTCCGTGTCCTGATGTCTGTGTATTAGGAGGAGGAGAGGTCCGTGTCCTGATGTCTGTGTATTAGGAGGAGGAGGGGTCTGTGTCCTGATGTCTGTGTATTAGGAGGAGGAGAGGTCCGTGTCCTGATGTCTGTGTATTAGGAGGAGGAGAGGTCCGTGTCCTGATGTCTGTGTATTAGGAGGAGGAGAGGTCTGTGTCCTGATGTCTGTGTATTAGGAGGAGGAGAGGTCCGTGTCCTGATGTCTGTGTATTAGGAGGAGGAGAGGTCTGTGTCCTGATGTCTGTGTATTAGGAGGAGGAGAGGTCCGTGTCCTGATGTCTGTGTATTAGGAGGAGGAGAGGTCTGTGTCCTGATGTCTGTGTATTAGGAGGAGGAGAGATCCCTGTCCTGATGTCTGTGTATTAGGAGGAGGAGAGGTCTGTGTCCTGATGTCTGTGTATTAGGAGGAGGAGAGGTCCGTGTCCTGATGTCTGTGTATTAGGAGGAGGAGAGGTCCGTGTCCTGATGTCTGTGTATTAGGAGGAGGAGAGATCCGTGTCCTGATGTCTGTGTATTAGGAGGAGGAGAGGTCTCTGTCCTGATGTCTGTGTATTAGGAGGAGGAGAGGTCTGTGTCCTGGTGTCTGTGTATTAGGAGGAGGAGAGGTCCGTGTACTGATGTCTGTGTATTAGGAGGAGGAGAGGTCCCTGTCCTGATGTCTGTGTATTAGGAGGAGGAGAGGTCCCTGTCCTGATGTCTGTGTATTAGGAGGAGGAGAGGTCTTTGTCCTGATGTCTGTGTATTAGGAGGAGGAGAGGTCCTTGTCCTGATGTCTGTGTATTAGGAGGAGGAGAGGTCTGTGTCCCGATGTCTGTGTATTAGGAGGAGGAGAGGTCCTTGTCCTGATGTCTGTGTATTAGGAGGAGAGGTCCCTGTCCTGATGTCTGTGTATTAGGAGGAGAGGTCTGTGTCCTGATGTCTGTGTATTAGGAGGAGGAGAGGTCCCTGTCCTGATGTCTGTGTATTAGAAGGAGGAGAGGTCGCTGTCCTGATGTCTGTGTATTAGGAGGAGGAGAGGTCCGTGTCCTGATGTCTGTGTATTAGGAGGAGGAGAGGTCCGTGTCCTTATGTCTGTGTATTAGAAGGAGGAGAGGTCGCTGTCCTGATGTCTGTGTATTAGGAGGAGGAGAGGTCAGTGTCCTGGTGTCTGTGTATTAGGAGGAGGAGAGGTCAGTGTCCTGGTGTCTGTGTATTAGGAGGAGGAGAGGTCCGTGTCCTGATGTCTGTGTATTAGGAGGAGAGGTCCGTGTCCTGATGTCTGTGTATTAGGAGAAGGAGAGGTCCGTGTCCTGATGTCTGTGTATTAGAAGGAGGAGAGGTCCCTGTCCTGATGTCTGTGTATTAGGAGGAGAGGTCCGTGTCCTGATGTCTGTGTATTAGGAGGAGGAGAGGTCCGTGTCCTGATGTCTGTGTATTAGGAGGAGGAGAGGTCTGTGTATTAGGAGGAGGAGAGGTCAGTGTCCTGGTGTCTGTGTATTAGGAGGAGGAGAGGTCTGTGTCCTGATGTCTGTATATTAGGAGGAGGAGAGGTCCGTGTCCTGATGTCTGTGTATTAGGAGGAGGAGAGGTCCGTGTCCTGATGTCTGTGTATTAGGAGGAGGAGAGGTCCCTGTCCTGATGTCTGTGTATTAGGAGGAGGAGAGGTCTCTGTATTAGGAGGCTCGGGCTGTGTGTCTGGATGCCTGTGTCTCTGGAAAGGGTTTCAGCTGTACTGCTTCAGATATGTGACATTCCTGCCATGTCCTGGGGGAGCTGTCAGGTTCCATCTTGCTCTTGCACCGCTCGCCCTCCGTGGACTACGCTCACCCCGCAGCCTCCAGCGAGGGGCAGGCAGTAATATCCAGGATATCAGTGTTTGTGCCGATGTCTCATATCTTTGTCTTATGAAATCCACATTACTCTATAATCACTTATCCTCTTCTATGTCTGTTCATTTACCAGTGTGCCGTGCGCTTCCGCTGTGCGAGCAGCGATGTCTGAGCCCAGAGAACCTCTGATAGAATGTAAGACTTGTGACAACCTGTCAACCTGAGAAGTAAGGTGTCAGATTTATTATGGGTGCATAACATGGAGTCTGTCGACCTGTGAGCACACTATGCACATTCCAGGTGTCAAATTGCAAGCGGTGTCGGGGGGACATACAGGGGCGCCCCTCATGTCGTCTCTGGAAGGAGAAGTGTCCAGGGAAAAACAAAAAAACTGTGAATGTCCTTCAAGTGAATGGGCCTCAGCTGCAATACCAAGCGCAGCCACTATTTAGTGGATGGCGCTCTTCTTGGTAAGCTGCAAGGAGGACTCGGGTCTCACTGCAGCGCAGTTGATCTCCAGGGGTGCCAGGCATCAGACCTCCACCGATCAGATACCGATGACCTATCCTGAGTACAGGTCATCAGTATAAAACACTCGGAATAATGCCTTTAAAAGGGTTGTCCAGTCCCTTTCTCTCACAACCGTCTGACACCTAATAGGTGTCATGCCCATATACTATTAATTAGAATGGGATATGTTTGCGGGGCGTCATACGGTAGCTTCAATAATGGTCCATCCAAGCATCTTGAGCCTGGAAACCCCTTAAAGAGCTCCTTTCAGCAGGATCAACCCCAACAAACCAGGAATACTACCTGATAGTGTTGTTTCTTCTGATTAAAACGATACCTGTCTTGTGTAAATCGGTTGTGGCGTTCCTGAGGAAAAAAAAAGACTTTTATTCCTTATGCATGTTAGTCAGCGCTCCAAGGGGGTGGGGACAGCACTGGAAAAATGGGTGGTCACTGAGAGTTAAGGCTCCGCCCCTCAGTGCAGTTAAGCCTTTATTTGTATAAAGTATAAAATACATTTTTCTCAGGAATGCCACAACCGATTTTCACAAGACAGGTATCATTTTAATCAGCAGGGCCAACCCTTCCAGGTGGTATGCAGAGTATAATAGGATTGATCTTGCCAACAAGTGCACTTTAAGATACTTCTCTCAGGCCTGGTATCTGTGGAGCAGGTTTATTGCGCCCGTGGCTTAAGACAATGAGTCCAATGTGAGAATGAGCCCTTCTCCGCACGGGCCCCATATCAGCCACAGTTCTACTACTCTACAATAAAAAAAACGCCATATAAGACCATATGGAGGAGGTTCACCCTCAACATTGATGGGGAAGGGCGTAGATAAGACATGGGATCAGGTGAGAGGTGCGGGCCGGATCGCCTGTCTCTGGTGCTGGCGGGACTGCAGAGCTACTTGCAGACAGTATTGATCACTGTGTGACTCCTCAGTCCTTCACGGCCTATATATAGCGGTATGTATCCTTGTACACAGAGGACGGGAGGGGGTCTGACCTCTAGCTCTGCCATCGTCCTCCCGCTAGCTTCCTGCTAATGGATTGGATTGCACTTTATTACATTAATGTCTACCACGTCCTGAGCCCTCAAGGCCCAGCAATCTATCCATCGTATCCGTGTCCTGGTGGCGATGATCAGATCCCCGCAGTGTCAATGATCTCATCATAGGCCGAGTATGGCGAAACCTCTCCAGGAGACCCCCACCCCCGCTCTCTTTGAGTAGACCACCCACTTATCCAGACCAGGCTTTTTGTGTCAGATTATCAGGTCCACCATGTGTAATGTGGTACCCATTATGGCCATGTCCTCTGAGAAGAAGACCTCCTAGAAGACCACTCTTAATTTCAGTTTTGGTCCGTCGTCTTAGTACAAATCCATTCATGCCAACAGTCCTGATTTTGCTGGACAGTCCCGCGAAAGTGGTGAGGTCAGGGGTGGGGGACATACCGCTACAAGGATTGTCTATGGCGGCCAATCAGGTGACAGCTCTCATTTCAAAAATGGCCCCAAAAAATGCTTTTGTTGTGGTCATGTCTACTTGGGATATGTTGGGGGTTGTGGTGTTCTAAGTATAATGGGATTGTATTCTAGTCATATTTGGTGTCCTGTCATGTTGGGGGTAGTAGTGTGCTATGTATAATAGAATTGTATTATAGTCATGTCCACTCAGGATATGTTGAGGGTAGTAGTGTGCTATATATAATGGTATTGTAGTCATGTCAAGTGTTCAGTCATGTTGGGGGCAGTAGTGTGCTATGTATAATAGAATTGTATTATGGTCATGTCCACTCAGGATATGTTGAGGGTAGTAGTGTGCTATATATAATGGTATTGTAGTCATGTCAAGTGTTCAGTCATGTTGGGGGCAGTAGTGTGCTATGTATAATAGAATTGTATTATGGTCATGTCCACTCAGGATATGTTGAGGGTAGTAGTGTGCTATGTATGATAGAATTGTATTACGGTCATGATGAGTGTTCACTCATGCTGGGGGTAGTAGTGTGCTACGTATAATAGAATAGTATTGTAGTCATGTCCAGTGTTCGCTCATGCTGGGGGTAGTAGTGTGCTATGTATAGTGGAACTGTATTACAGTTAAGGGTGGGGGCCCAGCCCATCCCTGGCCCTATTATGTTACAAGCATTTGCACCCAGCTCTTGTTTCTCATCGTTACCATTAAAATTCAGATCTCAGGGCCGATGCTCTTCCCCACAGATCCTGACCGCTCTGGAGGTTAGTATACCACGTCCATACCAGCATCATGTCCTGCCGCAGTCATCTGATGCTTATATGCCCATTGTATATTCTGCCTCTCTTCTTATCGCCCTACATGACTAAGGTGGAAGATTTCCAAAGCACATCGGTACTATATGGCAGCATTATTTGGGAACTGTTTTCACTAGATATACAGGTGTGAGTTTGGGGTGTGAATCATATATCATAAACTGGCCCCAGAGAGGGGCTCCATTTTGACTTTTTGCTACGGGTCACCCCCTTGTCACGGGCAACAAGTGAGGGCGACTTTCTCCAGTAATAAACAGGTACATGGTAATTAATGAGACTACATTATGGCGATAAGCACTGAATGAAGATGAATCGATTTTCCCGTGCTGGAAAATAAAAACTCAGAGATAAACTGATTAATAATTCACATCATCAATGGAAAGTGCATCATCTCAGTAACCCCTCCAGTGCCAAACACCTGCAAAGCAGAAATACTTTAACCCCTTGAGGACACAGCGATTTTCCGTTTTTTAACTCTCCGCCTTCCTGGAGCCATAACTTTTTTATTTTTCCATTCACACAGCCTTAGGAGGACTTGTTTTTTTGTGGGACAAGTTGTACTTTCTAATGGCAGCATTTAATATTGCATATGATGTTGTGGGAAGCGGAATAAAAATTACTAATGGGGCGGAAAAAAACTCACAACTCCACCATAGTTTTATGGTTTTTCCGTTACAGTGTTCACCATACATACATTTACATAAATACATTTATATTTTAAGAGTATGGCGTTTTGGGACGCGGCGGTGCAAACGATCTTCATTTTTTTTTATTATGGAGAAAGGGGGTGATTTGACTTCGAGTCCGGGGTTCAATTTTTATTATAATTTAGTGATGGATTCCGTTACCACAGACCATAACGGAATTCTATGGCGGAATGCATAACGGAATGTCTTTAAGAGGCATTCCGTTATAATAAAATTCTATAGACCACATAACAGATCCGTCTGGTCGCTTCTCCCATAGACCTCAATTATCATTGCAGTCTATGGGAGATTCGCTATGTTCGTGTGGAGCCCTATCATAGGCAGGGCTCCACAGGAATGTATTTCTGTGGTAGCCTCAACCTTTCCTAAGGCTCAAGGCTACCACAGAGACGAAGCGGAGTGAGCCGTTTGGGCAGAGAAAGCCTCCTCGGATGCAGTGGTCAAAAATGACCACGGCATCTAAAGGGGTTAAATGTCTGCGATCGGTGTTATCGCCGATCACAGACATTGCTTCTGGGTGTCTGTTGTGTAAAACATTAGAAACCCGGCAGCTATGCGGCGTGGGTGCCATCTTTAAAGTGGTGAATGTCCTCAAGGGGTTAAAGGGGTTCTCTGGGCAACAGATATTGATAACCTATCCTCAGGATATGTCATCAATATCAGATCGCTGGGAGTCCAACACCAAGCACCCCCACTGATCAGCTGTTTCAAGCAGTTGCTTGGCAGGAAACTATACCGAGTACGAAACACAGCTCCGTACACCATGTAGTGGCCATGCCGAGGTACTGCAGTTCATCTCCTGTTTAAGTGAAGCTGCAGTACACCAGAAACTACACAGCGTATGGAGCCTTCTGCTTCCGCTCCGTACACTATACATTTTCCAGAGCCGCGGTTGCCTGAAACAGCTCATCAATGGATTGGTCGTAGGTCCTGAGGATAGGTTATCAATAGCTGTAGCTCTGACAACCCCTTTAACCCATTATATCTAAGTAGGGTTGCAACCTGCCCAGTAAACTACCTGCCTGGCCTAGCTAGCATTACCAATAGGAGCCCAGTGCACATAAACGGGCTGAAAATTCTCAGCATCCAAAAAGGTATGACATATGGTGCTAGCTGCCATACAGCCAGAGATATAACCTTTAGAAACTGGGTTGGAAGTGAGATCTGCAGTCTCAATCCTGGCCTAATTTTTTTTAGCATTATATCTTGGTTACCATGGTTTATATTGTGGTTTACTTCTTATTTTAAAGCCCAGAGTCTTAGATTTAAAACAAGACCTGACCCATAGCTTTAGAGGTTATACAGCCTGAGACACTTCAGGTTGAAGCAGCCCACAGCCGACCAGTGTGGAGGAGAGGGGTCCGGTGGGTGAAGTGCTGACAGGCTGCAGGGAGAGAAGGAGAGAGATGGATCCCCTTGTCCATGTGTAAATGTACATGACCCCAGGGGAGGGGGTAAAGCTGGGTTCACATTGACATTTTTATTTTCTCAAGTTCCATAGCAGTGAATGGAGAGAAAACCGCACATGGGTGGCACGCTCTACATTTATGGCAGCAAGGCCCCCATTCTTCAGATAGGAGCGAGTCCCAGCGGTGGGACCCTCATCTGTAGGGCATTTATGGCATATGCTATATCAGTAAGCCACAAATGTCCACATGGGACAACCTCTTTAATTCTAGAAGTAGTCATCATACATACCTATAACATACGTGTATGTAAGATGGTCAGAAATTTATGGTTGTGGCCTATGGCTGTGACTCACATGGATGCTAAGGATTAATTTGAACTGTAGTTTACTCAGATTGAGGCATGGAGCATACGCTAACAGCAGAGGAGTAGGTAGTAGGGGTGCGAGGGGATGACGGCCCTAGGGCCACTGACATGATGAGGTTCCTCAGAGGAGGAACCATGAGCTCTATGGTACAGCAAGGAGCCAACAGTCCTCCAGGGCCAAGCAGGGATGTAAGCGTTTGGGCGCAGGCTGAGCAATGATGTCACCAAATCCCACTGCCTTCATCAGGATGCTGACTGAATGCAGACTTGATCACAGCGCTTATCGGGGTATCATAGTGAGGTGAGTGAAGGGTTTATTTCTTTATAAAAAAAATTTTTTTTTAAAGGACATAAAGGCTGCAGTTCAGTTTGGGGCACTTAGAGTGCATTGCTATTAAGGGGGCACTTCATGGTACTGTTATTTTTTAAGGGGGCATTTAGAGGAATTATAACTCTTTTTATAGGGGCACTAAGGGGCATTATTACTATTTAAGGAGGATTTCAGAGAATAACATTTTTAGGGGTTACTCAGGGCATTTTATACTTTTTAGGGGCTGCTCAGGAGGCATTATTACTTTTCAGGGGATGCTCATAAGGTATTATTACTTTTTAGAGGATGCTCAGGAGGCATTATTACTTTTTAGGGAATGCTCAGGAGGCATTATTACTTTTTAGGGGATGCTCAGGAGGCATTATTACTTTTTAGGGAATGCTCAGAAGGCATTATTACTTTTAGGGGATGCTCAGGAGGCATTATTACTTTTTAGGGAATGCTCAGAAGGCATTATTACTTTTAGATGATGCTCAGGAGGACATAATTACTTTTAGGGGATGCTCAGGAGGCATTATTACTTTTAGGGGATGCTCAGGAGGCATTATTACGTTTTAGAGGATGCTCAGGAGGCATTATTACTTTTTTGGGGATGCTCAGGGGGCATTATTACTATTTTGGGGATGCTCAGGAGGACATTATTACTTTTTAGGGGAAGCTTGGGGTGCATTTTTACTTTTTATGGGATGTTCAGGAGGCATTATTACTTTTTAGGGAATGCTCAGGAGGACATAATTACTTTTAGGGGATGCTCAGGAGGCATTATTACTTTTAGGGGATGCTCAGGAGGCATTATTACTTTTTTGGGGATGCTCAGGAGGCATTATTACTATTTTGGGGATGCTCAGGAGGACATTATTACTTTTTAGGGGAAGTTGGGGGTGCATTTTTACTTTTTAGGGGATGTTCAGGGGGCATTATTACTTTTTATGGGAGGGTCAGGGGGCATTTTGACATTTTAGGGGAAACTCGGGGCATTATTACTGTGTAGTGCACTGAGAAGATCACTATTACTCTGTAGGTTGCAAAATGTGGAACTAATACTCTGTGGTGCTCTGTATGGGACACTGGGTATCTGGCGCTATTATATAAGAACGCAACCCCTGCTGTGCAACGCTACAATGTCTGCACATGTGAACCGTGACCTCGGCCTAGCTGTTTGGCCTTCTCTACAGTCTTAAAGCTACATTACCCACAAAAATGCAGTGCCTGAAGTAAAGTGCATGTTAGTCTTTATGTACAATCAGGTTCCAGATTTATCTGTGGACTGCGCAGAGATGTATGGAAGTCAGGAAAGAACACAAAGCGGAAGGGAGGGTAAAGTTGTACACACAACTGCAACTCTACACATGGACACCTTACAAAGAGCGAATACATAATGGTAAGGACAGAAATGGAGAACCATGATTGTTACAGATATTTAGGGGGTCATTTATTATCAGATAGACTCCAATTTTTGGCGTATATCTGGCACAGATTGTGGCACAAAGGTTAATTCAATCTGTGACTTCTTATAGCAATCTATCTGTCTTGTCTATCACCTACCTATCTATCTATTTCAGGCATGCTCAACCTGTGGCCCTCCAGCTGTTGTATAACTACAAATCCCATCATTCCCAGGCAGGCTACAGCTATCAGCCTACAGAATGGCATGGTGGGAGTTGTAGTTTTACAATAGCTGGAGGGCCGCAGGTTGAGCACTCCTGATCTATCTCATATATTTCGATCTATCTATCGATCTGCACACATAATATTTAGTTCAGTTTAGATTAGTTTAGTTTATTTAGTTTAGAAATGATAAACTGGTGACAGAAGTTGGAAAAAACAAATCCATTTTATAGTTTAGAAGAAAATCTTTGGTATCAGTCATTGCAGTTATTCAAGTTCTATCTATGTATCTGTCTATCTATCTACCTACCTATCTCATATCTATCTATCTATGTATCTCTTTCATATCTATCATCTAACTATCTATTATCATTGCATGTAAAAGGGGAACAAAATGTCCAGCTCTCTTACAGACAAACCCTAATTGAAATGGACAACATTATAGTCAGAGTGGTCCATCAGACGGCGTTGGTTTCAGTTACAGTATATAGTTCTTCCTATCTATCTATCTATCTATCTATCTATCTATCTATCTATCGTTCAGTGATAAACACCTATTTTCCCAGAGTGATTGCACCCATACCTTCACAATTGACTGTGCTGCTGCTTTCTTTGTTTTTGTATCTATCTCTCATGTATATCTAACTCATATCTATCTATCTATTTCATATCCATCTATCTCCTATCTATCTATTTTAGATCTATCTATCTATCTATTTATCTATCTCATCTATCTATCTATCTATTTATCTATCTCATCTATCTATCTATCTATCTATCTATCCCATATCTATCGATCTATCTATCTATCTATCTCATATCTATCTATCTCTATCTCCTATCTATCTATTTTAGATCTATCTATATATCTATTTATCTATCTCATCTATCTATCTATCTATCTATCTATCCCATATCTATCTATCTATCTATCTAACTATCTATCTATCCCATATCTATCTATCTATCTATCTATCCCATATCTATCTATCTATCTATCTATCTATCTCATATCTATCTATCTATCTATCTATCTATCTATCTATCTCATATCTATCTATCTATCTATCTATCTCATATCTATCTATCTCTATCTCCTATCTATCTATCTATCTATCTATCTATATCTATCTATCTATCTCCTATCTATCTCTATCTATC
Organism: Bufotes viridis; assembly: GCA_033119425.1. Lineage (NCBI taxonomy): Eukaryota > Metazoa > Chordata > Amphibia > Anura > Bufonidae > Bufotes > Bufotes viridis. Next base: position 15,283,474 of record CM065595.1, read on the forward strand.
CATCTATCTCATATCTATCTATTTTATATCTATCTATCTATCTATCTATCATCTATCTCATATCTATCTCCACATATGGTACATATACACACGCACTTAGAATCATATGGGCATATCTCCGTCTGTGAGCATCCTGCTCTGTGACGGATTGGAAGGGGTTACCCTGGCAGACGTGGCAGCAGAGCTATTTATACCAGGCTGTGTCTGTTACAGCCGGCAGGCTCCTCGCACACCCCTCTGTGTGTACACAAGTGTGTGCAAGGCAGTGTGAAGGCAGCTCTCTCAGCAGCTCGGGTCAAACCTGCCACATGCAGCCTGAGTCCTGGGGGAGCGAGACGCAGGACGAAAGCCCCTAGGACGTCCACTCAGCACAGGCTTCATTCACAGGACGGAGACCAGGAGGACATCATCTCTGCTGAAAACCTCCAGAGCATCCAACCTTCTGATTCTGCATCCACCCAGCAAACTAAACCTTCCCGCGTCTTGCAATGTTCCATCATTGCCCATTGTAATCTGCTAAAAAGACTCTGTCTCTTTAACGCCTGCAGAGCATCGCTCCATAAACTCCTGTGGCCATAGACCATTGCATTTCTGTGGTCATAGCCCATCCGGCGAGGAAGAGCGCGCTCCGCAGTGTCTTGGCACTCCAGGCTAGGACTCTTACAAGACTTCCTATGCGCTTCTCACACTCATTTCTCTTGCAGACTTGGCCTCTTGCACACTCATAGGTGGTGAACAGCCCAGTCCAGGGATCCTTCATGCCATCTCAGCCGACTGGCTCATGGAGACCTTCTGCTTCATCTGTTTTCATCGGAAGGCTCTGCAGCAGCTTCCAAGCACAAGGTGAGAGCGGGCATTACCCTGGTATAGGTACCCAGATGGCTGAAATGTGCCAGGTTGTACAAGGTCACTTTAAATGGATTGCGTCATCATGAAATCCTTTTGGGCAATGCCAACCTGTGACCCATTCCATTTCCTAACCCTATGAGGTGGGCAACACCACTTCTCTGTTCTGCCCACCTACGGCATTGCCAGATTATGCACAGGCTGGTTATGGTGCCAACTCCAGATTAGAGAAAAGCTTAGGAAGAATACAATCTCTGAGCACCCGCGGGCTGTGCACTGCTTCACCAGTTTATGTACAAGCTCAATCCTAGCGGGCATGAACGACTTTATGCCATCCTAGTGCCAGCATTACCTATAGTCTACAGACAGACGGGCACTATCGCCTTTATTATGCCACTGCCCTGACCCTCTCTGCTCTGCATTAATCATAAGATGAGTGCTAGCTCCTGTGTACAAGACCAAAAGTTCTCAAACCTCTGTGCCCATCACATCACCAGGGCAGAGCCTTATCCCCAAGGAAGGTTCCTATTCAATGAGAGAAAGCAGAGATCGTAAAACCACGAGGAATTGATGCAGAAAGTCTCCTGGAATATTCTATAACTTTCTATTATACAATAAATTTGCTGAAACTGTAATAGCGTAATATCTATCTATCAATATATATCATCCATCTATCTATCTATCTTTCTATCTATCTCATATCTATCCATCTATCTATCTATCCATCTATCTATATAATCTATCTATCTATCTAATATCTATAAGGTATCTATATATCTATCTATTCATTTTCAGGGGGGCTCATCCCTTTTCTATTCGTGTCACTCAGGCACAAGTCACCCCAAAAATCCCATCTTCCATCTTCTCGCACTCTTGCACAGTTTTTTACCTCTTCCTACTTATATTTATTCCTCTCACCTGCAGATTCTCATTCTCTCCCCCTAAAAATATCTTCCTCCGCTCACACGCTCCCTCCCTTCCTCTCACATTAAATGTTCTTCCTGTCACCCGTCTTCACACACACTCCCTTATGAACACACAGTCTGAACTGTCTACAACACAAATAATCCCACTTTCCGTCAGTTCTTGTGGATTTTGAGTTTCTTTTCTGGAAGAAAACGCTTCAGCCACAGAGATAAAAAGCTACCGAGAAGTGGAGAGCATCAAGCCATCTATCTATCTATCTATCTATCTATCTATCTATCTATCTATCTATCTATCTATCATCTCATATCTATCTATCTCCCTATCTATCTATCTATCTATCTATCTATCATCTCATATCTATCTATCTCCCTATCTATCTATCTATCTATCTATCTATCTATCTCATATCTATCTATCTATCTCCTATCTATCATCTATCTATCTCATATATTATCTATCTATCTCATATCTATCTATCTATCTCCTATCTATCATCTATCTATCTCATATATTATCTATCTATCTATCTCATATATTATCTATCTATCTATCTCATATATTATCTATCTATCTATCTCATATATTATCTATCTATCTATCTATCCCATATATTCTATCTATCTCATATATTATCTATCTATCTCATATCTATCTATCATCTATCTATCTCATATATTATCTATCTATCTATCTCATATATTATCTATCTATCTATCTATCTATCTCATATATTCTATCTATCTCATATATTATCTATCTATCTATCTATCGCCTATCTATCTGCACACATATTTAGTCAGAAATGATAAGTTACTGGCAGAAGTAAAAAAAAAAATATTAGTCTATTTTGTCTAATGGCGTTTTTTGGTCTACAAGAAAATCTTTGGTAGATTGATAATTGCAGTTATTCCAGTTTTCTGGGGGATTGCATAAAAAAATAACTTGGCACATGTAATATTTAAGGGGTTTCCTGACAGTCTTTCTTACTGTAACCTGTCCTCTGAATAGGTCATCAGTATCTGATCGGTGGGGGTCCGACACCCTGGAACCCCCGCCGATCACCTGTTTGAGAAGGCACCGGCGCTCGCAGTAGCGTAGTTGATGACCATGTGACCGATGAACGTGACGTCACATGGCCTAGGCAAAGCTGGAAAAGGCCGTGGCGCTACTTCAAGCACTGTTACCTTCTCAAACAGCCGATCAGACGAGGTCCCGGATGTGGGACCCCCATGTTCAGATACTGATGACCTATCCAGGGGATAGGTCGTCAGTTAAAAAAAACTGTCGGAAAACCCCTTTACTAAAGCCCCGGCTGTGTTTCTGTCATCTGCAAAATTTCTGGAAGGGGATGTGGCTTTCAAATTGTACACTGTGTGATGGCCTGCGACTGTCGAGGCATGCTGGGAGTTGTAGTTTTGCAGCAGCTGGAGGACCACAGGTTGGAGACTGTTGTCTTACAGGGTAAACTAGTTTCCTGCAGGTATGGACTGTGGAGCAGCAGTCTGTGCACATCTAGTAACATACGTGTACCCATCCCTCATTTCCTTTCTGTTCGCAGCTCTCCCTGCCTGTCCCTCCTTTGGTAATTACTCTTCTGAGAAGGTCTGTGGCCATTGCTTCACCTTCCTGATGGATTTGTGTGGTTAGAAAGAGCCTGCCAGCCGCACCACTAATTCTTACAAAATATCGATGGCCCCAGATCTGCGAGATTTCAATCTGTCAGACATTAACTACAGCCGAGGCTTTTCATATTGGGTTGTCGCTGACATCAGAGGGTTAAATGATTGCTTACCTCAGATAAACTGCATTTATTATGGCTCAACCGTAAAGTATAATAAAAAGAAGGGCGATCATTTCTGGAGACGAGATGTCGGTTTTATTTTATTACCTTATGACCTAATGCACATTGCAGGGCTGCCTGCGCGGGGACTCTATGGGTCTGTGTTAAGAAGGCGCCCCTTAAGATGCTGCATAAGCCCCTGGAAGCCATGCTTTAAGAACAGTGTACCTCCATAACAGGTTATCTGAGGGACCCCTGAGACCCCCTAGACTTGTATGGGTACTGATGAGCAAAACCCTGTTCCCATCATGTCCCAACGTACACCTCTAATAGAAGACTGCAACGTATCCCACCATATAGGCCTACGTCAAGTGTGATACGGTGCTCATAGGCTCCTGTATATACCTAGAGAAGTATACCGCCTAGTATATGCCTTTTACTGTATACTATTGTATGGAGCACATTGTCTACTACACTATTCCTTAAAGGGGTTGTCCACAATTTTCCTTTTTTTTCAGCAAACCCTAAACATCCCGACTCTGGATCCCGGCTCCATCCCTCTCCGGTCTCAGCTGCTCCACTCAGGTCCCTGGATGTAAACTTCCTTTTTGATGCTGCTGCAGCCAATTGCTGGCTGTGGCGATGACCTTCTCCCCTCAAGTCATGACGAATGGTCTCATGACTCAAGAGGAGCATGTCACTGCTGAGGCCAGCAGTTGGCTGCAGCGGCGTCAAACTGATAAAGCAAAAAGGCATTTTGGGGGTTTAGTGGAAATTGACCTCTTTGAGGCTTTAAGAACATTGTGCGTCGTGCTTCATCAACATCTGTAATTACTCATTTCTGCAGTATGCAGTGAATATTCAGGCATCGATGAGATATTTTTCTCATCTATCTGTTGCTGTACTTCCCCAGATCCACCACTAGAGGGTGCTGTGGTACCAAGTCCCATCAATGGGAAATAGAGCAGGCCTCTCCTTCTAGGTCATGCTGTTGACATTTTTTTAGGTGGACGACTTTGAGGATGAACGGATTATTTTTAGGGTTACTCAGGGTAACTACCCACTAGGCATTAATCATGGCCAGACTGCAATATAATATTGCATATATTATATGGGGGTCTCACCAAGCCTAACTGGCCTTAGGAAGGTCCTAGGGCTGGGAGCCAAGAGATTGTCCAGCACTAGAAAAACATAGCTGCAGCGCCACACCTGCCCAGAGGTTGTGCCTAGTATTGCAGTTCAGCTCTATTAAAGTCAATAGGGCTGAACTGCAATACCACACACTGCCTGCAGACAGGTGTGGCGCTGTTTCTGGAAAAAAGAAGCCATGTTTTTTCTAATCCTGTTGTAAAAGAATGCAATAACATGCAGGACACGTACAGAACTATTTGCCACCCGTTAAAATGAATGGGCGTCCATTCATTTCAGTGGACAGCAGCAGTATTCCTGAGCTTCACTAATTGAAGGGGGAAATCTGTTCAACTACTTCCGTTCCTGGAAAAGCTGGATACTAGCCAAAATGGCCACTGTCACAGCTTCTACAGTGGTGTCAACCAGCGACTCTTAAAAGGGAAAATTGCATGTCAGGAGCCAGGGAAAGCTGGGTGACCCTGCCTGTAGGATCTTAATACAATTATGTTTGTTATCCAGCTTTCCCAGAAACAGATACAATGAAACAGAATTGCTGAATAGATATCTTTTTTTAATAGAGGATGACTCAAGGACTTAAAGGGTTTTTCCCATCTTACCAATGGGGGCATATCGCGGGACCCGCACCTACATCGAGAGAGGAGGTCTGAAAGCTGTGGGGGCAGCTGAAAAATAGCTGGTTCGGCTATTTCAATCGGGCCCATAAGAATGGATGGAAGCGGTGGCTGCGCAAGCGCGGTGCGCTCCCATTCACTTCTATGGAGATAGCCACCACCTTCCCCGCTCCATTCTCGGTGTATGTGCAGGTCCCTCCTCTGGGACACGCACCTACCTATTCTAGCGATATGCCCCCATTGTCTCAGATGGCAACACCCCTTTAAAGGGGTTTTCCAGAAGTAGAATATTTATCACCAGTCCTCAGCCTGGGTCATGAATTCGACTCCTGACACCCTCGACGGTGAGCACTTTGAAGGGGATGCAACGCTCATGCTGCGGCCTCTTCCGGTATACCAAGCACAGCTCCGTACTTGGGTAGTGGCTGAGCATGGTATGGCAACTCAATCCCATTCACTTCAATGGGACTGAGCTGCGTGAAGCCACGTAGACGTGATGTCACAGGCTGAGGAACAGGCCCCAGCGCTCACTGAAATGCCACGGCCTCTTCAAACAGCTGATCGACAGGGTGTCAAGAGTCAGACCCCCACTGATTAGGTATTGATGACCTATCCCGAGGATATCCTCTTTACTGGTTTTAGGTGGGAGATGCTCGTTCATGTGAAGGCTCATCATCTATGGTCTTTCTAATTCAGCCATGACACAGACAGGAGGTCAGTATTCTGCATGTAAGATTAGGATTTAGCCGTGCCGTCAGGATTATTTTCTCAGACCGCTGCAGACAGGACATATTATGGCGGTATTAAGTCAAAAGTCATATCTGTCTAGGGTATGACCTTCCAAGTCTTGTGAGATAACCTCTATATACAGGGCTTCCAACTCTGTAATTCATTAATTTATAGAGCTTCCTGACCGATTCCACCTCCGGCATGTGACCGCGAAGGGTCACGTAAAGCCGGTCAATCCATTGACCTGCTGCCCCTATGGACGTCCCTGTAGTAGAGGTCTGCAGACAAATAACATAATCCATAGCTGGAAAGCAGATCATTTGCCTGTCTCAGCTGCAGGATTTAATCCTGTAGTCTGTGCCCTGACCGGATTCTTGGCTTTACTAGATTACGATCCATGATTGCAATTCAGTGCAAGCTAAAGTAGGCATGCGGAGCTGTCCTTGGTGCTGAAATCAGGGTGGTGCTCTGCATGGCTTAATTCCACTAAACCTGGAGTCTTTCTCCGTTTGCTGCTCTTCAGAATCTATTGTTCTCTGTCATCTGCCATTTCAGGCTAGGGGGAGGCTGACTGTATTGTTCTTCAATTAGAGGGGTGACTGGATATATCCCATTTTTCTCACTTTAGCCTTGTACCTTCAGATTAGCTCTGAAACACTTCAGCTATGATCCCTCAGATCAGCCTCTAGGGCTCCACTATTCAGCTGTGGTCCCTCATATCAGCCTCTAGGGCTCCACTATTCAGCTGTGGTCCCTCATATCAGCCTCTAGGGCTCCTCTATTCAGCTGTGGTCCCTCATATCAGCCTCTAGGGCTCCTCTCTTCAGCTGTGGTCCCTCAGATCAGCCTCAAGGGTTCCTGTCTTCAGCTGTCGTCCCTCAGATCAGCCTCTAGGGTTCCTGTCTTCAGCTGTCGTCCCTCAGATCAGCCTCTAGGGTTCCTGTCTTCAGCTGTCTTCCCTCAGATCAGCTGCTAGGGCTCCTTTACTCAGCTGTGGTCCCTCACATTAATACTAAGGGCCCATCAATCCAACTGTGGTCCATGAGATCAGCTCCTAGCATCCCCTTTATTCAGTTGTGAACACCTTTTAGTATCCTCCTATTTAGCCAGCCCAAGAACACTTCCAAGGGCCCCTCTATCCAGCTATGGCACCCTAATCTACTTGTAAGGCTTCCCAATCAGCTGTGGTCCCTCAGATTGGCCCTAAGAGCATCTCCAGTTAGCTGTGGTTCCTCAAATCACCACTAATGGCCCTTCCATTTAAATGTGGCGCATCAGGTCCTAGGGCTCCCTTATTCATTGGGGTCCCTCAGATCATCTCCGAGAACCCCACCACCACATCTCCTAGGACCACCATCATCACAACCACCATTCAGCTGTGGTAGCTCAGATAATCTCCTAGGGCCCCTTATTCACTAGTTTGATCCTTCATGTGGGCTCTGATGTCCCCTTTATCTAACTGTGGTGTCTCAGATCACCTTCTAGAGTCCCGTTTTGGTTCCTCAGATAAGCTCTTAGACTCTCCATTCATCTGTGGTCCATCAGACCAGCTCCCATGATACCCCTCCACCATCAGCTGTGGTCTCTCAGATTATCTCCTGTGCCCCCATATCCAGTTGTGGTCCTTTACATGAGTTCCTGGCTCCCTCCTTTATACATGGTCCCCCAGATCAGCTCTTGGGGGCCCTGTTTCCATACATACTAGTAAGTTTGAGCCCTGTCGATACCGAATCAACGAAGCTCTTATATCCACGAAGAACATAAGATGCGGCCTCCGTGCCCTGCCGTACAAGTAGGGTTTAGTCATGGCTGGATGGCCTGGGCTAATTATCGCCCGTGTTATTTTTATCCTCGTTATCATCTTTATTTGTAGAAAACAATAAAGCAATTAAATGGTAATACTGTTTATGGCTGCGTTAAAATGGAAATATGGTGCCCGCGGCCGGCAGCTGCCAGCTCTGCTTCTGGCCAAAAAATAAAAAAATGTGAAAAAAATGAAGAAATCCTCCTCTTGTATCATACAAAGCGGTCTCTGCGTCCAGGATAATTGTCTGATAATTGTGAAACTGGAGAAGGCTTTGGAATATTAAATCTCGTTACTGAAGGACGAGAAGATGTAGTTATCATCCGCCGCCCGTCCGTCGTCATCCCCTCCCCAGAATAATGTGTTCCCGGAAGAAAGAAAACTCGTCGTATCATTGGGAAAAATCAATGTCTTCCATTGAAAACCTCTTAGTGTTTCCCATAATAAGTGGCCTTTCTCTGTCTCTGCTGGAAATGATGGGGTTAATGGCTCCTAGGAGGGATACGAGACTTATTTCCACCATAACCAGAAAGTCCGAAGCAGTCGACTCATCTCTCTATAATGTAATACGCTGCATGAGTAAAGTCCCCCATGTACTAATCAAGGCGAACAGCAGGGGGCAGTGTTTGACTTACACTGCCAGTCCTGTGGGTTCTCACAGACCATGGGTGCCCTAAAAACATGTTCCCTTTGGGACCTTTCCTGTGTAAGCACCCTAGCATCAATGCGTCTCACTGCTTGCAAAGGTGGGAGGGAAAATTAGGAATACATATTGCGGAATTCCTTCAGTCCAACATCTGATAGTCTGGCACTTATTGAAAAAGAATGTAGTCCACAAGATCAGTTGCAGTAGAAACAGGGGTCTAACTATAATTATTAGGGCCCCATAGCAAAATAAATGGGGCCCCCACCACCTTCTGTAAGAAAATTAAAACAGCAGCAGCATAATGAAAGGTATGTATAATAGCGCCATATATCAGAAAACCCACATTATACCAAAAAGCCGCCATATTGGTTTTCACCACACAAGAAAATGTACAGTGTTCTTGCACATGATTGGGCCCCCTAAGGGTCCATTCACACGTCCGTGGTGTGTTGCGGATCCGCAACACACCCGGCCGGCACCCCCTATAGAACTGCCTATTCTTGTCCGCAGCTGCGGAGGAGAATAGGACATGTTCTATTTTTCGCGGAGCCGCGGACTGGAAGTTCGGGGCCGAAGCCCGGAAGTTCGGCCCGCGCTCCGCAAATGCGGAAGCGGAGAGCATGTAGTGTGCTCTTCGCAACACGTCCGGCCCCATGGAGAATGAATGGGTCCGTATCCGTTCCGTAGAATTGCGGAATGGATGCGGACCCATTTGCGGATGTCTGAATGGAGCCTGGGGTCTTCGGCCCTGAACTTCTGGTCCGTGGCTCCACAAAGAATAGAACATGTCCTATTCTTGTCCTCATCTGTGGACAAGAATAGGCAGTTCTATGGGGGGGGATGCCAGCCGTGTGTGTTGCAGATCCGCAACACACCACGGACGTGTGAATGGACCCTTAAGCTCAGGGCCTCATGGCCACAGGTATGAGTAGAAATAAGCCATTAGAACAGGGGTAAGCCAACTCCAGCCGTTGTAAAACTACAACTCTCAGCATTCTCCATTCACTTCCGTGGGAGTCCAGGGAACAGTGGTCGAGTGTTTCTGCTGGGAGTTGTAGTTTTACAACCTCTGGAGTGCCTGAGATTGCTTATCTCTGAATTAGAAATACAGTTATAGTACTTTTGTGTATTTTTTATTTTATTTTAAGGTTCCTTCCTTACAGTAGCTCCAATTAAGTTCTATATTATATATTGACTAGTCTCATATCTTTATATGGTTCTTTATATAGTTCACAGTTCTGCTTTTCTGACACAGATCCATATCTGGACATAGATAAAACAGGTCAAATCCTGGATGCCTGCACTCCCTGCAGTCACCACTAGGGGGACTACATACTATTTAATTATTGAGTTTAATCTATACACCGTATGCAAGAAGCTCCCCCTAGTGGCGACTGCAGTCCGAATTTTCTAATTACACCTCTGTATACCTCTGAACTCTGTATGAAAAAACCTATATACATATACAATGGCTTTGGCTGTTACAGAAGGAGGAGGACAGAACAGATATAGAAAGATGTACGTCATCCAGAAAGAGGCAATATCCCCCAGAGAGCGGTATTCTATATTTCAGCCCTTACAGGCCCAGACCTCCTGGGAAATCATTATAGATTACTAAGCCGTCCATGTCTTCCATCCCGCTCAGAGCCTCGGGCTACCAGGGGCGACTCAAGCCTGTTATAAGGAATGACACGGTATTTCGGGGATTCTCCTTCCTATATCTCCGTGGTCTTCAGAATTTTTTAATGAACTCGGGAAAAAAGTTTACTGTTGTAGAGCAGAAGCAAATCTCTTGTATCCGGATCTAAAGGCATACAGCGCACGTGTAAACCCGCCTGCGGTAGTAGCTTATTTACCAGCTGCAAAAACGGATTTATTTTCATAAAAAATGCAATTTTTCATCGATGAAGGTTGACCTCCATCAAAGGGGATGGAAAACTGGTCCATTGCTCTAGTCCCCATTTACTAGAGGGTCCCTTAAAGATGGAAACCCCTTAAATATTCTTACATACTATTTAGTGTTGTATGGTAGTATTATTTGCGAATTTTAGCATTATGTGAGATCTATGTGGCAGTATTATGTTGGCTCTTTAAGGCTGGGAACACACCTAAGCGTTTCTGAATCGCGCGTATGACGCGCGTTTTTGGATGCGCGTTTTTGTAACTAAGAAACGCGCATCATACGCGCGATTCAGTGATTCTCCCCTATTTCGGCATGGTCCATAGGCGCGTTAAAACGCCCAAAAGAAGCTCATGCTGAAGCGACAGCGTTTGGCGTTTTTCAGCGCGTTCAAACGCGCTGTAAAACGCCCAAGTGTGAACCCTTCCCTATAGGGAAGCATGGCTTTCCACATGTTGTGCGTTTTACAGCGCATTTGAACGCGCTGAAAAACGCTTAGGTGTGTACCTAGGGTAAGGGAGTATTTCATTACTGCATATTAGTTGGGCACTATATGGTGGTATTATGTGGGCTGAATATGGCAGTATTATTTTGGGGCTATATGGTGGTATAATGAGGGCTCTATATAAGGCCTCTTGCACACGACCGTATGGCTTTTTCAGTATTGTGCGGTCCGTTTTTATCGGATCTGTTTTTCCGTTTTTTGTTTCTGTTGTGTTTCCGTTTTGGTTCAGTTTTTCCGTATGGCATATACAGTAAACAGTAATTCCATAATTAAAATTGGGCTGGGCTTAAAATTCTCAATAGATTGTTCAACAAAAACGGAACGGATACGGTAGACATACGGATGCCTTTCCGTATGCTTTCCGTTTTTTTTGCGGACCCATTGACTTGAATGGAGCTACTGAACGTGATTTGCGGACAAGAATAGGACATGGTCTATATTTAAATGGAACGGAAAAACGGAAACGGAAGGCATACTGAGACACTTCAGTATTTTTTGCAGACCCATTGAAGTGAATGGTTCAGTATACTGTCCGTATACTAAACTGAAAAAACGGCCAGTAGACGGTCCGCAAAATACTGTCGTGTGCAAGAGGCCTTACAATGTAATCTATGCACTATAGGGCTGTATATAACAGTATTATCTAGGCACTATATGGTGGTATTATGAGGGCTATATATGACATTATTATCTAGGCGCTGTATGGTGGTATTATGAGGGATGTATATAGCAGTATTATCTAGGTACTATATGATGGTATTATGAGGGATGTATATAGCAGTATTATCTAGGTACTATATGGTGGTATTATGCGGGCTGTATATAACAGTATTATCTAGGTACTATATGGTGGTATTATGAGAGTTGTATATGACAGTATTATCTAGGCACTTTATGGTGGTATTATGAAGACTATATATGACATTATTATCTAGGCACTATATGATGGTATTATAAGGACTGTATGTGGCAGTATCATCTTGGCACTATTGGTATTATGTGGCTTTATAGGTGAGTATCATTTTGGCAATATGTGGTGGTATTATGAGGGCTGTATAGTGCAGTTTTTTTATTGGAACTATTTGGTGGTATTCTGATGGCTGTATATGTCAGTATTATTTTGGCTCTGCATAGTGGTAATATGAGGGCTGAAATTACAAGACAAATTACCTAAAAATGTAAAGTAAAGGGCCCTTACTTGTTGTCAAGGGCCCCATTTTCTATAAACAGTCCTTCTATTCTGTATCAGCATTTTTTGACAATGGTTGTGATCTTTTGGCCAGACACTGCACCCTATTCAATAGCTTTGGTTTTCAGATTGAGGAAATAAATGGGGTAGATCACTCTGGAGGACCCAGGGCATCTGTCCATTACATGGACATCAATAATCAACGTGTAATGCTTCATTTCTCCTGTGGCGGCGCTGCAGAAAAATCATACACTTACGGCTGGGTTCCACAGCGCACTACAGCGCATCCTCAGGGAGGTATTAACATAACGAAGTGTCCAATGCGGTAAAAACCCTTAATGTAAAAAAATTCTTAAGTTATTAAAGAGTATAGATTTTTTTTTGAAAATCCTTGCACTTTGCAAATCAGTGTTATGTTCTGAGGCAGATCAATGCATTGATGAATAAGTGGATCGACAGTCGATCAGTGGAATAGTGAATAATCTCATGGCATTGTCACAGTGTTTGCAAGGGGTGGAATACAAGGTCGTGCGGAGGATGGAAATGTAGTATTATAGATTTTGATAAAATTTTCTATCTGTGCACTCATACCTGAGCTCCAGTTTGGTTAAGGTCTCCAGTTTCACATGAAACAAATTCAATGCAATATTGTGACCTGCCACCAAAACCTTTAAAAGCCTGCAATTTACGACACAACCACTGGGTGGCCGCACATAGACACATACAGGATAGACATCTAGACTCCCTTTGGTCCCTGAGGTCTCTTCAGTCTATCAGCACTTAACATTGTGGCTGACTGCAGCCACCACTAGAGGGAGCTCACTACACACCATTTATACCTGTTACTCCCAAGCTCCCTCTAGTGGTGACTTCAAGAAGTCACAAGTATTAAGAAATGAATTGGAGCAGAATAAATGACATGGTGATAAATGGTGGAGATTCTCTTTAGATAATGAAACTAGTGCCCATCTGCCTGTTTTTCATAGGGCATCTGTTTGATGCCCTACGTTATAGACGTCCCTTTTGAGCTGATTTGAACCATTCTATTGCGAACTTCACCGAATGACATCCTTATCATACGACCACTACAATCACCTCCACCGCCTCCCCAACAAAGAAATGTAAAAGAACACTTGCACACATGCGTCATTCTCGATAAATACTTCCTTGCTTCCAAATGAACGGAGGACAATAGTGGAAATGAGGATGACAGCTGTTGAAGTAGCCAGTACAGCATAACTTTCTTATAATGAATCTAATCATCACAATTACATATTTTTTTTCCAAATTGTTTTAGTATTGTCTATTATTTTTATTGTTTTCAGTGTTGTATCCACCATAGAGACACATATATTACTGTCATCCAGGCCTATTGTGAAAGGGGGCCCCACTTTTGCACTTGTCCATTGATTGCTTACAAAAGTTAAATGATACATTTCTGATTACCTCCAGCTGCCACTAGAGGGAGCTCACTGCATACAGGTTTATAAAGCATCTAATGCATTCAATCCTAGATGTATATTTTACATACAATGAGCTCCCCTTAGTGGTGGATGCAGGGAACCAGAATTTTATCTATTACTAGTGTGCAGTCATGGAATTCGGACCTCTGTATTAGAATAGAATAGAACTCCAAACCTTATGAAGATATAAAAGCACAGTATTGTGGAAGTAAAATTTCAATAATCCGAGACCCTCATGATCTTTGATATACCGGATAAAGGGAACACAAAGTTGTAAGAACATCACCAGATGTAACCACCCATTACCACTAGAGGGGACGTTAATTTGGGGACCAGATAGCCAGGCTTATACAACTAACAAGACGGGAGAGGCTTATGAAATCAGATTGTGATGTCACAGGACAGAGATAATAAATACAGTGATGTCACAGTACAGAGATAATAAACACAGTGATGTCACAGTACAGGGATAATAAACACAGTGATGTCACAGTACAGGATAATAAACATAGTGATGTCACAGTACAGGGATAATAAACACAGTGATGTCACAGTACAGGGATAATAAACACAGTGATGTCACAGTACAGGGATAATAACCACAGTGATGTCACAGTACAGGGATAATAAACACAGTGATGTCACAGTACAGAGATAATAAACACAGTGATGTCACAGTACAGGGATAATAAACACAGTGATGTCACAGTACAGGGATAATAAACACAGTGATGTCACAGTACAGAGATAATAACCACAGTGATGTCACAGTACAGGGATAATAAACACAATGATGTCACAGTACATGGATAATAACCACAGTGATGTCACAGTACATGGATAATAAACACAGTGATGTCACAGTACATGGATAATAAACACAGTGATGTCACAGTACAGGGATAATAAACACAGTGATGTCACAGTACAGGGATAATAAACACAGTGATGTCACAGTACAGAGATAATAAATACAGTGATGTGACAGTACAGAGATAATAAACACAGTGATGTCACAGTACAGGGATAATAAACACAGTGATGTCACAGTACAGGGATAATAAACACAGTGATGTCACAGTACAGGGATAATAAACACAGTGATGTCACAGTACAGGGATAATAAACACAGTGATGTCACAGTACAGGGATAATAAACACAGTGATGTCACAGTACAGAGATAATAAACACAGTAAAGTCACAGTACAGGGATAATAAACACAGTGATGTCACAGTACAGGGATAATAAACACAGTGATGTCACAGTACAGGGATAATACACACAGTAATGTCACAGTACAGGGATAATAAACACAGTGATGTCACAGTACAGGAATAATAAACACAGTGATGTCACAGTACAGGAATAATAAACACAGTGATGTCACAGTACAGAGATAGTAAACACAATGATGTCACAGTACATGATAATAAACACAGTGATGTCACAGTACAGGGATAATAAACACAGTGATGTCACACTACAGAGATAATAAACACAGTGATGTCACAGTACAGGGATAATAAACACAGCGATGTCACAGTACAGAGATAATAGCCACAGTGATGTCACAGTACAGAGATAATAGCCACAGTGATGTCACAGTACAGGGATAATAAACACAGTGATGTCACAGTACAGGGATAATAACCACAGTGATGTCACAGTACAGGGATAATAAACACAGTGATGTCACAGTACAGGGGTAATAAACAGTGATGTCACAGTACAGAGATGATAAACACAGTGATGTCACAGTACAAGTATAATAAATACAGTGATGTCACAGTACAGGGATAATACAGTGATGTCACAGTACAGGGATAACCACAGTGATGTCACAGTACAGAGATAATAAACACAGTGATGTCACAGTACAGGGATAATAAACACAGTGATTTCACAGTGCAGGGATAATAACACAGTGATGTCACAGTACAGGAATAATAAACACAGTGATGTCACAGTATAAGGGTAATAAACACAGTGATGTCACAGTATAAGGGTAATAAACACATTGATGTCACAGTACAGGGATAATAAACACAGTGATGTCACAGTACAGGGATAATAAACACAGTGATGTCACAGTACAGGGATAATAAACACAGTGATGTCACAGTATAAGGGTAATAAACACAGTGATGTCACAGTATAAGGGTAATAAACACATTGATGTCACAGTGCAGAGATAACAAACAGTTTAAAAGAAGGACATTTTAGTGCAAACTGCATTTGTGAAAACATTTGCTACTTTTGCTGTTCTTTTCTGGCGAGAAAAAGGTACTGAGAGAAGTTGGTGCTTCCTCTGTAGACCGACATATTTTCCATAATTTTGTCCAAAATTTATGTAAAATTATAGCAGTAATCTAGGCCTGCTCATAGTATATTACAAAGTTTCCGAACTTTTTATTAGGCTACACAATACCCATAACCGGGGCACATTATGATAGGTAACATATGAAGTCTGCTATGATGTTGGTGGATAAAATATGTATATAACAGGACCACATACATCTAATGACATTTACAAAGGTCAAGATTAACCAGAATCTGTCAAAGGGAGATGAGAAGTCATATTTCTGGTGAGATCTTTCCATAGGTCCTTGTTATATGATGCCCTTAAGGGTGGCAGCAGCAGGATGGCTCGCCTCCTCCTGTAATTACTTTTCTAAATATAATTCTGTCACTGAGAGTCTCTGTGTTATCACAGATGATTGCGACTGTTACATCTGCATCACGCTAGTGAATGTGATTTACAATCTTTGGTCTATGAGAATATTAAAGTAGGTCATTGTCATTACCTGTGGCACAGCAAGCAGTCTAGCCACCAGGCCACTTTTTTATTATTGCACTGTACTCTTTTTGAGCTAAAAATATGGCATCCTTTTTTTCTCTACAGAGCTGACATGCTTTGAGTTTTCTGTCTTTTCCGTCAGACCAGGAGCAGACAGACTCCTTATCTCTGCTCTCTGCCCTTATATGCACTCATTATATCTCAGTTGTTATCTTACTGATAATAATGTGGCTTTGACTTCTAAGTAGTTTAGAGATAATGATTATTAGATGACCACAAAGTGAAAGTACCAGTTTGGCTACTTTCACACTAGCGGCAAGGAGCTCCAACAGGCTGTTCCGGCAGGTGAACAGCCTGCCCGATCCGTGCTGGAGCTAGTGCACGCATGGGGCCGGAGGTTTGCTATAATGGGGAAGGGCCAGAGTTCGGGCGGCAGCACGGCAAACATGTCGAGAGGCGCCGGGAATAAAACTACGACATGTTGTAGTTTTATTCCGGCCGCCTCTCGGCATGTTTGCCGTGCTGCCGCCGGAACTCTGGCCCGCCCCTACTATAGTCAATGGGGCCGAAGCAGACCTCCGGCCCCATGCGCGCACTAGCGGCAGCATGGATCCGGCAGGCTGTTAACCCGCCGGAACAGCCTGCCGGAGCTCCTTGCCGCTAGTGTGAAACTAGCCTAACACAGCTAGAAAAACAGTTAAAGGGGTAATCCAAGAGAATAAAAAGCCCCCCAATATGCCAGGCCCCCACACTGAATATACTTACCCCACTCCCTGCACCGCTCCTGGTCCCCACACCGCCGCTGCTGCTGCTTCTCCCCATGTGTGGATGAAAACATCCGGTTCCGGGGGGGAGTAGCCAATGGCAGACAGGGATGAGCCTCCCTAGTATCGCGGGTGATGCTAAAGAGGCTCCTCCCCCCATCCCCGCCTGCCATTTGCTGCTCCTCCTGACATTGGATGTTTTTATCTGCGCACGGGGAGAAGCAGCAGCGGCGGTGCGGGGACCAGGAGCGACGCGGCATAAGTATATTCAGTGTAAGGGGCCCGACATATGGGGGAACTTTTTATATTCTCGGATAACCCCTTTAACCCTTTGTGACAGACCAGCTCAATATTTTTTTAATAAAGGCCAATTGAAAAAATGATTTAAGTTATGGCATATCACTGAGGCAACAAACTCCCACCTGTATCAACATCAGTAGAGGATGGATTTCAAATGCTTTCCTAACAAACAAAGAGTCACAAAAATATCTATCCATGTTTGGAACCTTTTTTTAAAGGCTATGTAAGTTTTTTTTATTATTGCATTGTACTCATTTTAAGCTAAAAATAATTTTTTCAATTGGTCTTTTTTTAAAAAAATTTGAACCCATGTCTCTGCAGCCTTCAGTTTATCTAGTAGCAGGATCTGAGTTTTCACTCTGTTCCATCAGGCAGCTCGGCTGATGGCTCCTTATCTTTGCTCAATTCTTATCTTACTGATAAGAATGTGGCTTAAACAAGTGTTTAGGAGCTTTTTGTAATTTACAGATAAGGTTTATGATTGGCATGAAGTGAAAGTAAGAAGTACGATTCAGGTGTGGAGCGGTTTGTGTCTGGCCGATTCTTAACATTTTTGCTGGAATACGGCCAGATCTCTGTTGGACCCATTATACTTAATGGGGCCAGCGGTCATTCCGATTGCATCCGGCAGTGGATAATTCTGGCAGGCTATTCTTTGCCGTAACAGCCTGCCGGAGTACATGTGACAGATGTGAAAGTAGCCTCACACAAGTAGAAAACCAGTTAACCCTTTTTGACAGAAAGGCTCATTTTTTTAAAAATAAAGTCCAATAGAAAAAATGATTTTTAGCCCAAAATGAGTGAAATGCCATTATAAAAAGAATTTCACCCATACGCATCCATAACCTTCAAAGAGGTTACACATTATTTTTACAAAAATCTGATTCATAAATCTGATTAATACAGCAGTAAGAGCTGTCGGGGTTGCTCTGTCCCTTCATTCAGGCTGCGGCTGCTTGCTGGCTAACCCTTTTTCTCTCTGCCCTTAGGGTGCACTTGCTTCCTCTGGCTCCTAAAGGGCCAGCTCACACACCCTAATCTTCACCAGAAATTGGCTCGCCGCCTTGGGTATAAGGCACTTTCCGCTCTGTGGGAGGGTGACTGCGCAATAGGTTCTAGTCCGCTTGCATCCTGCAAAGTTGTGCTGATTACATTTGTTTGCCTGTGTACCGACTTTTGCCTGTTTCCCACATTTGACCCTTTACTGCCTGACCTGACCTCTGCCTGATTTCCATACTGACCCCTGGCCGCCTACCCTAATTTTGGATTGTTTATCGGATTGCATACACAATGCCTGCCCTGACCTCGGCTTGTCTCTGACCATGGTTTTGCTTGACCCCTTGGTGCTCTGCACCAATGTCTCTTGACCTCTGTGGGTCAGCTTTCAACCAGAGATAGTGGCCTGGTAGATACCCTGCATAGGGGTTAAAGGGTAAATACCAGGAGAGTGTCAGGATAACGCCCTTATGAGTTGCCCAAAGTCAAATCTGTTCTGTTGCCGCAGTGGTTCCACACCCTCTGCTGGTAACAATCCCTTTTAAATCTAGAACATTATGACCAAAACCTAATAATACAAATCTGTTACAATTTGCCAGTTACAATTTTTTGGGAAAGCAATACAACAAATTAAACATTCGAGAACAGCTATGAAACTTGATTAGTAGCAATTTCTAAAGGTGCCACGGTTTATGATGTGCATCTTGTGGTACTGTCCCACCATGTTCTTCTTGTATGGACACTTAGACGTGGGCTTGTGATAACTGCCTTTTGATGAACCCAATTAAAAGACCTAACTGACAAAACACGTCCCTGTAGAGGAGATATCACATTGCTAAAAAAGACTTTGTGTATGAGTCACACGACTAAAAATATCTAGTTTCATGGTCAGATACAAAATAATATTAATCAGTGCACAAATAACAAGTTTTTTTCCCAGTTTATTGTTAATTCTTAAAGGGGTTGTCTCACCATGCCCTAAGACATTATAGGGAGGAGTTTTCCACTAAGGACCACCCCCTAGGAGCCAGAGTGGAGAGTGGCTCTAACTCTAGTGGGCTAAGAAGCACAATTTCCCAAGCCCTTCCAGGAGACCCCTACCATTTAGCTATTGATGGCACTGGGCACCATGATAGTAGTCAGAAGGACCATCTCTTTT
Organism: Bufotes viridis; assembly: GCA_033119425.1. Classification (NCBI taxonomy): domain Eukaryota; kingdom Metazoa; phylum Chordata; class Amphibia; order Anura; family Bufonidae; genus Bufotes; species Bufotes viridis. Next base: position 15,303,044 of record CM065595.1, read on the forward strand.
AGGAAAGTAGGCACTAATAATAGAATCATACTACTATGCTCCACACAGGACTGGATTAAAAGGGCAATTGTTTTGGGTTCTTCACCATTTGGGGCTCCCCGCCTCTCTGCCCCACCATGGTCTGGCTTGTTTAGTGGTCATATATAGCAACATATGTAAAAACTACGCTGTGTTATTATTCAGAGGCGCACCGTCCATGAGGGAAGTTGAGCTTGAGTTTTAATGTCCAGGTATGGAGACTGCGCATGGAAGTGAAGAACCAGCTCAGGACCCGCTGCTGTACAAAGCTACTGTGTAGCCATAATATGTTTACCGTGTGACACTATATGACAGTATTATGTACATACTTGACAACTTTTGAAACTACTGATGCGGGAAGGGAGAGGTTGAAGCATTGGGATTCTTTCAGATTGCAAGCACACATGCCACTGTATGGCATGTCCAGCCTCCTTTTCTGGCATGCTGCATCAGCCACGCCCTCTTTTCTGGTAAGCCCTGCCTCTTTTGTGACTCCTGTCCCCCCCCAAGTATGTGTTTGGGTGTCTGGACTGCATCTGATTAATTAAGGAAGTTCTCCGGGAGGTACTGGGAGTCTTCCCCAGAACCCACATCATTTGCTAACTCTTCCGTCAATCTAGGAGGCCTCACCTTTTTTCCGGGAACCTCTTGGGCGTTCCACAATTACAACGCATAAATACTTATTTAGCGTTACACCCCTTTTTTCTTCTATTGCTCCGCCCTTCTGTCAGTCTTTTCAATTAGTCTGGCATTATATTCAATAATTAGGTGGAGCAAGATAAGCAGTACTATAGGTCTCTCCCACAAAAGGGAGATTGTGATACTGTCGTACGGCACATGAATGTGTCTTTATTGTTACTTGCATTATATTCATGGACCAGGAAGAGCTGTACTATAGGCTCCTCCTATGGCGCCTCCTGGCAAAAATGTTTGAAGTTTCCTTTACTTCCGTGGATGTGATTGAGCAGATGATTGTCTCAGGGGTCAGAAATAAGTCTCTATTTTCTACTGCACCCATTGTACTCGTGCAATAGGGTGGCTGCAGGAGCCTTGTAGGCGTCATACAATTCCTCCTCCAGCTGTCAGTCATGTGGCAGACACTTGAGGAATCTCCCAAGACGTCCTTCTCACATAACTATTTTGGATTCTTAATTTTCCACTGCGTTCTTTACCTAAAGCAGCACAATAGGGACGGAAAATAGAGCTGGTACGTGCCGGCCAACACGACGGCGCCGCGCGCTGCTTTATAAAAAAGACACCACTGCTGTTGTAATTAACGCCGGAAGAAAAAAATTAGCTATATTTAACACAAAGAAGGTTTTTCAAAGAAACAGTTGGTGAAAAAGTGGAATTACAGGTTACACCGAATGGTTTTAATTAGCCAAAGTGCTAGGTCTAAAAAAAAAAAAAAAAAAAAAAAAAAAATGAACACTCGTGATTTCCTTCATCTTATAAAAGACAAAAAGTTTAATTTTTTTTTTAGTTCTTTCCATTGTAAAACTGACACGGATTTAATTGCCCGTTTCTTGCGTTCCCAGAAATTTAGTGTTGTTAGGATTTTTCCGCATTGTCTTAAATGATGGATATAACAGTCATGAGGGTCACATGTGGTACGGGCTATAGGGATTTCCATAAAAGCCAAGAATTGCTTCATTCATAGCCAAAATGGTTCCATGAAAATCGCAACAAAACCGCAATTCAGTCGGAACTGGTTTTCCAGTTGTGGAAAATGAAGCTTGGTTTCTGGTCACATTTGCTTTATGCCGTTCTCATCAGGGGTTCTGGTATTTATGACAGCAGAAATCGCACAGCTTATAGCGGTATTCTTTTTGCCATACATAAGAGAAGCCTGACGGACTCCGTTATAAGTTAGCGGAATTTGTTCGGATAATGGAAGCCAGAACACCAGGGTTGCCAACCAGAATGTTTCTTTTTTCTGGACAAGTTATCCCAAAATCACGGACAAATTGGAAAACCATAATGAACGATAAAGATTATACATGTCTATAGCTCAATATACTGATAAGGACTCATTACCAGCATTTACTGTGAGCTGTAAAATGAGAATTACCCCCAAAATAATCTAGTCAAGTACATCCAGCCTAAAAAAAAAAAATCACAAACACGTCTATTTTTTTTCATGGACGCAGGAAAAAAGTCACTTTTTTTTACAGACTGTGCATAAGGCTATGAATGGAAGCCATGACACAATGAATGGAAGTCATGATGCTATGGTCGGAAGCCCTAATGCTATAAATGGAAGTCATAAAACATTAAATGGAGGCCTTGACGATATGAATGGAAGCCATGACATACTTAATGGAAGCCCTAATGCTATGAATGGAAGCCGTGTTGCTATGAGTGGAAACCACTGGAAGCCAGGATACTATAAATGGAGGCAGTGGCATAACTACAATTGACTGGGCCCCAAAGCAAATTTTTGAACAACCAACTCACCTGCAAACCTCACTCCAGTGGCTAGTCAAGATTGAGCTTTCAGACAAGGCCGGGCAGCCACTCCGTCCGTTTCCTATAGTGTCACTTTATATAATGTCATTGCATAATACTTTTGAGGGGGCCCTGACAATAAAATCCTTTAGTCTTCATCCTGAGGGAGACTCTTATGGGTCTGGGCCCCAAAGCTGCCACTTCCCCTGCTTACCCTATAGCTACGCTTATCTGGAGTGGAGGTTATGATGCTGTGAATGGAGGTTCTGATGCTATAAATGGAGGTTATGATGCTGTGAATGGAGGTTATGATGCTGTGAATGGAGGTTATGATGCTATGGATGGAGGTTATGATGCTATGAATGGAGGTTATGATGCTATAAATGGAGGTTATGATGCTATGAATGGAGGTTATGATGCTATGGATGGAGGTTATGATGCTATAAATGGAGGTTCTGATGCTATGGATGGAGGTTATGATGCTATAAATGGAGGTTATGATGCTATGGATGGAGGTTATGATGCTATAAATGGAGGTTATGATGCTATAAATAGAGGTTATGATGCTATAAATAGAGGTTCTGATGCTATGGATGGAGGTGATGATGCTGTGAATGGAGGTTATGATGCTGTGAATGGAGGTTATGATGCTGTGAATGGAGGTTATGATGCTATGAATGGAGGTTATGATGCTGTAAATGGAGGTTATGATGCTATAAATGGAGGTTATGATGCTGTGAATGGAGGTTATGATGCTATGAATGGAGGTTATGATGCTATGAATGGAGGTTATGATGCTATAAATTGAGGTTATGATGCTATGGATGGAGGTTATGATGCTATAAATGGAGGTTATGATGCTATGGATGGAGGTTATGATGCTATGGATGGAGGTTCTGATGCTATGGATGGAGGTTATGATGCTATAAATGGAGGTTATGATGCTGTGAATGGAGGTTATGATGCTATGAATGGAGGTTATGATGCTGTGAATGGAGGTTATGATACTATAAATGGAGGTTATGATGCTATAAATGGAGGTTATGATGCTGTGAATGGAAGCCACGATGCTACATTAGGACATGTAATGGCATTTTGTGGCACAGAATTTCTTTTTGTGACAGTTCTGTTTCGATTTGTGCTTTTGTCTCTTTTTTTTTTTTACTTACAAATGTGCTAATTATCAGCGCCCCCCCCCCCCCCAAACCCCGAGTTTCAGATTTTATTACAAACACTACACCCCCCATATTGTAAGCTGACGAGGCTACAGTTTATTATTTCCTCACCTTTTTTGTGACCTCACGCAATGGCTTTTGTGCATGACTTATCTAAATTTTGTGTCGGATGCTTTGGAAAAATAGACATCTTTTTTGGCTATGCTTGTCAAATTTGGAGGCTTCAATGAATGAAATCTGTGACATCTGCGCACGAAACTTGTTTAAAGGTCATTCATATTTTCAGCAAGATATTGAAATGAATCAGTTGTACTTCTGTTCCAGATCTGCTGTAAAAGCTCATTATTAACCTCCTAGATATGTTCTCAGAAGCCTAGCAGAACTGATGACTGCTTCTAGAACCAGGAAGATGATAGATAGATAGATAGATAGATAGATAGATAGATAGATAGATAGACAGACATTAGGTAGGTAGATAGATCTGAAATGAGAAGATATTAGATAGATAGATAGATAGATAGATAGATAGATAGATAATAGGAGATAGATAGATGAGAGATAGGTAGACATTAGGTAGGTAGATAGATCTGAAATGGGCAGATATTAGATAGATGGATAGATAGATGGATAGATGGATAGATAGATAGATAGATAGATAGATAGATAGAAGTGAGATAGATAGATAGATCTGAAATGGGCAGATATTAGATAGATAGATAGATAGATAGATAGATAGATAGATAGATAGATAGACATTAGGTAGGTAGATAAATCTGAAATGGGCAGATATTAGATAGATAGATAGATAGATAGATCAGATACTGTAGATAGTAATTGTTAGATTAATACTGTAGATAGTTTTGAGAAACTTTAGTTTTTTGTTGTTCTTGTCTGGTGTAAAAGGACTCCATCCCTGACCTCCACCAGAGCAGATACCAGAGATCAACTGGAACGTTGACCCTACATCGCTGTCTGACCATACTAGTGCACAGGAGGCTGAGTGGACATGACTCTGCAGTGATGTCCCAAGATGTAGTGAAAAGCCTTCTCAGAAGACTAGAAGGAGCCCAGATGGATGTGAGGTTCTGGTGCTCAGTGTATGTGTTGTATACAACCAACTAGATGCCTCTTTCCCCATTTAGAAACCTTCAACGAGGTAACTTTAGTTCCTACTTTGTTGTTGTCAAAAATTTCCACGGCACTTCCTGTTGTCAAAGATCGTTCCCTGGAAGTCTATTTCCTTGGAAGTATCTGCATTTTTCTCTCCAGAGCAGCTGCAAGATACATGTCGGTGTGACAGATGCCACTCCTACTGTCTGTTCTTACTATCTGTTCCTATTCTCTGTAATTTCTGCGATTTCAGAAGAATCTGTCATGGTGGGACATCTCACTTATCAATTGAGAATCTGGTGCTCCTTAGAGACTTTTTCCTTTGGGATATACAAGGGCCCTAGGCAGGCTCGGACTGGCCCACAGGGGTACAGGGGAATCCCCCGGTGGGCCCCTGAGCAAGGTGGGCCCCTAGTCTCCCACCCGGTGGGCCCCCAAAATAAATTTTACTGGTGGGCCCTTGCTACCCCAGTCCGACACTGGCCCTAGGTACATAAAATGCAATGACCAAGTGCAAGAGGGCATTTAAATGCCCCCAATGGTGCCTAAATCTCTGTACCCTTAGGCAGGCTCGGACTGGCCCACAGGGGTACAGGGGAATCGCCCGGTGGGCCCCTGAGCAAGGTGGGCCCCTAGTCTCCCACCCCCTGCACAAGTGGCACATAACACAGTATATTTACTGCACTACATATATATATTCAATGTATAGCACGTCAACCAGCCGATGTTCATATTAAAAACTTGTTAGATTATTTATTATAATTGAATGTATCTGTACTGTGGCCCCCAAAATAAATTTTACTGGTGGGCCCTAGGTACCCCAGTCCGACACTGCCCTTAGGGATTGACCATGTTCAAATGCTGTATTGTAGGGTATACTAAATGAATAGAGGGGGGGGGGGAGTCTTCCATTTGCGGGAGCAGAAAGCAGTCACAAAGAGAGTTTCTTGCTCTGGAGGACTCAGCATATCCATGCCTTACATAGACAACGCATTGATTTCTATGGAGTTGTGTAATTCTCCAGTCTTCCTGTGGTGGCACTGTGGGGAAACAGGACACTTTCTGCTCAGGTTATAGCTGATCGCTGTAATCTGCTAATATTTTGGCTTTCCTTCTTTAAAAAAAAGGGAATTTAACACGGTCAAAGTGTTGGATAATGGGACAGGAGAGCTATTTCTTGAATTAGACGAGGCCGGGTGGCTATAGTCCTATCTTTTTTTTCTCCAAGATAAGCAGCATTGCGTGGTCCACGGTGGCCACTTATCTCCCTCTTCTACTGAAATAACACGCGTGTTCAGATAAGCCGATCAGCCAAACTATAATTCGGGCAACAGATATGTAATGTCTATGGCCGGCCTTAAAGAGACACACACAAAAGGGACGACCGAGCGCAGACGAGCAAGTACAAAGGCCCAAATGAAGCGTACAATAGGCTCACGTACAAAGTCAGACAGGAATCTCGGCGTGCTGTACATAATAAGAGTATCTGTTCTTATTACGCTACATCACAGACGCCCCTCAATGTGCATTTATACATGCAGGAATGAAATCTGTGATCCCAGTAGGCTCCGTCCCGTTAATTGTCAGACAACGGGCCCCCTAGAGGTGCTGAATGAGTTAAGGAAAGCTCAGAACACCTGCTGTTAAAGAGACAGCGCGCATTCTCTCGTCTCCCTCCCTCTCGCACAACTGACCTAGAAACCCAACATCCAGCCTCTAGGACCCAGCTGCAGCCAAGTCACGTGATACGAAGAAGAAATGGCTAGTGGGGTGCCGAGCCATAGAATAAAATAATGGGGGTGCAGAATAATGTACAGAGAGAATAGGAAGGCAGAGAGCGCTGAGCATGCCCACTATTGAATATTTGAGACACCCATTCATAGAGAGAGATTGGGATGGGGTGGGGGGTTCGATTGAAAGCAGCGGAGAAGATAATACAGGTGAGCTAGAGACAGGTAAAGCAAAGCATCATAGAGCGCAGGTTAACAGGGGGGGATTGGGAAGGGGCTACAAGGTTAATTAGAGTGTTAGCGAGAGGGCCACAAGGTTATCACAGGACAGAGAGAGAGAGATGTGGACATAGACAGCAGGAGGAAGGAGGGAGATCAGAAGAGAGAGACGGGATACAGCACAGGGGAGGGGGGAAGGCAGAGAGGATAAACAGGGAGGAGAGAGACTGTCACAGAGAATAGACAGCGAAAGAAGGATACTGGGAGGGATACGGGAAGAACAAGGGAGTGTGAAACCGAGACGGAGGCTGGGGGGATTACAGAGGAATGACAAAAGAGAGAAGCTGAGGAAGGCAGGGATGTAGGAGACACAGCAGAACCCGGGTACTGGATACAGACAGCAGAGACAGGGTAGGACGGGGATATAGGATACAGGCTGAGAAGACAGGGATATAGGATACAGGCTGAGAAGACGGAGATATAGAATACAGGCTGAGAAGACAGGGATATAGGATACAGGCTGAGAAGACGGAGATTTAGGATACAGGCTGAGAAGACGGAGATATAGGATACAGGCTGAGAAGACGGAGATATAGGATACAGGCTGAGAAGACGGAGATATAGGATACAGGCTGAGAAGACGGAGATATAGGATACAGGCTGAGAAGACGGAGATATAGGATACAGGCTGAGAAGACGGAGATATAGGATACAGACTGAGAAGACGGGGATGTAGGATACAGGCTGAGAAGACAGGATATAGGATACAGGCTGAGAAGACGGGATATAGGATACAGGCTGAGGAGACGGGATATTGGATACAGACAGCAGAGACAAAGTATGTCAGTGATATAGGGTACAAGGTGAGGAGATGGGGTACAGATAAGGACAGGTACATAGGAGGTCAGTTTTGGGGAATGATACTGGATACAGACACAGGAGAATATAGAAATACAGCGATATAGGATTCACATACAGGAGACGGGACAGGGGTATAGGATACAGACACAAGCGACGGAGCAGCAGGGCAGGGATATAGGAGAGGGGACAGTATAGCTGAAGACTTAGACTCCAGCCTCTGGTTTGGGAGAGTACAGACAAGCGGTGGAATAGATGGTGGTGAATACAGATTGTGCAGGTAGACGGCAGGCTGCGCGTTGCTGTATCACAGGCTCTGTGGACGGGGGGAGCCGTTAGGACAGGCCCAGCTTATGGAAGGGCCACTGGTCTGATGTGTGACTGGACCATTCCTACTGGTACCGAAGAGTCTCCAGGACACGGGATGAGAGAAGACAGGGGAGGACTCTCACCTACAGTCTGAATACTACTCCGTACAGGTAAGAAAGCCCTATCCATTTCCCTATTAACCCTTTCTTCCATACCCCTCCCCCCCAATGATAGCGTGGATATAATACAGTCAGGGTCTAGGCTCCGGTTCCTGTAGAAATGAATCTTTGCTTCCCAAAACCCACCGCACCCGTACATGACCCAGTTCTCGTTTCGTGATGCTCGATTTAACCTTTTGTATGCGCTTAACCACAACTTAGCCCATTAACCTCATTTTCTTTTTTTGCGGAGGCTGAAGGAACATCGCCCCGTTAACACTTTTCTGCCCAGCAACTGCAGACCATCTCCTGTAAGCCACGCTGGCTGTGCAGAGGCCTGCAGAGGGTTACTCTCGAGTCCCTGGAAAGGGGGTATTGCAATAACCGTCTAGACGTCGACCTCTCGAAATTTTGTATACCGGAGTCCTGTGGTTGTATCCTGGAAAACAGGACTCTATGTGTGTACATAAGGGTTGTCGGATACGACGAGGCCGGTCTGCAGTGTCACTCCTGTGGGGTATATACGGCACATACACACACAGGGCCTGTTTGTACGGCGGTGAATGACACCTACAGGGCAGCGCTGTGTGCACGGAGGGAGCGAAACTCTGCAGCATTGTGCACTGTGCTGTACAGGGAGGCAGATAGACTGTGTAAATCAATGGCGAGGCCCATTACTGACAGTAGTCACTCCTCCGCCTGCCTGAACCATGGGCTAGCGTCCAGATTCTGGACCCTTTAACGGCTGTAATGGACAGAGCGTGGCGGTCAATGAAGCTTACCGTAATCTCTACCCACCTATACGCATAGCTCGGCTACTACAATAGTATACACGCACCTGCTCCATTCATTGCATCCGTATGTGGACGTTGTCAGGGATACATGGTAAAGCTCTGCCCGTCGGCCATCTTCAAAAATGTCCCCTCGGGCTTCACATCTTTCTTTGTCTTCAAGAAATCGAAGACAATGGGCATTAATAGCCTGTGCCGATTGGAAGGCCTATAAAGGCATGGCTAGTCGACCGCGGATTTCGAACTTGGTGTATGGCGATAGATATGGAATTAATTAGCCCAATTTTGCCATTATAAGGGCGAGGAGGGTCCTGATAATAAAAGGCATAAGAGGGTCCGACAGCCATAGGATGAGGTTTATGGTCTGGTCTTGGTCAGGATCGGTATAGACAATAGAAGTCTCTTCCTCAGGTGTAGCGTTACCTTGGTAGGTTTATTCATGTGTCACTCGAACTCACCGCCCCCGGGGACGGCGTCTGTTTGGAGTGTTGTCTGTACAGGTGTGCTATGGCTCTAGGGGCCGTCTGAAGCTGGGTGTGCGCTGAGGTGTGGCTCCATGATAGGAAGGGGGGGACCATAGACCTTCCCTAGATCCGTGCAGACCCTGGCTCTTGTGTACGGTGAGATCTCCCTGAGTAAGTACCCCCTCCGGATAATGGGAATGAATGTAGTGGCGGTTCTGCCCACCGCATGGCATGCATGTACTGTATTCTGATGAAATGCCTGGGTAGGGGTCACCTGCGGCTACTTTGGATTTTGGGACGGTTGCGTGGAATATGTCCATAGCCTTTCCATATTGTCTTTCTGACCACGTTCGGTATGATGCAGGATGATGTTATCGTAGACTGGAATTATTAGCCTCTGCTTCAGATCCCTGTATTGCCTGCTCTGTCTGTGCAAGCTACCTGATATGATCGGGATAAATGACAGCCACTGCTGAAGGATATCTATCATGTCTGCCTATCCCGATATCAATTTTGGATGTCCAAGTGCTGACTTATGCTGTGTATAGGCCCCTGCCTGTAGAGGTCACTGCTACCGTTGATCCAGAATAAGTAGACTGCTGTATGGCATATATACAGCTCACGCTGCGGAATATAGTAGCGCTATATAAATGCATAAAATAAATATATATATATATATTTATACGCCATATCACAGTATCAGTACAGTATGTTCAAGCAATGATTTAACTATTTGATTACATTATATGTTATGCAGTGAACACTGTTGATCCAGAATAAGCACGATAGTGTATGTCATATAGGCAGGTCTATATGTCATAAATATACACGCAAATATATACCGGTATTTATGTGTGTGTGTATATATATATATATTGCGGTAACAGTACGGAGTGTTCAAGCAATCTTTTAACTACAGCATGGGATGACATTGTATGTTATGCTGTGAACACTCTGTTGATCCAGAATAAGTGGAGTTCTATATAGCATGTATAACATCCTATACCGAGGAAGGAGTTTGGGGTTTTACAATGGCTGGAGCGTCACGGGCTGCACACTGCTTCCTTATATACATGTCTTGTGTAACCCGAAGACATGATTCAGATGGAAAAATTTCGATGGAATTTACTAATAGTCAGAAACCCCCTTCTGGGCAGTTCAGGGGATTTCTGTGGTCCCTAGGGGGAGCTCACTGCATTCTGGTTTACCCTTGTGTTCAATAGGGGCTGTATACATTTCTATGCAGTGAGCTCCCTCTAGTGGCTGCTGAAAGCAGACTGACTTTTATTATTTAAGAGCAGCGGTCACAGGGTTATGCTGTATAATTATTTAGTATGACTCAAGAGCTCCTGCTCCCATAAATTCCAGCACCGTTGTAATATTGCCATCCTATTTGACCCCTGCCAGCATTACAGCTTTGTGCGATTGCATGTGCTAGTTGCCTAGGACTATGACTCGGTGTATCCCTTTAAAAATCCTGCCCCTGTAATATGTTGCAATGACACAATCATACTAATCTGCTGTTTGTCACCATCTGCTGTATTGCTGTAGCGCCAGTTCTATACATGGCCATTGTTGACCCGTGTAGGTGACCCTCCCTCGCTCGCTGCATGCACGCCCATTGCTGTATTTGAAGGGTTAATCGCGCCACTGTTAAGTGATATATAAAATATCTGCTCAGGTATGAGACATTCAGGAACCTGACACTTTGCAGACAATGAGGCCGAGGAGGGAATTCAATAGGTTTCATTTTTCCCAGCGTTTTCCCTCCGCAGGGCGAAATGGTGACGAGAGACTGACTGTACTCGAATCGTATATATCAGAGACACGGGGTTCCAACTGTGCATTAACTCCCTGCACGGCGCCGCAATAAAGGACGGTCTGTACCCTCTTCATCGACAGGGCGCTCATTAGAACGATTTTTTTTTTTTTGTTCCCGGCGGTACACGGTGTCCGAGACTGCGAATTGGAGAGGCAGATTAGAAAAAAATAAATAAAAAGATTCTGTGCAGCCGTCATGAAAAAGGCTGTGGCGTTACTGCCTGTCAGGTATGTAGCGGCGTTATTTAATACGTTATCCTCAGCAACGGCACATTATAAGCGGGCTCATTAGGCCTGGATCGTACATGGCGTCTGTGCGATATTTTTACTGCAGGTAAAAACGAAGGGAAACTCTATTTTTTCCCAGTGCCAAGGAAAGATTTTGGTGCCACTTGTCTGTATTGCCTCTATGGGAGAAGGCCTCCATAACATGGCCTGTAGGTTCTTCACACTCTGCCATATGCATGAGACCTTACAAACCAGGCTGTAACCCCCTCCTGACTGTGACACGGTCCTCCATGGATGACCCTCCCTTAAGATCCGACCTCCATTGATGGGACCGACTGCGGTTCCAGGAGCAGCTGCTCGCGCTCAGGCAGACAATGAAGGGGCTGCAGATTGTTGTACTGATAGGTGGGATTCCTGGAGGTTAGACCTAAATCTCAGTGGACCACTTTAACAGATTTTTGAATAAAGGTCAGATTGGCGGTGGTCCGGCTAACCTGTTCGTGAGAACCACTGGTGGAGGTTGCCAGTTCTCAGAAGACAGCAGTCACCCTTCACTATAGTTATGCGAAAACAGCCGAGAGAGTGGTCGGACCCCATTGATTAGGTTTTAGACTTGCCATAAGAGTGGAATGTTGGAAAATCCCCTTAAGGGTCCATTCACACGTCCGTGTGTGTTTTGCGGATCCTCAAAACACGGATATCGGCGATGTGCGTTCCGCAATTTGCGGACCGCACATCACCGGCACTACCTAGAAAATGCTAGGACATGTTCTATTTTTTTCGGGAACGCAATTGCGGACCCGGAATCAATGGGTCCGCAATTCCGTTCCGCAAAATGTGTAACAGAATTGCGGACGTGTGAATGGACCCTAAAAGGGGTTATTCCATCATTGATGTAAAAAATGAAAACCAGACATTATATAGTACATGACATGGATCTAGACATCTCCACATCCACTGCTTCAGTTGCTCTGCTAGATTATCTTCAGACTAACAGCTCATGGAGTGTGTCCTTTCTGCTGCAGCTCTCTCCCTTTAACCGCCTCAGCTTCTGACAGAAGATAAGGCTAGTGGCAGTTGAAGATTTAAACTGAGCACGCCCGACCAGCTCAGTAGACAGACAAAAAGTAAGGATAATAACAAACAGCAGGTGGCGCTATATAGATATGGTTTGTTGAGTAGCGCAGCAGCTATACTAAATTTTTAATTACATGCAAATACAAAAGTATTCAGATTAAGGGTACTTTCACACTTGAGTTCCTTCCTAGGGGCTCAATACCGGACAAAAACTGATCAGTTTAATCCTAATGCATTCTGAATGGAAAGCAATCCGTTCAGGATGCACCAGTTCAGTCCCTCGTATGTTTTTTGGACTGGGAAAATACAGCAGCAGGCCAAAATCCTGGAACACATGCCGGAATGCAGTATCCGGCATTAATTATCATTGAAATGTATAAGTGCCGGATCCGGTATTAAAATTACTGCATTTAGAGATGAATAAGATGATAAATACCGGATCCGTTTTTCCAGATGACACCAGAAAACCAGATCCGGTATTGCAATGCATTTTTCAGACTGATCAGGATCCTGATCAGTCAAAAAATGACATGCTTTTGCATACAGTTTGCCTGATCAGGCAGGTAGTTTAGTCAGCGGAACTGCCTGCCGGAATCAAATAACGCAAGTGTGAAAGTACCCTAAGGTGTTTTTTTTGAAAAATGTAGAATATGTTTCGCGACACAACCCCTTTAAGGACCTATATGTAAAAGCAGTGGCATCAAGATGCAACCGTTATGAGACATGGGCATCTTAAGGAGAAAAATCTACCTTGTCCATGCACACACCAATATTTCCAGCGTTGGTCCAGCTGATGGTCTTTTGCCCTTTTATGTACGCTTGACCATCTCCAAAGCTGCACCCAGCTCTGTCAGTTTGTACATTTGACAGATCAATCTCAAGACATGAAATAGTGGCGCTCTGTCAAATGTACTGCTCGTCAAGATACAGCCGAGCTGGGAGACGGTCAAGTATGGAGGCACCATGTTAAGTAAGCCGTGACTGCACTGAAGCATATTAGTAAATGGGATTATAGGTCATGCCTGAACGTTATATTACTATTATAGGTGACCTTCTCTGGTGGCCTCCAAGCGCCTTATGACCTTCATAACAAGAACTGAAAAACTTTAATTGCTACGGAAGGGCCTCAAAACTACGTTTTTACGTTAAGAGGAGTGGATAGGGAGTCTGGTATAGCCCCAGGTCTACTCTCAAGTCCCCGGATGATGGGTCACAATGGTGAACCTGCTTTTGGCACATGAAAGTGATGTCATAGATGTGCTGATGTCATCAGCCCAAGTCTTGAGGCCTAAAGAGCACTTTAGTTCTCTACTATCTCATCAAGACCATCATGGGAGAGTAAAGCTTATGTTAACACGTGCCATATGTTTGGTCCGCATCCGAGCCGCATATTTTTAAATTGCCGAAGGCACACGGAGCGGCTTCTGTGTTTTGCGGATTCGCGGTTTGCGGATCCGCAAAACACACACGGACATGTGCATGTAGCCTAAGGCCTCATGCACACGGCCGTTGTTGTGGTCCGCGTCTGAGCCGCATATTTTGCGGCTCGGGCGCGGACCCGTTCACTTCAATGGGGCCGCAAAAGATGCGGACAGCACTCCGTGTGCTGTCCGCATCCGTTGCTCTATTCCGTGGCCCCGCAAAAAAAAATAGAGCATGTCCTATTCTTGTCCGTTTTGCGGACAAGAATAGGCATCTCTATAACGAGCCGCCCGTTCTGTTCCGCAAATCGCGGTTTGCGGATCCGCAAAACACACACGGTCGTGTGCATCTAGCCTGAAGCTGATGACACTTAAAGGGGTTGTTTCAGGACAGAAATTCATGGCGTATCACGAGGCTATTCCATTAATCAGCACGGGGTCTGAGCTCTGTGCTCCTCGTTGATGTGCAGCGGCATCAGGCCAGCACGTTGCATGGTGGGCCATTGACTATAGCGGGTCGACCGTGGAGCCTCTAGAGAAAGTCTGGAAGTCTATTAAGAAACAGGAGTTTTTGGTTTATTGGTCAATTCCTCACACCAAAGGACCATTGGTGTAATGTGTCAGTTTAATGGAGAAAGAAGGAAACGGCGTTTATCATGGAGACGTACAGTAATAAAAAAAAATATATGAGACTGTACATTCATACATATACACATGCGTGTACACTGTACTGTACCTATACAGTACATACACATACCGTACTACCGCATTATATCAGACCTCCCAAGTGTCCCTCTTTTGGAGGGTCCCTCTGTCCCTCTTTGCTCCTTAAATGTCCCTCTTTTTGATCTGAGGTATGGATTTGCATTATTACATTTACAATATTGACCCAGAAAGTGTTTGTCCGGTTCCTCTCTGTATATTTGAGCCCGCCTTGCATATTATTTCATTATTTGATACAGTTGGGATTTTAGAAATTTCTATATTCTGATTATTTTTGTGCCATTTCGTAAGAGAAAACTATTGAAGTCTATAAATATGCAGGAAAATGGGATCTTTCAGACAATGAACCATAAGTGTCCCTCTTTGACCTTCCAAAAAGTTGGGAGGTATGATTATATTAATACATACAGGCATATTGTATTCATTGTACATACATGCACACAAACATAGATATACACTGTACATATATGTGCAATGCGAGGGGGAGGCATGGCTATGGCTGGAACTAGAGAGGATGGGAGTGGTGGTGGTGGCAGTGTGGGTGGTTGTAAACCTCATGGTGGCTAATCCCTCTCCCTCTAGCACTCCACGGTCCACATGTGCAGTGAGTGGTGGGGGCACCGTAGGCTCTTTGGGGGGCTCTTGATTGTCCTGAGGAGGAAACACAGTTGAATTCAAGAGGGGGAGCTGTGGCCTCAAGACAGCAATACAGTTGAAAACTGCGGCAGGGCACGGGAGCCGATGACTCCCTGCCCCGCCTTTCATCCTCATTCACCACGGGTCCCTAGACATAAAGTCACTGAGGCAATAGAATGGAACAGGCATTCATGAAGTGATGTCATTAACACAACCTCCTGTGTCAGGACACAGGCCTCTCAGGCTCAGATTTTAGTTTTACTTGCCCACTTGCGGACAATACAGGGCACTAAAGGGGGCGATGCTGAAGGCATTACTGGATGGATCTCATAGGTATGTAGTGCTGCAATCTTCTTCTGTCACCACCTGTAGAATCAGCAGCACGCATCCATATTGCAATTTTTTGTTTTAATAATAATAATGTAATAAAAAAGCACAATACAATAATAGTAAACATCTTTTGAGTTTCCTCCCATTGAAGGAAACAATAAAGCAGAATCTAAATCCCAGCAGTATTGTATGCTCAGGAATATGACTCAGGCCTGATCAATGTTAGGTAATGGTTCATCTCTCAAAATGGCCACAACTCGGGGCCCAAATGCACTGCTGTTTGCGGTCAGTTGTATATACTATATAGGTTTCATCAATAACTCAGTAGTTCTCTGCCCCTGACATCAGATATGAGTGCTAAAAAGACTAGGCACTCCGAGACTGAACATCAATGGGACGCCAGGGACTCATTATATATTAACCATATGTCAGGAATATTGACAGGACTCCAAGTTTATACTCTCAGCTCCTTCCGCCTTCCCTTTAAATCTATTCTGTTCTCTAGTCTTCCTTTCCAAACCCATTAATGGTACACATATGGCTTCCACACAGGAGGGCGGCCATTTTGTAGATTGCTTTATTTTATAAGAACGCAGTGAATCGATGAGGAACAAATATGTCGGCGTTCCCAAAGGAAATTTTTTAGCTTGGTCAAGATGTAACCTTAAAGCTGGTCCCAAAAGAGCTGACATTTTACACTTGAAGAGTTCCTGATATAGGGACGTATGAAGGTCATGGACAGAAGACAAGAGACCCGTATGGCATTTAGGTAAAAGTTCTGTGTGGTGGATCCATATGATGGGGTATTGACATTTTTATTACCAGAGAGCCTTAGTGAGACCCCTCATTTGTGTATAATGTATCTCCCAAAACCAGTCTCATCAGACCCCGGAGCCTTGCCAACAGGACTTATATCTGCTGATTTGTCCTTGATTCGGCGAATCCATATCAATGCCCCCTTTTAAGATAATGCAGGCTAATATATGGATATCTATTAAGCTTCCAATGTTTTAATTGATGGAAACATGGTTCTCTAATTGACAAACAAGAGTCTGTGGACCGGCACATACCCATAACCTTGCTGTAATTGGGAGCAAAGTGGTGCCAGGATTGCAAAAAATATTGCATTTATGTCCTATTGTCTTCTTCAAAAACAATAGCTCTAACGTTTCATGTGGCATAACTATAAATAAGGAACTAGATCAGTCATTTGGGGTTCCTATCAAGGTTAAATTTAGACTCCCTTTTGGGATATAGTAGGGCACAATTGGGCTCCCAGAACATCCAGAAAGGCAATTGAGGTCCTTTATGAAGGAAAAAAGTTGGGCACGGTTGGTCTGGACGAGTGTTCTTCAACTTGTAGGTTTACAGTTTTTGCACAACTACAACTTCCAACAAGCTTTGGTAGACATAGGCTGTAAGAGTATGCTAGGAGGTTCAAGACCAATTGTCTAGAAAAAGAGTTGTCCCATTGCCCTACATTCTGATCTTTGAGAGTCTTTGAGGTGTTATAATTTATAAGTACAGTATCACAAACCTTGTATGGCAGTCCCAGATCATGGCTGTCAGAGTATGTTTGGGGTGGTAGTTTCATAACAGCTAAGGAACAACAGGTTGGAGGCCATTTGACTAGAACAAGAGTTGTCTCATTTCCCTATATTCTGTCCTTTAAGTGTCCTTGAGGTATCCTAATTTATAAGTAGTGTTACAACCCTTACATGGCAGAACCAATTCATGGCTGCTGGAGAACAACAGGTTGGAGGACACTTGTCTAGAAGAAGAGATGTCCCCTTGTCCTACATTCTGCCCTTTGAGTGTCCTTGTGGTCACAATGCTGCAACCCCAGACCCAGTTCTTGATATACACATAACAGATTTTGTTTTTCTTTGTTTAGGCTTCTGCCCTGTTGGAGCGTTGTACAGTTATTTGACACATGTTTCTATTGCATTTGGTTGTTTTAGACGTTCTTGGCAATAACAAAGTATTTTCTTTTCTTGTAGTGTGAGCATGAGTGCTGGGTCGGTGGATCAAGAACCGTCCCGGAAGCTAGGCTGCTGTGGTGTACCTGTGATTACGGAAGACATGCAGGCGCTAGCTATCCGAAGCCTGTCCGGGGGCGAAGTTCAGAAGCACTATGAGCTCATTCGAGAGCTGGGAAAGGGGACGTATGGCAGGGTGGAGCTGGTGTCCCATAAGAGCACTGGTAAGTCAGTCTAAGAAAATGTAAATGGTCATACCCCCAGTTTGAATGTTACCTTATTACACCCAGTAACAGGCAGAAAATATGTATGTTCTGGACTAGACAAGGGCATAGCTATAGGGGGTACTGATGCAGCAGTACTATATCTAAAAATAATGTTCTCAATTTTAGGCAACAAGATGGCTCTGAAGTTTGTGAACAAGAACAAGACCAAGCTGAAGAGTTTTCTGCGGGAGTTCAGCGTAACGAGCGCTCTATCTTGTAGTCCGTTCATTATCCGAGCATTTCATGTGCTCTTCCAGACAGAGGACTGCTATGTCTTTGCTCAAGAATATGCACCAGCTGGAGACCTTTTTGATATTATTCCACCACAGGTGAGATGAACCTTCTACTTGGTTAGTCTGGATGCATGAGTAGAAGGCCATTTCTTAATAATATGTTGTGTTGTGAGTCCCTGAATTGTTTTTGAATCTGTTCATGGTTCATGAGTCATTCAGCAGAATCGAGTGCGTTGGCTTGACCATGGTCTGTTTATTGAGCTTGGTAGTTCTTTGTGCCGTCTATTGTTTAACCTGCATTTGTCATGAACTTAATCTCTTTTTTTGGCTTGATTTTTTGTTTTGATCTGTTGCTTTTGCGAGGGGAATGATACTGCACTGCACTGCTTGGGATTTGTGTTGATCCATTGCTTTAACCAGAAGATGCTTATATATGGACTTTGGTTCATTACCAGAGCACTGCTATGGGGTTCATTGAGCTCTACATTTCTTGTTTTATGTGGTTTATTGATACACTTCTTCCCAGAAACCAACTTTTTATTCTTCTTTCCAGGTGGGCCTCCCAGAAGACATGGTGAAACGATGTGTTCAACAACTGGGATTAGCTCTGGATTTTATGCACAGCAAAAGCCTAGTTCATCGTGACATCAAACCAGAGAATGTTCTTCTATTTGATCGTGAGTGTCGGCGAGTTAAGTTGGCAGACTTTGGCATGACCCGTAAAGTAGGCTGCCGCGTTAAAAGAGTGAGTGGCACAATCCCATATACAGCACCAGAAGTATGCCAAGCTGGACGGTCAGAAGGCTTTCCAGTAGAGACAAGCTTGGACGTCTGGGCTTTTGGAGTACTAATCTTCTGTGTACTCACAGGCAACTTTCCTTGGGAGTCAGCCTCGCCAGGAGATGCCTTCTTTGAGGAGTTTGTGCACTGGCAGAAGGGTCGTCTACCTGGTCTTCCTTCTCAGTGGCGCCGCTTCTCGGACAATGCTCTACGAATGTTCCAACGCCTTCTTTCCTTAGAGTCAGAAAAAAGGAGCCCGGTCAAGGAGGTCTTCTTCTACATTAAATATGACTTACTATCAGAAGTTCGTCGTAGACCTTCTTACCGCTCTCGCAAACAGACAGGAGAAAAGTTACCACCCGTGCCCCAACGTCATGAGAATCCCACTCCCCTCAAGAGGACAATACTTACTGAGGGAGGCTCCTCACCACGTGTTCCACACTCTCTGCCTGAACCTGGCCAGCCACCCTCTGGTTCTGGCAGGACAGATGGGCGTCAGGACAAGAATAAAACTCAAATGTTGCTGGCCACCGCCATTGAGATTTGTGTGTAACATGGACCACCCTTTGGATTCTACTCCACTGGGAACTGATGTCGTTCTCTCCAGTAAAGGTCATCTCCTGGTTTAAGATGTAAAGCAGGGTAGACCTCTTAGCATTTAATGGTCATGAGCCTACAAGCAAAAAAAAAAAAAATGGTGTGAAAACACTCACTGAAAGAAATAATGGACATCTCTGGATAGTTTCCATTCACGATTGAGCTTTTCGATCAAAACTTGCAAAGATAGTCAGGGTTGGTGACTTAAGTGCTGCTTCTGCTTTGGGGTGAAGGACTTATGTAGTACTTGTAAAGACTGATATAAGGGAGGCAGTGTTCACACAAACGTCTTTTGTCATACTCTACAACCAAACCCTACCCATCCTAAAAAGATGAAAACCGCACAGGCAGGGCAAGTGCAATCTTACATACCCCATAAGTCTAGTTTCTTCATAAGCGTCCGAAAGCACCCGACTGACCTGCAGCCAGATCTCGTACTACATTGTTCAATATGGAAAGAAATGCACCAAGGCTTAAAAAAAACGGTGCTAAGGTAACTATGGAAATCATGAGGCTGTAACCTTAGCAATCCTTCAAGCCGTTTGATTTTCTCTTTTGTATACAATACTGTTGCTATGGGTTCTTTTCCTAGTTGCCTTAGCACCATATCTATGGCTGACCAACCCTCCAAACGAATAAGGGCTTGCATTGTAACTCATCCCGAAAACTGCACCAGGGTAATCTCTTAATCTAAGAGTCTTCTCTTGAAAATAATCCTTTCATTTTTAACACCTTTTACATTCCCTTTAAGCTTATCAGGCTTCACTTTAAGGGTCACGTGTTTATTTGAGTAGACACCAAAAATTGGAAATTTTAACACTAGTAAATGGCCATTGTGCAGAAGAGCCCCGGAGTTTTCACTACAAAGGGTGTCGGGTCTCTTCTTATTGGCAGGCTCACGTAGCTAATTGTGAAAGTGGCCCTTATCGGCTCCGGCAGTTTCCATGGAAACGTAGAACCTGCCATAACCTTTGGAGGACTATAGAATGTTCCTCTAGGATTTCTGAAAGGTGTTTAATTCAATTGTCCCCCGTATGAGATCATTTTTGGCATCCTCCAGTATCTTTCTTCAGCCCGTAGTGCTGATATCAGGTCACCCTCTAAGTCATCGATGACTGACAACCCCCCCACCATAGGGTTATTAAATTGAACGACGCAATGGAGTCTGCCCATCCCCCGCATCCTCCACCAGAAGACTGGTTGAATGCACATATAGCAATACATTGCCTTGACAGTCATTCTGACAGAGAGGGTGATCGGGGGAAGCAGGAGGACAAGCAGTAATCTTCTCCCTGTCCCGAAAACTGCCTATGCAGAGTACATGTAGCAGATGTTTTACTGTTTAGTTGTGTATGCCACTTTCCCGTCTTTCGTTGGGTACTCACGTCGTTTGGGAAGCCTCATACTAAGTTATCCTTACACTTATTGTCACACCTTCTTCACTTCTTTAAAGGCATTCGATATGTAAGGATGCCGGCGGCCATTTTGTGTGCCAGTCCCAACTCTTGGTGTCATCTGAATGGAGGAACTAAATTTCTTTATTATCATCGGTTTAGCCAAAAAAATGGCCGCCCACCTTGCTCATGTGTCAATCCTTGAAGAATGCCGGCAGGCATTTTGTGTGCCAGTCCCAACTCTTGGTCTCATCTGAATGGAGGAACTAAATGTCTTTATTATCATCGGTTTAGCCAACAAAATGGCTTCCCACTATGTTCATGTGTCAATCCTTGACTGGAAATGATTACTATTGAAAATATCCCATACAAAATGGGCGCCATATTGTACCATTTTTCTATAAAGTATCATCCAAGTATGGCAGTTACATGAAGTAAAAAATGTTGATAGGTTTGATCTTCTTCAGGTCACAGATTTGTGTTAAGTGGCACGTGACCATCTGAAATTTCATTCCAGATGTCGCCATTCCCATCAGCCCTATGACAACATGCTGGCATCTGGGGGTACTTTCTGTTGGGTTCCCATTGGTTTTTGCGACCAATGGGGACTTATCATGAGATCTGTCAGGTGTTTGTTTGGATTTGCTTCATAAAGGATCCGTCAACAGCTGTCATGGCTCCATCTAAGTTGCAGACGATACGTAAACCCAGAGGAGCAGGTGCCAGTGCCATGTGGCTAAAGCTTGCACAAAATGTTTTGGTAAAGGGTGCTAATTCTGACTGACTATGTGACGGATGAAATTCTCCCTCTTCAGGTCATGAAGTACATAAAATGGCGGTCATACAGGTTTGTGAAGCGCTCCCTCGCTGTGTCTACAACAGTTTCCAAGCCTGCTCTGGGTATCTGAGGACTTGCTGCTACGGCCTCCTCAGTCAATACAAATCATATTAAGGGCTACAGCATTGCTATAACAGTGGAAGTGCCGTAACTAATACCAGTGCCCGTTACCAAAAAAAAGGCGGTGTACACATCAGATGAACACACGATGGCTGCCATCGGGCCAAGCTCCTTCTTTCAAGATATCTAAGCTCTTAAGAAAGATAATCATTTTTAGATGTCTACAAAACTTAAAAAAAAAAAAAGTGTGTTTACGTCCTTGGAAACAAGCAGTCAGAGCACAATAATGGGTCTCCCGTCTCAGCACTGTCTGTAAGGAAAAGTGGTCTCATTTTTGTCCCTAGCCACCAATCAGATCTCTGCTTCTGATTCACCCTGAAAAGAAATTAGATTTTTATTGGTTGCCCATAATCAGGGCCCACGTGTCATTTTTCCAATACAGGTCATGAAAAGCTGAATTCTGATTGGTTACTACGGCTAGTCTGTTTTCCAGACTAGAGACTAGAAACCTAGACTACAGGTGACCAATCAAATTCCATGTTTCATTTTTCTAGTGTCTGAGCTCTGATTGGTTGCTATGGGTAGTCTATTTTCTGAACTACCCTAGAAACCTAGCCTTGAGGTAACCAATCAAAAAATAACATTTCATTTCTTTAGAGTAGTTTACAAAATGAAACCTGACCTCTGATTGGTTGCTATGGCCAGTCTATTTTTGAACTACCCTAGTCACCTAGACTCCGGGTAACCTATCAGAATCCATATTACATTTTACCAGAGTAGTTTACAAAATAAATGCTGAGCTCTGATTGGTTACTTTGGCTAGTCTATTTTCTGAACCACCCTAGAAACCTAGACTCGAGGTAACCAATCAGAATCCATATTTCATTTTTCCAGAGTAGATTACAAAATGAAACCTGAGCTCTGATTGGTTGCTATGGCTAGTCTATTTTTTAAGCCCTAGTAACCTACAGACCAGTCAGATTCTGTGTTTCATTTTTCCTGTGCTGTTTAGAAAATGAAAGCTGGGCTCTAATTGGTTACTATGGGCAACATGGCCACTTTTTCTTCCGTGACAGTTTTGGTACATGAAGCCTGATCGTCCTTCCTTTTTGTCTCTCCCTGGGTTTAGGGCCTAGATTTAAGTCATGTTTTTTCCCCCTTGAGTGAGACCCTGTATATTCCTCGAAGTGGTATAGACGACTTAAGTAGCATACTCCCCTATTTGCCTTAGACGTTTTCAATGTTCACAATATTAGTGCAATAATGTAGATAAGGTGATAATAATTGATTAACTTTTTAACTCGCGTGTAGGGTATTTCTGATTCAAGGTTAGGGCTAGCTTAGTACCGTTACCTCAGTTTAGCTGACCTGTTAATATTATATATATATTGATACCGTATACAGTTATGTATAGATGTAGAAAAACATATTCCTATATGTGGACTTTTTCTTTAACTGTGAATAACGCACCTTTTGTTCCACATACCTCTCTTTAAGCCTGTGGCTTGGGGTCTCTATGAAGTGATATTGCAGCCCCTTAAAGGGGTTGTCTGTTTTCGAATACTTTTTAAAAATCCTGTTGAGGAATTCTATGTTAAAGGGGTTCTCTGCTTTGGAAGACCTCTACTAGATGGGCCTCAGGAAAATAAACTGATCACAAAGTGTCCTCCTGTTGGGATTCCCAGCGATCATATGTAATCAGTAGGGAAAACGTTAAGTTTCGCTGCAGCGCCACCACAGGGGAAATAAAGTATTGCACACTGCCCATTTAAATAAGTGGATTGCCTGTGTAAAGCAGCACAGGTCCTCCACAGCGACAGATGCTCTTCATAGCTGTTCTTCACTATGGTCAGGAGGAGATGAGGATCCTCAACAGACAACCACCTCTATTAAAGACTATGTATACCTCTGGAGGCAATTTTTTATAATTGCATTTTACTAATTTTGGACTAAAATCATATTTTTCAATTGGTCTTTATTAAAAATATTGGGCCATTCTGTCACAAAGAATTAACAGTTTTTCTAGCTGTGTGAATCGTACTTTTTACTTTCACTTTGCGCCGGTCATCTAATAATCCTAAACACTCATTTAAAGCACATTCTTATCAGCAAGATAAGACTTGAGCTATAATGAGAGTTTAGGAGGTCAGAGATCAAAGCTAAAGAGCCATCATCTAAGCTGCTTGACAGAACAGAGTGAAGTCAGATCCTGCCACTAGAGAATCTCAAAGCTGTACAGAGAAAAGGGCTCAACATTTTTCATAAAAAACAATTGAAAAAAATTATTTTAGCTCAAAATGAGTGCAATATAATAATAACAAAATGCCCCCAAAAGGTGTACATAGCCTTTAACTCAGAATTTCCTAATAGGAATATTAAAATAGTTTTTCTTCACTGGACAAGTACTTTAAGGCTACTTTTACACTGGCGGCAGCAGGGTCCGGCAGGCTGTTCTAATCCGTGCTAATGCTAGATCACCGTGCCTCCGGAAGTCCGCTCCGGACCTATTCTCTATAATGGGGGTGGGCCGGAGGTCCGGCCGCAGCATGGCAACCATGCCGAGAGGCAGCCGGACAAAAACTACAGCATGCTGCGGCGGCACGGTGGGCTGGCATCAGCACTGATCCGTCAGGCTGTTCCGGCGGGGGAACAGCCTGCCGGACCCTGCTGCCGCCAGTGTGAAAGTAGCGTAAGAGCTCATTAAGACGGCCGTATGTGTTTTACGGACTGCACATGGCCGTCACTCTCATAGAAAATGCCTATTCTTGTCCGCAATTGCGAACAAGAATAGGACATGCTCTACTTTTTTTGCAGTCCACATCTTTTGCGGCCCCCTTTGAAATGAATGGGTTCGCACACGTTCCGCTAAAATGCGGAACGCGTGTGGAACAAAACATACGGCCGTCTGAATGAGCCCTAAGAGAAAGAGATTCTCTGTTCAGGATCCACATCTATTAATCAGAGCGAAAAGAGCGAATCTTTACAAACCCATTGATTTCTTCAGAACACCTGAACCAGGTTCACTCACAGATTGCTGCGATCGGGTTTGCACCTGGTACAAAATAACTTGCGCCCTATTTATTAGTTCAGATGCATGACCCCTCCGTGGGTCTTCTTCGGAACCCCGCTGCAGGCTGTCCTCGAGGTCTCTAATTTATCTCTCTTGCTTCTCACTTAAGACTACTTAATAATACAGCACAATGCATTATAAATAAGATACTTAACGCGTGCCCTGGGGAGCGGAGTCGTTAAAGCGTAACTGCGCGTCCACTAAGAGTTGTTAATGGACACAGATTTACTGTCCGAGGAAAAGCTTTTTGCATATTTCAAGAAAAAATCAGGTGCAGGGGCCTTTCAAATTTTATGAAAAAAAAAAAAAGCGTTAAAAATTGTAATTAATGTAATGTAATTACCCCAAAAAGGGGCAAAGAGAGGTCAGCGAGGATGTGGAACACAAAGTGTCCTCTTTTGTTCATTGTGTGGTCCGTCATTGTGTTGAAAGTGTCTTTCTGTGATCCTGCGCTGCAAACGAGGGAGGGGGCAATTAGCAAAACGAACGATATAAATAAATCATCCATTGTACTGCAATTCTCCCTGGACATCGTACGTTACCGCGCCGACGGGGCAGAGGAAACTTTATAAAATGTGTGTGTATTTTCATTTTTATTCCCGGTAGACAATAAATTAAAATTCTGAAAATAATACAGTTGGAGGTTGTGTGTCATTTATAATGGAGGCAGACCAGGCAGCTGCCCTGGGGCATTTGGAGAGATGGGGCCTGATCCTGGTTGGTTCCTGTTGGGTGGCGGCAATCTGTGCAGGACTCCTCTCTCTGCGGGGACGATAGCAAATGAGTGTAAAGAACTGACCCGAGGGGCAAGGAAGGGGTAGGTAGGCCCCTGTTCTTGGTGGAAAACCAGGAACTATATTGGCGGCTCATGTGGATGCTACTGGTAACGAGGAGCTCAGCGTGCATGGTGGCAGCAGCAGACAAGTACCGTAAGTACAAGGCAAAAAGATCATTAAAGGGGTCATTGTTTGAGGAGGTGGTAGCGCTTAATTTTTAGACAAGGAATTCATTAGCTTTGGTTTTCCCGTGTTAGAGTATCCTAATTGTGTCCAGATGCATACGATGGGGATATATACATCACTCCTTTTTAAATCCTATTGGCTCCTTTGCATTTTTAGGTTGTAAGGATCCGCCATGCCGCAAATACCCGTGTGCTGCTGCTCCGTCCCCATTGACTATATTGGGGCGGGGGGCAGAGCTACGGCGCAGCACGGTAATGCACAGCCTGAGATCGCCAGACTAAAAGTACTGCAGGTCCGACTTTTTAGTCCAGAGATCACTGCAGTGCTGTGTCATAGCTCCGCCCCTCGCCCCATTAGAGTCAATGGGGATGGAGCGGCAGCACACAGGTACCTGCAGCATGGCGGATCCGGCGGGTGAACAGCCTGACGGATAGCCATGCCGCAAGTGTGAAAGTACCCTTACCCTGGGAACACACCTAAGCGTTTTTCAGCGCGTTCAAACGCGCTGTAAAACGCACAACATGTGGAAAGCCATGCTTCCCTATGGGCATGGTTCACATTTGGGCGTTTTACAGCGCGTTTGAACGTGCTGAAAAACGCCAAACGCTGTCGCTTCAGCATGAGCTTCTTTTGGGCGTTTTAACGCGCCTATGGACCATGCTGAAATAGGGGAGAATCACTGAATCGCGCGTATGATGCGCGTTTCTTAGTTACAAAAACGCGCGTCATATGCGCGATTCAGAAACGCTTAGGTGTGTTCCCAGCCTTAGGGTGACACCCAGGATTTTGCTTAATAAAAGGAGTCTTCTGCGATTTCAAGAGGAAGAGGGAGATATACCGCCATGAGTCATGACTTCTCATTCTTTTGCCCCTAGACTAAATTTAAAAAATTTGGACCATTGCAGACAACATGGTAAGATCCCTTGTTTAGGGATCACACAAAAATTCTGCCGTTCATGTAGTAGTGGCAGTGCAGGGTATTGCACCTTTGTCCAATTCATTTGAAGCCCTACAAATTCTGATATTAATGGCCTGTCCCAGGGATGGGCAAACTGCAGCCCTCCAGCTGTTGCAAAACTACAACTCCCAGCATGCAAAGACTGCTTACAGTTATCCGCCTACAGCAGCGCATGGTGGGAATTGTAGTTTTACATCAGCTGGAGGGCCGCAGTTTGCCCATCCCTGGCCTAGCTTAATAAGGGCTCATGCACACAAACGTATTTTCTTTCCATGTCCGTTCCGGGGTTTTTTTTTGCAGACCGTATGCGGAACCATTCATTTCAATGGGTCCACAAAAAACGGAAGTTACATCGTGTGCATTCCGTTTCCGTATTTCCTTTCTGCAAAAAAAAAAAACAGAACATGACCTATTATTGTCCGCATTACAGACAAGGATAGGACTGTTCTATTAGAAGCCATCTATTCCATACCTAAAAAACGGAATGCACACGGACGTCATCCGTATTTGTTGCGGATGTGTTTTTTGCGGACCACAAAATATATATGGTCGTGTGCATGAGCCCTAAGAATGTGCATAGTTGCCAACTATCCTCAATTTTCGGAGACATTCCCAGTAAATTTGGCTTGTCCTGGGCCAAAAAATGGGTGTGGTTTCTTTAAATCCCACCCAGCGGGTCTGGGGTGTGCTCAGGGCGAGGCTTCAACACTTTAAATTTACGAACAGAAATCTTAGTACATATGAATGTGCTGATCCTCAAATAACTTCCTAGCGGTGGCTAACACATTCACAGCCTCCGATGGGAGAACTTTCTTGTCTTTTAGTCAGAGAAAGGGGGACACGATGCTGCCCTTCAGAATAGGGACTTTTGCTGTGCCCCCTATACCCTCTGGGAACCACCCCACAGGACAATCCAGATAAAGACTGGAGTATTGAGGCATTTGCAACTCCAATAGGGTTTACTTTGAAGGAGCAGTAGTTCAGGTTGCCTAGCAACCTCCATCTTCCGACGTAGGTGACCACCATTTCCCTACATGCGAGGCTAGGTTTATTCAAAAACAAAAAATTCACACTAATCAGGCAAAAATCAATGTCTAGATAGTTTGTCTTAGCGACGCACATCTTATGGATTGGACCAATTGATCATTTGTACAACAACTTTGATTGTTATTGGGCTGATCAATCGGATATTGGGCCTCAGCACCTGGTGGTTACAGGACGCGTGGTGTACAACAGACTGCCTCTCCATATTACACAGGCTTGCAAGACAAGTACGAACTTGGCCACCAATTAAGCCCCGCCCCTTTGTAAGCGGCAGCCAAACAGTTAATGCATAGACCTAACGCTGTAGAAGAGGGTGACGGGCTGTATCTGTTGCCAGCCGTATGAACAGCACGTTTTCTATATTCTCGCAGCTTATAGTCTTACATGGTGACATGTCCTATATTTAACAGTCGGATTAACACATGAAAATCTCTGCAAAATAAAGCTGACGAAAAAAAAACATGGGTGATAACGAGAGAACGCAGATTTCTATTTTTACATCAAATCCGACATTTATAGATTCCAGACATTTGTGAGAAAAAAAAAAGGTATTGTTTAATAAACACGTAATAAGCATATATCTGCATGTAACGTGTATGGTGGTGACCACACTGTATGTGCACCTACATATATAATATGGGGACCCTAGACAGGACAGTGAGGATCCTAGCATATTCAGTTTATCCGGGCTCAAAAATAGGCCGGGCTCATGTCAACCCTGCCCAGGTAGTGCCGAGTTTGGGCCAAAATTTTACCAATAAAAATGTTTATGAAGGTATAAAAACTGCATATAAACCACAAATAATACTGCCATATAGTGTCATAATACTAACATATGCGAAACACTGCTTCATAGTGCTACAATAAAACCGACATATACTGCCCACATAATACTACAATATAGTGTCATAATAATACTAACATATACAGCCCACATAATACTGCCATAATATTACTAACATAGACAGTTTTATAATGGCACTATATGGCAGTATTATGTGGGCTGTATACGTTAGTAATATTATGGCAGTATTATGTGGGCTGTATATGTTAGTTTTATAATGGCACTATATGGCAGTATTATGTGGGCTAACATATACAGCCCACATAATTCTGCTATAATATTACTAACATATACAGCCCACATAATACTGCCATATAGTGCCATAATAAAACTGACATATACAGCCCGCATAATACTGCCATATTAATAGTAATATACTGCCATATACAGCCCACATAACACTAGCATATAGTGCTATAATAGTTATATATACAGTCTACATAATAGTGCCATATTAATACTGACATATATAGCCCACATAATACTGCCATATAGTGCCATAATACTGATATATACAGTCCATTTAATACTGCCTTACAGTGCCTTATTAGTACTGACATATAGAGTCCACATAATACCACTATATAGTACCATAATAATACATATACAGCCCACATAATACTGCCATATTGTGCCATAATAATACTGACATACACAGCCCACATAATATGTGTATGTATTTCCTTATAAACTGCTGTTTACATGTAATGTGCCTGGTCTGGGCAGAGCTAGTTTCTCTAGAGAGGGAGGAGTTAGTTAGTCAAGGTCAGTCTAGCCTATCCCCCGGGGAAGCCCTGCCTGTGAAGTGCTACATGGTTGCTTGTCCCCTCCTAGGCTTGCATTGCCTTAATTCCAAGCTAAGAGAGTTTGATGCCAGGAAGAAGTTCCTAGGTTTAAAGATAAAGTAAGAGACAGACTACAGACAGCTAAACCCCAGCAGAAGAGGAAAAGTTCCTATTTACCCAGCCAGCATAGCAGAGCTGTGAGAGCTACTGCAGAGCAGAGCTGAGATTGTTGCAGAAGTGTTTGTCTGCCAGAGTTAAGCCACTACCTGCTGATGACCAAGATAAAGCCTGGACTCCATTTATTCTACATATTCATCACCCAAGTCCAACAACCCCTTTTGGCACTTGCTTCGGACTACACCTCGTCTGGGATCCAAGGATATCCAGGTAGGAGCACCGTGACACGTGCATACAACATCTACAGAGACACTGTAGGCCACTCTACACCACTCTGACTATCCTACCCCTGGGTACCAACACCACCATCTACAAAGGGGATTCCTAGTCCTAGTTGTGTAACTGCAACTGGCGTCACGACTACTTGCTCTAAAAGAGGGACACATAATTGTAAATACCTCTTAAGGGCCAAGGGATCCCCAGGCGCTGGCAATAGGCCGCATACCGATATATAGTGCCATAATCAGGGGCATAGCTATAGGGGGTGCAGAGGTAGCAGTCGCTACCGGGCCCAGGAGCCTAAGGGGGCCAAAGACACTTGTGCCGCATAAGAAGACAAAGCACTGAGGGAAGAGGGGCCCAAGCTGAACTCTTGCACCAGGGCCCATGAGCTGTTAGCTACGCCCCTGGCCATAATACTACATGTACAGCCAATATAATACAGCCATATAGTGCCATACAATTACTGACATACAGAGCCCACATAATACTACCACTAATAATAGTCCCACATAATATCAGCATAAAGTATGCAGTATCCAAATATTATGCACTACAATAAAACACATAATACTGTAATCTGGTTTCCAAATAATACCGCCAAATACTGCTAAATAATGCTGGGTGATTTTAGGGTTCATTTTTTTAATCTTTTGGCAAGAGTGTTCATTCTGCCCAACTGCTGAAATTGGGGGCCATGGATAACTGCTCTGTTTGCCACCCCATAATTGGGGAAACATAGGATCCCGGGGCTGTTAATCGGACACACATATCATGCCTATATAGCGGTATATCTGCCAGTATGTGTTTGTCACTCTGCACTCCTTCTATCTAGTGTGTCACTATCTCCGTACTACTGACAAACAGCATTAGGTCCACTCTAGGAGTGAGCAACGAGATACGACAGATGGTCCATGACTGTCAATAGACATGTATATGCGGTATATAAACATACCGTATATGGTGTGCCGCTCCACTGAGACACCCAGTCTATGTCATGGCTTCTGTGATGTATATAGCAGCGTTGGTGCCAGGCAGCACATAGGTGATGACTACAGCCCCTAAAAAAAACAAAAACTAAGTGGATCCTAGTGGCAAGAAAACCACCATCCTGGGGCCACGCCATCCAGCGGCTCACCTACAGAGCCCTATAATATGACCGCCTCAGTCTGTACCACGTGGAATGAAATAGCGGTCACTTGGACTGGAATGTAAACCTACACGTTAAGTGTACATATAACAGACATGAAATCAACAAAGGTATGTCATACTAACAGAACAGTGTAAGTAATTACTGTAAAGGGGGTAGGATTTAAAGAGCACCTGCCATCAGGATCAACCCCATTAAACATGACCTATTGTACTGCCTGATAGCGGTGATCCTGCTGATTAAAATGATACCTGGCTTGTGAAAAACGATTGTGGCGCTCCCGAGAAGAAAAAATATGCAAATTATGGCTTCAGTGCACCAAGGTGCGGGGCTAGCCACTCGGAGCACCTCATCTTTTTAGTGCTGGCCATGCCCCTTGGTGGGCTGAAGCCCTCATTTGCATAGAGAGCAGCAAATGTATGACGAAAAGAAAAAACTGGGGTAATTGAACACAAATTTGTGATTGGTCACGCCCCCTTTCTGCCCTGGTCACGCCCCCTTTTAAAAAAGTGGCAAGGACAGTGTAAAAAAATGGCACTTGCAACAAATTTGGCAACTTTATTACCCCTCTTTTCTGGCACAGAGTTGACAGGTTTAAGAGGGTTGATCCTGCTGACAGGCGCTCTTTAAGGTGGAATCCCCTTTTTAACCCTAAAGGAATTGTACAGGATAAAAAAAACAACACATGACTGCTTCATCCATAAACAGCGCCACCTCTGTCTGCAGGTTGTGCCTGGTATTGCAGCTCTGCCCCATTCTCTTTAGTGACGAGGAGCTGTTATACCGGATGTAACCTGTGGACAGGGGGTGGCGCTGTTTTTCGAATCCTGTACAATCCCTTCGAATTTAAGCTAAACTCGTTTTCCGTGATATAACGGTGTATCGACATTACGGTGGTGTCGACTGAATGTACCCTCGGTATATCGCCCTATTGCTCCCCGTCGCCACCTTTTACCGCGCGGACATATTCATGATAATGACTCTCTATAGATGCGTTTCGCTGCTTGTCAGGGATGGCCCTCGGTGCAATATCTCCGCTATCTCTAGACCATACAGAAAGGGGGCTCTCCTGGTTACCGTGGCAACCGCATCGCATAACCATCCACATAAAAGAGCGTCCTTTGTTACAGCTATTTGGGGAGCGGAGGATACAGCACCGAGCCCCCTCCTTTACTTGGCGCGCGGCCGCGTTACCTAGAATACCAGGGAGCATAGAAGCAGCCATCAGAAGCCATGTTTACCAGGTTATGACCGCACAAGTCAGAAAAGTCAGAAAAATCAGCCTAATAACAGTATAATGATAAAATCATATAATACCGCCATATAGTGCCTAAGCAATACTGCCATACAGGGCACAAAGAACAGCGGTGGGATCTAGACCTGACAGATCCTGTTTCTGGGAGGCTGTCCTGGCGAATAGGGGATGGTTGTAGTCATGGGGCAATCGCTTCATTATATGGCCTGATGGTGCTGAATATTACTAAGGGAGGGCCTAGGGAGGATTTCTGTAACCCCTTAAAGGGGCTGTCCAGGATTTTACTATTGATGACCTACCCTCAGTATCGGATCAGTGAGGGTCCGAAATGCCGCACCCCCCGCCAATCAGCTTTTTAGGTTTAACTGGTTGGTGGACGCAGCCAATTGGCAGGGTGGGGGTGGGAGGGGGTCGGATGACGTTGGGTTGGTCCCCCACCAATCAGATTGCAAAATCCTGGAAATCCCTCTTTAAAGGGGTTATGCCATGATTGATGTAAAAAAAAATATTGACAAACTCCTAACAAAGCTAGAACCAGCCCTGTACCGCACATGGATCCAGAGATCTCCCCATTCATTGGTCCAATGGTTTTGCTAGATGGCAGCTCAGGGGGTGTGTCCTTTCTGCTGCAGCTCTCTCCTTGTAATTGCCACAGAGAGCTGACCAAAATACATCAATTCTGGCAGTTTACTTTTTTTGTGTTTTTTCGGCGTTGACCGCAGGGGATAAATAATAGTTCGGACTTTCATAGAAGTGGCGATACTATTTTTTTTTTAATAAACGGATTCATTTATTTTTTTATTGTGTTTTTTTTTTACATTTAGACTTTTTTTTATTAAACTCATCTATACTTTTTGTCTTGAGGACTGGTACAATACGCGGCAGTACTTCCTATTGGTCAGGGTATCTGGACTAGTGTTACCATATGGCGGTATGTTAGAGGATCAGGCTTTCAGGGCATCATGTGTGGAGATTTTTAGTACAGGCTCATCCGCCCCTCAGCCGCCGGGATGCATCGGGTTATGATAAGGTCCGGTGTTTTATGTCCTACATACATCACGTCGTCACACAGATGCTGCAGAGGCAGCGAGGACCCCCCCCGTCTCAGGATGGGGGACTTGAGACTATCTGCTCCATCTGCTACTGCATTTCTTCATCTGGGATTATGTAGACGGTATCATCTGAGATTACCGGGCCGGGATGGATCAGATTAAAGACCAGGGGATACAAAGCACTTGTAAGCACTGGGGGGGCTGCTCCCGGCCCCCCTCAGATTGCAGCCATCCATGTATGATTTGTTATCCTTGTATGTATTTTAGGAATATAATGTCAGAACTACAGTAAAGACTGGAAAACTATACACAGCTCCAGTTCTAGGGGGTGGAACACTGGGTAACTGTGCCTAGGGCCTTAATTCCAATGGTACCCTAGAAGAAAACTAAAGCACCCAGTATTATTTAGCAGTATCCTATTTAAGGGAATACTGTTCGACTATGACATATTATTTGTGCACTATATGGCAGTATTATGTGACCTATTTTGAAGGAATTATTTAGATACTTTATATTATTTGGGCGCTATATGGCAGTATTATATGGTCTATTTAAGGAACTAGAGAGTATTTGTCTTACCTGTAATTTTGCTTTCCTCGAGTCCTCAGGCAGTACAGAGCGGTATGTGTGTGCTGCCTGAGAACGATGAAGAAAGAGAAAATTTGTCTTACCTGTTCGCTTTCCTCGAGTAGGAAGACATCACATACATCTCGCTCTGTGCTGCCTGAGGACAATGAGGAAATTTGGATAAAGCATATTATTTGAGCACTATATGGCAGTATTATGTGTCCTATTAAAGGGGATATTATTTGGGTACTATATAGCAGTATTGTGTTCCCTATTAAAGGCATTATTATTTGGATACGGCATAATATTTGAGCACTATATGGCAGTATTATGTGTCTTATTAAAGGGGATATTATTTGGGTACTATATAGCAGTATTGTGTTCCCTATTAAAGGCATTATTATTTAGATACGGCATGTTATTTGCACACTATATGGCAATATTATGTGTCGTCATAAAGGGATATTATTCTATAACGATTATTATTTGGATACCATATGGCAGTATTATGTTCCCCGTTTCAAGGGATTATTGAGTAAGGCATATTATTTGCACACTATATGGCAGTATAATGTGCTCTATATCAAGGAATATTATTCTATAAAGCATATTATTTGGGCACTCTATAGCGGTATTATGTACCCTATTTTGCAGAATATTATTTGGATACAGCGTATTATTTGGCACTATATGGCAACATTCTGCGGTCTACATATGGGAATATTATTTGGATATGGCACATTATTTACATACTACGTGGCAGTATTATGTGGACTACATAAAGGGATATTTTAATACAAAGCATATTTTTTGGATACTATATTACAGTATTATGGATGTATTTAAGGGAATATTATTCGGATATGGCATATTACTTGGGCACTATATGGCAGTATTATGGGTGTATTTAAGGGAATATTTGGAATATGGCCTATTAGTCAGACAGTTCATAGCGGTATTATGTGGGCTATTTAAGGGAACATAATTTGTATGCGACATAATATTAGGGCATTATATGACAGTATTAGGTGAGCTGTATATGGCAGTATTAGCCTGACACTTTATTCCTCACATTAGGGATTCAGACACTGAGGTTCCTATGCCGAGGGTACCCTATGATAACTCATCCAGTGGTTGGCATGGGGGCACCATGCCATATCATACGATATGTTTTTTCTTTGTATCTGGATGCTATATGACGCCACACCATTGTAGACAATGTAGATTTTCTTTATGCATGAATTGTCTCTACTCACATGGAAATTACAGGCACTGCTTTAAAGAGAGGGGACTCACAGAGGGCATGGATGTGGCACAGAGGGACGTAGGCTGGCACTGCCTTCTCCTTCAAGTGCAAGCAGAGCGGTTGGCAGGACAGTGTATGTGTGGGAGAGGACAGCACTGCTGCCGCCCCGTCTGTACCTGTTCTGTACACAGGAGGAGAATCTGGCAGGGCAGTACGCGTGGGAGCTTGGCACTGCTGCTGCCCGCGCCATACCTGCTATGTGATCAGAAGGTTCTGTTCATTCTGTGGAAATTATTTAATTACCTCTGATAAAGCGGCTGCCGCAGCGTTCCTCCGCCTGGGAGACATCAATTGGATGTGCCCCCAACCTCGCCAGCCGAGGGGGGATGTGACCCAGATTTTAAGGAACATTAAAGGTGAAACGTGGCTCTGCAGCCAGAGAGGATCTTCCCGGTGTGTAGTCACAAAAGCGGCGTGATCATGAGAACAATACGCTTTTGTGTTCCGAATCCTTCTCAAGGTCAGAAGCGGTTTACCTCTCCGTGGCCAAGCTCGTTATCATGACCGGGTGCTGTCCCAGGGGTTTTGGGAATGACTTAAAGAGGATCTGCCCACTCTCCC
This sequence comes from Bufotes viridis, assembly GCA_033119425.1. NCBI lineage: Eukaryota > Metazoa > Chordata > Amphibia > Anura > Bufonidae > Bufotes > Bufotes viridis. Next base: position 15,338,657 of record CM065595.1, read on the forward strand.
GATAGGTATGCTTCAATAAAGACTGGTATTCTCCATGAAACTAAAATTCTGGAGCATTTTCAATGAGAATTCTAGATGGTGACCCTCTTTTATTCCTCCTGGAAATGTAGGATTACATTGACAGCTAGGTTCGAAGATTTCCCTTAGGCCTCATGCACACGGCCGTTGTTGTGGTCAGCGTCCGAGCCACATATTTTGCGGCTCGGGCGCGGACCCGTTCACTTCAATGGGGCCGCAAAAACTGTCCGCATCCGTTGCTCCGTTCCGTGCCCCCGCAAAAAAAATAGAGCATGTCCTATTCTTGTCCGTTTTGCGGACAAGAATAGGCATTTCTATAATGGGCCGCGTTCCGTTCCGCAAATTGCGGAACGGAACTCGGAGCAGCTTTCGTGTCTTGCGGATCCGTGGTTTGTGGACCGCAAAACACCAACGGTCGTGTGCATGAGGCCTTAGCAGTGGAAGTGTTCCTACCATCCCTGACTGACTGATAAGCGAAATAGTATAAAGGCTCATACACACCAGCGGGTGTGGCCCGTGCCAGTATTGTGACCTGCAAACAGAGGGTCCGCAATACACAGGCCCGGCCGTGCACGCTCCGTATCACGGATGCAGACCCATACACTTGAATGGGTCCACTATCTGCAGTGCAGACTGGAGGCACAGAGCGGAAGCTCACTGAAGCACTACAGAGCGCTTCCGTGGGATTTCCGGCTGTGCCTCTGCGCCGCAAAAAAAATATTGAATGTTCTATTTGTGTGGACTGAATCTTGCGGATGGCGGACCCATTCAATTGAATGGGTCCGCAAACGGCGGACACGCATGCGGACTGCAGCACGGGCACGTGCGACACATGTTCGTGTGCATGAGCCCTAATTTATTCATGCATTTTCAGGAGGAATAACAGAGGCATGGCATGGAGCAGAGATTTCAATGCTCCAGAATTATTATTCCGTTAGGAACGGGGAAATGGGGAGAGGTATGTGACTTTAGTTTTATGTACCATTAAAGGGACACTCCAACACTGTCTTATGCCTAAGTGGGCGGTGCCTAACACATGGGCTTTCTCTAGGGGCCTCTATGAATCCCTGTGTCATGCTCCGCCTCCTCAGGCCTTGTGTATTCGTTTAAAGGCATTGTCCAGTATTAGAATAACCAGGCGGCTTTCTTCCAAATCAGCACCACCCCTGTCCACAGGTCGCGTGCGGTATTGCAGCACTGTCCCATCGACACCAATAGACCTGAGCTGCAATACCAGACACAACCCATGGACAGGGGGTGGCACTGTTTTTGGAAGAAAGCAGCCATGTTTTTTTAAATCCTGGACAAGCCCTGTGACCAGGACCTCACAGACACCCTGTTGGATCAAGTTCACATTATAACGTCTTGCAGAAGAAGGTGAAATGGAGGACGGCCGCTCCATCAGTCTCATACATTAACAGATTAAAGCTCGGGGTCCCCTGTGGGTAACATGGAGACACAGCTGGAAGGCTCCGCGCAAACACCCGCAGGACTTGTAACCATGACGACATGTGTGTCCCTGCGTGACAGCAGAACGGTTCCCTGCACCGACTCCTTGATCAGAGAGCTGACAGTCTGAAGATGTCAGACTTCCTGCTCTTACGAGAGTCACGGTCATCTCACCCAGGGGCGTAGCTATAGGGGGTGCAGAGGTAGCAGTCGCTATCGGGCCCAGGAGACTGGGGGGCCCAAAGACCCTTCTGCCACATAAGAAGACACTGGGGGCAAGCTGAACTCTTGCACCAGGGCCCACAAGCCTTTAGCTACACCCCTGATCTCACGTGCGCCAAAGTGGAGATCCTATTGCAAAGTAGTCACTGATTTTTGCTTAAAGGGCGTCTCCATCCACAATATATGGTTACCACTGGTGGAAAAAAAACATTTTTTTTTTTTTAGAACATAAAGCTTTGTGGTATAACTGCTCAATGTGATTGTGGGCTTAAAGGGGCTGTCCAGAATTACAAAATGTTTTTTATTTTTTTAAGAAACAGCACCATTATCACCCATGGGCTCTGCTATGATTGATGTGAAAAATGAGAATCAGACGTCATACAGTACATGACAATCTCTTCCTAACAAAGCTAGAACCAGCCCTGCACCTCACATGGATCCAGAGATCTCCACATTCATTGCTCCAATTACTTTTCTAGATTGATATCAGGCTGGGCGTGTCCTTTGTCAGTTTCTAACAGAAGATATGGCTGCTGACAGGTGAAGATTTTAACTGAGCATGTGCGACCACCTCAATGAGGTGGACGGCGAAATAAGGTGGCGCTATACAGATACATTTTATTGAATAAGGCCTCATGCACACGACAGTATTTTTTATGCGGTCCACAAAACGGGGTTCTGTTGTTCCGTCATACGTGTCCGTTTTTGCTTCCGTTGTGTCTTCCGTTTTTTTTAGCGGACATGACCCAAAAGATATTACCAAAAGACAGGCTGACAATTTTTGCGGAACGCGGATGACACACGGATGGCCATCTGCATTTTTTCACGGTCGCAATGACTTGAATGGGTCCGCGAACCGTTTTTCGCGGACAAGAATAGGACAGGTTATATTTTTTTTAACGGACTGGAATCACGGACGCGGAGGACAAACGGTGCATTTTCCGAGTTTTTCACGGACCCATTGAAAATCAACGGGTCCGCAGAAAATCACGAAAAACGGCGCAACGGACAAGGAATCAAACAACGGTCGTGTGCACGAGGCCTAACTCAGCGGCTATGCTATATTTTCTATTAAATGCAATTGCAAAAATATTCAGATCTACCGTAGGTCCTAGGTTGAAAAATGTAGAATATTTTTTTGCGGCACAACCCCTTTAATAAGTATGAGCTGCAGTACCAGGCACAGCCATAGGGTGTCACTGTTTTCTAATCATCAATATACCCCTCCTCTGGTGTCACATATGAGGAGCTGTTTGATAGGGCCCTTACACTGGAGGGCTGCTTTAGCTGTGTTTTTGTCTGTAAGGATCCCACCAATCTGCCATTTTGGACCCCAGTGGGTGTTATATGGGAGACAGAGGAGGGAAATTTGGGTAAACCTAAGTTGTACCTGAATTGTTAGGTCACGCGAAAAGGTGTCACGTCTGGTGTCAAATTCTATACTCGCTAATACAACAGCGCCCCATGCTGGTAACATGGAGATACATTCAAATAGACCTTCAAAATGTTTAAAGGGGGTTTCCACCTTTTAGATATTGATGACGTACCCTCGGGGTAGGTCATCAATATCAGATTAGTGGGGGTCCGAACCCAATCAGCTGTTTGTGGTTCTGCGTAGTGGTCGTGGAAGGTTAACATTCATTTGAATGGGAGCTGAGCTGCAGTAGGCTGGTGCTGTGTGTCGGACCCCCACCGATGAAGAATGGTCATCAGTATCTAAAGCAGGCATGCTCAACCTGCGGCCCTCCAGCTGTTATAAAACTACAACTCCCACAATGCCCTGCTGTAGGCTGATAGCTGTAGGCTGTTCGGGCATGCTGGGAGTTGTAGTTTTGCAACAGCTGGAAGGCTGCAGGTTGAGCATGCCTGATCTAAAGGGTAGACAACCTCAGAGACATCTCACAGGCGTCACCCTTGATGATCAGTAAAGTGACCACTGTGTTAGATCGGGTTTAAAAAAAACAGGTGCTACTAGCCCTTTAAATAAGCGTAGGTGTTAGCCACTCTGGGGGTACTTGACTTGTCCAGAATTAGAAAAAGAAACATGTCTTTATTCCATAAGCAGCGCCACCCATGCCCTCAGGTTGTATGTGGTACTACAGTTCAGTTTTAGTGGTGCTGACCTGCAATACCAGACACCAACCATGGATGGCGGTGGCACCATCTCTGGAAAAAAAGAGCAACCAAGTTTTTCCAATCTTGAACATTTTTTTTAAGGCAGGCTGTCATTCACATTCATAAGTACCACAACCACTTCCAGTCCTGGCTGCCATGTAGTGATGACATCACGTACATCCACGTGACCGCAGCACGCTATCATCACGACGGAGGCGAGCGATTGGCTGCAATCTCTAGAGGTGTAACATTCAGTGCCAATTAATTTCTTAATATAACTTTAGGAATTTTTTTTTTTTTCTGACACAAAGCTCCAAATCTTCTGCATTAGATATAGAGTTCAATAGTGAAATTCTGCCTGTCATCACTAGAGGGAGCATCTGAGCTCACTTGATACATTGAACCTAATTATAAAACACTATGCAATAAGCTCCCTCTAGTGGAGGTTGCAGGCAGCAAGAATTTCATTAATCAGCTGTATGTCTATGCAGAAGATGTGGAACGTTGTACCAGAAAAAGACAGATACCCAACTGCTATAAAAAATAAATTAAAAAAAATATATATTTATGTTTATTTTTTTACACAAAGCTGAAATTCTCTGCATAGCTATAAAGTTCAATAGTGAAATACTGTCTGTCACCACTAGAGGGAGCTTATGAGCTCACTGCATACTGATGATACACTGAACCCAATAATAAAACACTATGCAATAAGCTCCCTCTAGTGGTGGTTGCAGGCAGCAAGAATTTCATTAATCAGCTGTATGTCTACCCAGAAGATTTGGAGCGTTGTACCAGAAACAAACAGTAACCCAACTGCTATAAAAAAATTATATATATATATTTATTTACACAAAGCTCCAAATTTTCTGCATAGATATAGAGTTCAATAGTAAAATTCTGTCTGTCACCACTAGAGGGAGCTTATGAGCTCACTGCATACTGATGATACACTGAACCCAATAATAAAACACTATGCAATAAGCTCCCTCTAGTGGCGGTTGCGGGCAGCAAGAATTTCATTATTTAGCTGTATGTCTACGCAGGAGAGTTGGAGCTTTGTACCAAAAAAAACAAAACAGAAAAAAACAAAAATAGATACATAACTACTATAAAGGTATGCTTTTTTTCTGACACAAAGCTCCAAATCTGCTGCATAGATATAGAGTTCAATAATCGAATTCTGTCTGTCACCACTAGAGGGAGCATCTGAGCTCACGGCATATTGTATAGAATAAGCTCCCTCTAGTGGTGGCAGCAGGCGGCAAGAATTTCATTACTCAGCTGTATGTCTATGCAGGAGAGCTGGAGCTCTGTATCAGTAAAGATACACAACTGCTGTAAAGAAATCACTGAATTGTACAGAACGTCGGCCATATTGTCAGCTAACCCTCACAAGCCGTGAAGGCCGATGTCACTGACTCCGTGTGATGCATTATTTCCATTGTGGTGAATGAGAGTCTGATGACATCACGTGCGCAGGTTTATTAGATCAGCACAGAAATAAATACAAAGCTTCACATGAAATATTAATAAATAGGAACAGGATTCGTGTCTGGTCTTTGCTGTACAGCGATGGGCGGGGGGCTCTCCAGACACCCATCCCCCACCAGCCCACTGAAATCTGGATATCGTTATTGATCTTTGATCTTCTGCGCTGTACTTTACTTTACGCTTTTTGTTATTCTGCTGGGGGGTGGAGAATGTTTTATGCTCGTATAGTCTAGGGTCTGACATGTGCAGTGCCCCCCCCTTTTATAACCACTGCTCTATGAATGAATACTGGTAAAACAATGCTACCCTGGAGGCAGTATTGGAAAATCAAGGGTTAATAGGGGAGACCGTTATGGGACCTTATGGCATATTATGGGACTTTTGGACTTTATTGTAACCCTCCCCACCGAAAAAAACCCCAAAAACTCTAAAAAGCTACATGGTACCAATTACAAATGGTTCTTTGGTTGTAGCCCCCTGAGCATTAGGACTCATGCACACGACCGTTGTTTGATTCCGTGTCCGTTGCTCCATTTTTCGTGATTTTCTGCGGACCCATTGGTTTTCAATGGGTCCGTGGAAACCTCGGCAAATGCACCGTTTGTTCTCCGCGTCCGTGGTCCGTGATTCCAGTCCGTCAAAAAAATATAACCTGTCCTATTCTTGTCCGTGAAAAACGGTTCACGGACCCATTCAAGTCAATGGGTCCGTGAAAAAATGCGGATGGCCATCCGTGTGTCATCCGCGTTCCGTGTCCGTTTTTTTTGCGGATCCCTTGGCAGGCACTTGGGAAAAATTGTCAGCCTGTCTTTTGGTAAAATCTTTTGGATCATGTCCGCTAAAAAAAACGGAAGACACACGGAAACACAACGGAAGGCAAAAACGGACACGGATCACTGAACAACGGAACCCCTTTTTGCGGACAGCATAAAAAAACGGTCGTGTGCATGAGGCCTTAAAGGAAGCCCATGAATTTAGACCCTTCAGCAGGACTTGTAGCAAGACTACAACTCCCAGCTGCAGGCATGTTGGTAGCTGTAGTTTTTCAACAGCCACAGGTTAAAGACCACCGCTCTAGAGTCTACAAACTATATACATAACACCGTGCCAAGCTTTGCCAACACACAAAAATGCTTCAGCCCCCAAGTGGGGTGAACATACCGCCTGTGCCACCGGCGGCCACAGGGGCCAAGCGGAGAGGGGTCCCTCCCAGCTGTAGAGCAGTGGTAGAGGTGCCCAGGCAGCGCTGCAAAGAGTGGGGTGTAGCAGGATTATGGGGGTGGAGCTTAGTGTTATGAAGGGGTGGGGCTTAGTGGTGTGACAGGGGCAACCAGACGTAACTTTGCAAGGTGCCTCTGAAATGCCAAATCTGGTCCTACGTAACACTCTTGGAAGTATAAAAGAGCTTGTCCTGCCATCTGTTCCCTGCAGGCTGTTCATACTGCACTGACTTAAAGGAATTGTCCATGATAAGAAAAAAAGGGCAGTTTATTTCCTCTCCAGAAACAGCGCCACTCTATTCCAGAGGCTGTATCTGGTATTGCAGTATTTACTTTGAATGGGACTAAGCTGCAATATCAGGCACAGCCTGTGGATAAGAGTGGCGCTGTTTTTAGGAAAAAGCAGACCCTTTTTTTTTCTAACCTTGGGACAAACCCCTTTAATATTAGGAAGAAGGGTAAGGTATTGGAAGGAAGACGTGGATTTCACCATACTGGATGAATAGAATATTGCTTCACATTTCCTAAATCCATTGATAACATTCTGCACTCTTCCTCCAGACCCTAGCTGAAGCCTGCAGTTGCTGGGAAGTCCTGAAGGGGGCCACAGAGAGTAATTTTCAGTATAGACACCCGGGTGGCCTCCTTTGACTTTCTTGGCTGCCTGCTTGTGTTCTCAGAGACGTCTTACATAGGAAGATCATAAACCACTGCAGTGCAGTGAGCGCCCAGTGCCCACTACGCCCCGATATCCTACTGCGGGATGGGACTACACAGAGTCTGTTTGTAGTCTGTAACCATGGAGACGGAAAAAAGTACAAAACATCGGGGCAGATTTACTTATAGTGTCATATATTACACCGCTACTTTCACACTTGCGTTGAAGGATTCCGTCAGGCAGTTACGTCAACGGAACTGCCTGACAGATCCGTTAAAACGCTTGAAAACGGATTTCATTTGCAAACGGATTGAATTCAATTGTATTGAAATAACGGATCCGTCTTTCCGTTGTCAACCGTAAAAACTGATCCATTATTTATTATTTTACCATTTTTAAAGGTCTGCGCATGCGCAGAGTGGAAGAACGGATTCGTTAATGCGCCAATTTTCAATGTCGGATCCGCCCTTAATACATTTCAATGGAAATTAATAGCGGATCCGTCATTCCGTCAAGTGTTTCCACATTTTTGGACGGAGATAAAAATACAACATGCTGCGCTTTTATCTGCGTCCAAAAAACGTGAAAGGACTGAACTGAAGACAAACTGATGCAAACTGAACGGATTGCTTTCCATTCAGAATGCATTAGGATAAAACTGATCAGTTTTTTTCTCGTTATTGAGCCCCGAGGACGGAACTCAATGACGGAAAACTTTGACGCTAGTGTGAAAGTACCCTAAGAATACAAATCGCAGTCTCAGGCCTCGTGCACACCACCGTTGTTTGGGTCTGCATCCGAGCCGCATTTTTAGTGGCTCGGACGCGAACCCGTTCACTTCAATGGGGCCGCAAAAGATGCGCACAGCACTCCGCGTGCTGTCCGCATCCGTTGCTCCGTTCCGTGGCCCCGCACAAAATTTTTAAAAAATGTTCTATTCTTGTCCATTTTGCGGACAAGAATAGGCATTTGTATAATGCGGGATGCACGCGTGCCCAATCCATGTTTTCCGGATCTGCGATTTGCAGACCGCAAAACACGGGGAGGTCGTGTGCATGTAGCCTTAATGTTAGACACATTTACTATTCTGGCGCATGAGGTGTCGTAAATCCTGCACCAGATTTATGCTATAACACTTATATATTACCCCAAAATTTTGTGACACAATCTTGACCGTGTCCCCTTGCTAGTGAAACCACGCCCATTCTGCCGAAGTCACGCCCCCGTATTAGATGAGGCGTAAAAAGCTTAGAAAAAGGTGTAAAACAGCTGGTAAATGTGAATCAAAGTATGCACGCCAGTTTTTTGGGGGGCAAAATTTTCATTAATATATCTGCCCCATTGTTTCAAAAGAGGAGCATATCCTTTAAGATCCAAAATCAAGCAGAACATGCTTTCTTGGTTTTGTCTGCAGAGTACTTCTTTAGGCGATCAGGTTTTACTTCTTTCCTATGGCGCACGATGGCCCCTTGGTTCCCGTGAATTCGCAAAATTATGGCTCCCGCTTCTTCCTCTAGGTGGCGCATCCTATCTATCTATCTATGGCCTCAATTGGAGTGGATATAAGGATTGAATAGCGCCACCTAGAGGAGAACGTGGGAATGTGAAAGGACTGGATCGTCAGTGCTTTGTAGAAAAAGGCACACAGCTTCAGTATAGTGCAATATTGCATACAATCTGGAATTGGAGGTCTTAGAGTTATAACTGAAGGGTTCATAGAGGCCGCTAGATCAGAGTCCACTAGAGATGGGCAGCTGAGCCCTTCTCGCTTTAAGGAACATGTCTTGTGTCATTGCCTATGAAGAAGGCAGCAGAGATCGGTTGTATATCCTCCAACGAGGCTTTCAGAAAATCTTCATAGTTCTAAGGGTTAAGTTCCATGAGATTGTCCCCCGCGAGGCTGTCAGGGTGACATTGAGGCTCGTCATTAAAATCCGGGAACTCGCACCTCCTCTTCTCAGGAGGCTTCAGGCACAATTTGGTGAATGCTGTCAGGGGTCAGTGAATCAAATAAGGCGCTGATTATCTTGGAGGCCTAAAAGGAAAAAAAATAGAAGGACGGAAGGCGTGAAGATGGGACAGGGAGCGTGCGGGGAAGTGATAGAGAAGACAATCCAGCATCAGCACATCCTCCTCTTATCTCACAAGTCCCAAAGGCCCAAGGAAGAACGTAATTTACTGCTGCTAAATGAAATCAACAATATAAATGCAATTTTCCACCACCTCCTGGCATCTGGTTTGTGTACTCCGTGTATGTGTCATCACTGAGTCAGTGGAGAAGAGAACGCAGGACTTACCTGCCGCTGGCTCCGAGGGCTCAGGAGGAACGCCATGAACTTCTGCTCTCTCTGCAGGTTGTCACTGCTACAAGGGAAATATGAAATTAGAAATAATAGCTAAGGGCAGGCCTACAATGTGCCACACAAAGCATAAAAGGTAGGTGGCCATTCTAAAGGGTGTCCGAGAACAGGGTTCTCAGTGTTTCCATCCCTAAAGAACATCAAAGTGCTCCAAGACTGTGATCATAAGTTGTGCTACAGAGCAAGAACCTCAGGACCTAGTAAATAGGTCTTCTTTCCTAATGGGCGTCCTAGAAGTAGGTGTCATAGAAGGTAAGTGGACATCCGATTGGATGCCCTAGAAGGGTGTCTTAGAAAACGTGTTCTAGCTGGAGGGTGTCATAGAAGGCAGTTGTCTTCATAAAGGTAAGTGTCATAAAAACTAGGTGTACTTTCTAGGGGGTGTCCTTGAAAAATGGCAAGTGTCCATTTTAAAGGATGACCAAAAAAGCAAATTTTTATTCTAAGGGGTGTTCTTTCTGCAGGGAGGTGTCATAGCAGGTAAGTGTCCATTTTAAAAGGTCTCCTAGAAAGAAGGTGTCTATTCTAAAGGGTGTCCAGGAAAAGTGGGTGTCCTAGCAGGCCAGAGTCTTCTAAAGAAGACGTATTTTTCAATGACCGTCCTTGAACAGGGGTGTCCACTCTAAAAGGTGTCCTGGAAGGTAAGTGTACATTCTAAAGGGTGTCATATGGTAAGTGTCCTAGGTGGTACCTGCCTATTCTCAAAGGTGTCCTACAAACAAGGAGTCGTAGAAAGTAAGTGTCCCAGAAGGTATCTGCCTATTCTAAAGGGTGTCCTTGAAGGAATGAGTCACTCAAGGTACGTGCACTAGCTGGTAGATGCCCATTCTAAAGGGTCTCCTTAAAATAAGGGTCCATTCACACGTCCGTTGTTTTTCTATAATCTGAAAATAGGACCGTTTTTTGTGGATCCTATTTTCCAAGAATTCTTTCCGTTTGTCATCCGTTTTTTGCGGATCCGCAAAAAAAAACGGATAGAAGAATAACAAAGTCTCTGGGGGCTGGACTTAATAAAAAACAGGATGTTCTTTCATTTTTTTCGGATGACATACGGATTAGTTATCCGAATGTCTTCCGATTTTTGCGGATCCATTGAATTTGTATTGCACAACGGACCGCAATTTTCGGATTAGAATAGGACATGTTTTATTTTTTTACGGACACTATGTACTGAGAAAATTATGCGGACAGCACTCTTTGTGCTGTCCGCATATTTTATAGACCCATTGAAAATCAATGGGTCCGAATTCTGTCCGCAACTATTCCGTGACTAGTCCGAAAAATCGGGATCAGATGCGGAACTAAACAACGGACGTGTGAATGGACCCTAATAGACCCATTGAAAATCAATGGGTCCGAATTCTGTCTGCAACTAATCCGTGACTAGTCCGAAAAATCGGGATCAGATGCGGAACTAAACAACGGACGTGTGAATGGACCCTAAAGGTAGGTATGATAGGAGGTAGGTGTCCTAAACTGGAAATATCCTTCGTAATCAATGTCCTAGAAGATAGGCGTCTATTCTAACTCGACCTTATTAAAATCCTAAACTCAGCAATGGCCCAGGTGGTGCATTTGACCAAAAAGTAAGCAGAAATTAATCACGCCCTATAAATCATCAAAACAACTCGCTGAAGAAGTGATTTTCGCCAAGGGAACCGGAATACTTCGCTGCCGCGTAAAAATCCCTTGCTTGGGTTTTGCATGATTTCAATAGACTGCTTTAAACTCCGTCTGGCCTAGTTTTCTTGTACATCTGGCTATAACTCATGGTTCTGAGGAGAGCGGTGCTGGAACATCAGAGATAAGAAGGAGGAGAGCCGAGGGGTGGGGGGCATCTCAGGCGCTCCTGTCACCCCCTCCCTCCCTCTGACAGAGAGGAAGAAATCAACACGGCTCCCCGCTGGGACTGACACGGCCTCCTGTCACACAGGCTGCTCCCTGCTGCCTCTTGAATTAGAAGCCGGTACGCTCGTGTCACATACACACGTGTGTGCGGTACATATACATGTGAGCTCACCTGGCGGCTGATCAAGGGGAAACAGGAAAACGAGGCTAATGGTTGATTTCTTCCTCTCTGTCAGAGGGAGGGAGGGGGTGACAGGCGCGCCTGAGATGCCCCCCACCCCTCGGCTCTCTTCCTTCTTATCTCTGACCGCTCTCCTCAGAACCATAGATAGAAGATGCCAAGGTCTACCTAGATATGTTGACCTACCACAGGGTAAATGTGCCTTCTTGATGATGCCTAGAGGGCAGCAAAGTTGTGGCTCAGGCCATGACTACCCAACCCCCATGCATAATCAAGGACTACCTTCTCTGCAGGTGGTTTACATTGAAGGCCAGCAAAGTTCAAACCAAGACCAAAACTTCCTTCTGCAGATCATGGACTATTAGAGGAACCGTTCTGGGATGGTGGACACTACTGCTCTGATCTACCTGGTGGGCTTGCATGGGTCCCTAAATGGATGTCAATACTGGTTGGGATGAGAACAAGACCCAGAACAGCCATCGCCCAGCACAAAAGTCAGGATGACTCTCTAAAGAGACAGTGGTGGCCTTCTAAGGCGACATCCTGCCCAACATCAAGGCAGCTCTACAGCCCACAGAGACTATACTAAGCTGTCACAGATGGCGGTCTATGATCCCAAAGAGTCACCAAGTATAAATTGGCATTCCCTTTTAGAGGTTTTGGTTTTGCCTTCTTCTGGATCCATGGAAGCCTTCTCAACGAGCTGTCTTCAGCCTCCGACTCTCATGCACCTGGCTATAGGTTAATAGTCAGCGTACATAACGGGAGCAAGAAGACAAGGACTGACGGAATGAACCTGCTCTGCGCCCTTGGCAGCGTGTGAAGGTGCCCTCCGCTCGGGCAGCTCCGCGACATCTTTTAAGTCATGGAAATCCTGACACGCCAGCTAATCTGTGACATAACAAAAGCCTTCTATAAACGGATTTTCCCGAGACGTAATCCATCAGAGGAAACTGAACTGTCCGGGCTTCAATCGCCCAAATCCTCTCTCCGTGGCTCTCCTTCATGGCTATGTGCTGTTTAACCCCTAACTGCCCAGATTACGACCAGGGTCATGTATATGCCCCCATAGCCCGACACTAAAGCCGCCGATCCTTAATTATCATGCTGAAAGTAGAAATGTTATATGTTCACCATATCACAAGACGAAAGGGTCATACTAGGGGGCGATAGATGGTGCACAGTGGTCTTCTACCAGTGCCGTTTCTCACAGCGGCTGCCAGTTACTGGGTGAAACTTTTATAAAACCAGTTGTCCTTGTAAAGACTGACTATCCATAGGACAAACATCTCTCAGGAGGATGGCGAGCTCATCTACTGCTATCCATGCCCCCTTACTTTCCGACTCCAGGCAGCGGGAGTCTGATCATGGTAAAAAGTATTAACAGGGATGTTAGTTTTAGGCCTAATTCACACGTCCGTAGTGTGTTACGGATCCACAACATACCTTGCCACCAGCCCTATAGAGATGCCTATAATACTTGTCCGCAATTGCGGGCAACAATAGGACATGCTCTATATTATTGCGGAGCCGCCGGCCGGAGGATCGGAGGATGCGGAGAGCACAGTGTGTGCTCTCTGCATCCATCACGTCCCCATTCAAAATGAATGGGTCCGCACCCGTTACGCAGATTTGCGGAACGGGTGCGGACAAACATTGCGGACGTGTGAATAGGGCCTTAGACAACCAGTTCCCATATCTGGACGCCTCACCTAACAGCCAGAGCTGAGGAATTCTGTAAGGTAGGTCTCACCTTATGGGGAACTGCAGAGATCAATGAATGACATGGACGCTGTAAACAAAAGAGAGGGGGTCCGTACGGCAAGATGACACTTGGCCCCCTGTTATAGTGCCATGTTTTGCCACAGAGGAGCCTGGTGTTTGTTTCCCCTACTCCACACCCATGGCACACTTCCATACTCCTTGCCTGCTAACCATGCAGTTCCTCTGGGGTGGGGAGTCCTGCACAGGTTACAGCTACCTAATAGCAAAAGTGATAGGACCAGCAGGGGATCCTCTATGGCAGGCATCCTCAAACTGCGGCCCTCCAGCTGTTGTAAAACTACAACTCCCACAATGCCCTCCTGTAGGCTGATACCTGTAGGCTGTTTGGGCATGCTGGGAGTTGTAGTTTTGCAACAGCTGGAGGGCCGCAGTTTGAGGATGCCTGCTCTATGGTATATATGCCCTTGATTTCAACAAACACTATGTAATCCTTCACTTTTCTTGAGTAAGGTTGACAATTATCACATGCCGGGGGTCCAAGGCAGACCTCCAGGACATCATGTGAGCAGGAACAAGGAAAACAGAACTTTAATACGAGGAACAGGACAAGACCGTAAGCAGGCAGCAGAAGTGGTAGCACAACACAGAATCAAGTGCAACCGCGGGACCAAGTGCACCGGACGACCACAGGCAAAACCTGGAGGGCAGAGAGCCAGTTCTTCAAAGAGCCTCGGGTGGTGGGGATAAACTGGGCCGAGGCTCACTGGTCGCACCTCCAGGAAGGTCCTGGTACACTTGGCCCCTACCTGCAAGGAACCAGGCAAGTGAAACCTCCAGCGGGACAGACAACAGAGCAGAAATACATACAGACTAGATATATGACAGGCAAAGCACTCACAGAACAGAACAGGCCAAAGTTACAGGTAGAGGCGAGATTCCCCCTCCGGGAAAGCCGGGGACCCTCTCACGAAGGCAGGGACGGACAGACAACGAACAGAAGCAGTTAAGCACTGCCAGGCGAACGGATGCAGTTACGCATTGCTAGGCGAACAAGAACAGACCAGGACATGACATAATACTATAACAGAACCGGTACATGACAACATGCAGGGCAGGTACAGAACAGACCAGGACATGACATAATACCATAACAGAACAGGTACAGATGAACAAAGACCAACAATGCAAAACCAGGTGACACCACGCAGAAGGGTAGCTGGAACCCCCAGGAACAGACGCGAGGTGCTACACCTAGCCCCGGCACAGACAAAACTGACCTCAGACCCACAGCTCACAGATCTAAATAGCTGGACATCGAGGCACAGATCAGGGGAGTTAACCCCATCAGAACCGGTGTCCAGAACAGACCATAACAGACAGACTGCAGCACAGGCTGTTGCCCCTGGCAACCGGCATACACGGCGACACCCGCAGCCAGTATGCCAGAGCACAACCGACCCGTGACAACACAGAAAAACAGGAACGGGGAGAGCAACATTCACAGGCGAGATCACAGACACCGCAGCCAGCATGCAGCTCCACGCAACCAGCCTGCACAGGTTACGGCCTGCAGCCAGTACACGAGAGGGCATGCAGCCAGCCTACACGGAAAACTGTCACAGTGCGGTTCACTGTGGGATCTCAGGGGAAAGGAAAGCTGTGGGACCGCCCATGAGGAGACAGTTGGCAGGTAACCTGCCTCAGAGGAAAGGGTTGATATCTCTCAGACATTTCCCACTTTATCAGCCAGTCATATTTGGGCCTCCATACACAGTTTGACATATCAGGAGGGTCCCAGGGCCTGGCACAGCCGTGCACTGAGAATCTGCGTTCCTACAGCCGTACTACAAAAGAATGCTCCAAACGCTTACAAGTACGAACTATATCTTATGCCGAGGCGCTTCAAGATGTATAGAATAAAAAAAATGTAACTATGGAATTATCGGCTCCATGTTTTTCTGGTTATGTCAATCGATTGGGGCACAACGGCTGCCCACCGGAGGACTCTCCGATCTGTTCTTCACGTGGAGGTTCCATGTCTGAGCAGCGAGCGCAGATCAATGCCGCCCTAATAAATTATTCACTTCATTTCCTTAGCTAATTATTCTCAGGAGTTTTTTTTTTTTTTTTTTTCCTTGACAGAAATACACTGGCGCTTACCTGGCCATTAGCGAGTGGAAACAGGTCACGGCGTTGTCCCGCTGGGCGGCTACCAGCAGACAGGGGCCTGCAATTTCAGCCTTGAACTGCAAGTACAAGAAATACGTTATCGGATCAGTAATCTAAATTGGTGACGAGGCAGATCTGTCATTCAGGAGTCTGGAAAAGCTGGGTGATGATTAATGTGGCTGCCATAGGGGTAGATGATATGGGATAGGGAAGGTATCACTGCCTAATTAGGAAGATCTACCATTCAGGAATCTGGGAAAGCTGGGTTGCCAACGGCGGGATTTAATCGCAGCCCGTCTGGAAGAGCCACGTAAAAAAATCCTCATTCGCTGGGAAAGTGGTATAGATGAAAATCCATTTCCCAGAATCCCATGGGAAAACGGCCTAGCGTCAGACATGGCGTTGGCCTGGTAATGAGGGGATCGTGGCTGCTCTTTTACAATTGCCTGTGGACAGCAATGTTATGGGGGCACCCTGGTGACCAATGTTAGGGGGCAGTGGGGCTGACAATGCAATGAGGATCCCGGGGGTTATCAGCGTTATGGGGGTAGTGTGGTATCCTTCTATTATTCCTCCTGGAAATGTATGGCTAAATTGACAAAGGGGAATGGTAACACCTAGTTTTCAATTTAGTCATATATTTCCAGATGGAATAAAAGAGGAACAGTGGCAGACTTTACCACAATGCAATCCAAGCAAATGGCTGAGAAATACAAATAAAGGAGCGGACATATAGCCCGTGCAGCTGGTTCATGTACACAGGGGGTAGGGGACCCTTGCCAAATGTAGGGCAATAGGAGAAGTGCCTAGGCTGCACTGGCACTCATTGGGCTGACAGGGGTGGAGCTTAATTGGCGGATAGAGGCGGGGCTTAGTAGTGTGATGGGGCAGAGCTTAGCGGTGTGAGAGTGTGTGTCCACAGCTAGTCATACCTCAGCAGAGAGGCTATCCTGTAGGCTGTACAGCTCCGCGACAAACTGGGCCTGTGACTGGTCAAACACAGTGAGCCGCGCTGCGGTGATGCGGAACGCTCTGCTGCTCAGCTGCTCCAGTCCTTGGACGTACGCTGGCGAAGAGCCCCCTAGTGCGCGAGATGGAAACAGCAGGCAGGTGGTCTGGCACAAGGCGCTGGTGAGCGGCGAACCTGCAATACAAAACGCAGGAGGAAAGCTCACACGTCTGGCTGCGCGTGTCAAAGTCAGATACAAACACGACCTAATGCAGCCGTGTAAAAACGTAATTGTTTTAATTGCGCGGCGTCTTCCGCGGTATAATGGGATTTATGAGGTGGTGTCACTCCACCTGTCTGTCACATGTAATTTATAACGTGATTACGGAGCGCCGCTTCTGATTATTATATGTTAAATATTGACATGACTATATAATTATTCCATGGAAAATAAGATGATGTGCGCGCGGTGGAGGAACAATAGCGGAGGATCGGATTCCCGCGACACATTCATTCTGCCTGAATTTAGCTTCTGCACACAAAGTTATGTCTCACATGAAAGAGCAGTGCTATTACGGCTGTGAGAGTCCGCACTGCCGCGGGTTATACCATGGCTGCCATAGTATTATAGGTCATGTGTGACCTCCCCATCAGCACCGTGCACCAGCAGCGACACCAACACCAGCCTGAGACTGCAATGTGCCGTACAATCCTGCGATCCCTGCGGAGGACACCCAATTACGACCTCAGGGCAACTCTATATATCGACATCTCTGCACAATGTACCGGTCCAAGAACACAACACAAAGAAGTAACATGGTACCACTGGACACAGCACCAACCTGTAACCTCTAAAAATGTGTAATCCTTAGCATACTGCACCAACCTGTAACCTTAGCATACTGCACCAACCTGTAACCTTAGAATACTGCACCAACCTGTAACCTTAGCATACTGCACCAAACTGTAACCTTAGCATACTGCACCAACCTGTAACCTTAGCATACTGCACCAACCTGTAACCTTAGCATACTGCACCAACCTGTAACCTTAGCATACTGCACCAACCTGTAACCTTAGCATACTGCACCAACCTGTAACCTTAGCATACTGCACCAAACTGTAACCTTAGAATACTGCACCAACCTGTAACCTTAGCATACTGCACCAACCTGTAACCTTAGAATACTGCACCAACCTGTAACCTTAGCATACTGCACCAACCTGTAACCTCTAAAAATTTGTAATCCTTAGCCTACTGCACCAACCTGTAACCTTAGCATACTGCACCAACCTGTAACCTTAGGATACTGCACCAACCTGTAACCTTAGAATACTGCACCAACCTGTAACCTTAGCATACTGCACCAACCTGTAACCTTAGCATACTGCACCAACCTGTAACCTTAGGATACTGCACCAACCTGTAACCTTAGGATACTGCACCAACCTGTAACCTTAGGATACTGCACCAACCTGTAACCTTAGCATACTGCACCAACCTGTAACCTTAGCATACTGCACCAACCTGTAACCTTAGGATACTGCACCAACCTGTAACCTTAGGATACTGCACCAACCTGTAACCTTAGCATACTGCACCAACCTGTAAACTTAGCATACTGCACCAACCTGTAACCTTAGCATACTGCACCAACCTGTAACCTTAGCATACTGCACCAACCTGTAAACTTAGCATACTGCACCAACCTGTAACCTTAGGATACTGCACCAACCTGTAACCTTAGCATACTGCACCAACCTGTAACCTTAGCATACTGCACCAACCTGTAACCTTAGGATACTGCACCAACCTGTAACCTTAGCATACTGCACCAACCTGTAAACTTAGCATACTGCACCAACCTGTAACCTTAGCATACTGCACCAACCTGTAAACTTAGCCTACTGCACCAACCTGTAACCTTAGGATACTGCACCAACCTGTAACCTTAGGATACTGCATCAACCTGTAACCTTAGGATACTGCACCAACCTGTAACCTTAGCATACTGCACCAACCTGTAACCTTAGCATACTGCACCAACCTGTAACCTTAGCATACTGCACCAACCTGTAACCTTAGCATACTGCACCAACCTGTAACCTTAGCATACTGCACCAACCTGTAACCTTAGCATACGGCACCAACCTGTATCCTTAGCATACTGCACCAACCCACAGCCTTAACCTTAGCATACTGCACCAACCTCTAACCTTAACCCCAGCGTACTGCACCAACCTGTAAATTTAACCATAGCACACTGCACCAACCTGTATCCCTTTCACCAACTTTTGCGTACTGCACTAACCTCTGCACCAAACTGAAATCCTTTCTGTACTCCAAAAACCTGTAACCGTAACATATTGCATCAACCTGTAACCTCTGCACCAGCCTGCAACGCTAACCTTATTTTAATGCACCAACCTGCAACCTTAACCTTAGCATTCTGCCTCTACATGTAATCTTTTGTATCCCGCACGAACTGTAATCTCTGCACAACGACCTAGCCTGTTATCCCAGCATGCTGCCCTACAAAGGTTCATCCTAAGCCTCCTGCACAGTGGACCAGTCCACGCCCCCACCCGCTCCAGTGCGGTCTGTGACTCCAGTATACTGCACACAGCACCAGTCTGTAACACCTTGCCGGCTGCACCAGACTGTTCCTCCAACCCATCGTCTTCATCCGCCATTCGTCATGTCCTGACAGTTCATTTCAGCGAGACATCTCAAGTGAGAGACCGCACAGCAGCGCGTTTTCATCACAACATCACAAAATGTAATTTCATTTCTGAACGTTCATCTCCTCAATGTGGAGCACCGAAAGGATTTCATTACGCCAGTTTCACATCTCCCCTAAAAACAGCTACGGGTGCCCATGTCGCCCCGAGACATTCGAAGGAAACCGCGCCAAAGACTTTCCATTGATGTTGACACACAAACACAATTCTACTAATCCGCTTGATACGTGGAACCTAGTTAACTTCAGCCAGGATTAGTTCAGAAACTCAGATGTGTCTGCGTGCTGAAGGAGAAGTCCCTGCTGGGAGTGAACGGGTTAATGAAGTGTCGGACAGCTGCGTTTCTGTGCAGGGATGCTGACACCAGCGTGCGTCATTACCCGAGCACACGCGGCCCTGTGTATGTGACTTGCATTTTCCATATACTTACACTATAAGCTGCACGCACTTGTCGCGGATAGTGCCCGTACGATTAACCCATACTGTAAGTACTGTAGGTGCCCGAGCTGGGATTTTAGACCCACTGCTCACTTTGCCCAACCTATCCCAAAAACAGACAAACGAGTGTGCGGTACGGTAATTATTTGCGTGTCTTTGACAGAACAGATTCTGTGATGTGGACACCTCTGTAGGGGGGATTCAAATCAATTTTCTGTCCCAGCATTTTTTTTAATGTATTTTTTACTTTTTTTTTTTCTTGTGTCTGGAGGAAGCAGGGATGAGACCAGTGACCCGGAAGGGTAGAGGAGGTGGCACATGTAACGCTGGAATTTTTTTAGGCCCCTTTATACACCCCTTGTACAGTAAGCTCTATGCCCTTTAAAGGGGTTTCCCAGGGTTTTATTACGGATGACCTATCCTCAGGATAGGTCATCAATATCTGATTAGTGGGGGTCCGACACCCGGAACCCCCGCAGATCAGCTGTTTGAGAAGGCACCGATGCTGCCTTTTCTCAGATTACAAAGCACAGCGCCGTATATTGTATAGTGGGTATATTTGGTATCGCGCTCAGTCCCATTCACGCCTATGGGGCTGAGCTGTGCCTAGGTCACGTGACCGATGAACGCGACATTACTGGCCTAAAAAAAGCTGAGAAAAGGCCGCGGAGCTCACAGGAACGCTGCGGTCTGCTCAAACAGCTGATCAGCGAGGGACCAAGGTGTCAGACCCCCTCCGATCAGAGACTGTTGACCGATCCTGAGGATAGGTCATCAGTATTAAAAACTTGGAAAACCCTTTTAAGGATTTGGTCACGTTTAACATAGGCCTCACCCCTTTGACTCCTGCAACCCCGTTCTGCCAGTGTGTGTTTGGTCACTGGGAGTCATGATGCACATCCCAGTGCCACTCACAATCAGGGCAGCTCTACAGGAGGCTTTTCCCGCACCCAGGAGATATGTCGCCTCTTCCTGGAGTCAGGGAGGTCTCCCCTGTTTCCCGGAGGGTTGACAAGTATGTTCAGGCTATGTGTCTATCCCAATGTCATAAAGCGGAGCAGACACATTAGATCTATGTCAGCTGAACCTACCATCTAATGTGTATGGGGCCTCTCACTGGATGAGGACCGGGCCATTACCTGTATTCTGTGATAGTCCGCCATTGCAGAGCGGATTCTTCAGGGCTTGCCTTTGCATTCTGCTGTTAAATATGACGTCCCGTGTCATCCTGGGGATCTGAAGAGAGAAAGCTGAACGTGAGATTTATATTCCCTGCGTATTTTAACCCTTAGATGCCGCATTCAACACTGATCGCGGCATCTGAGAATCACAATCAGGGTGTTAAGGAAAAAAATAATTATACTCACTTCATCCACTTGATCGCAGAGAGGCTGTCCACTCACAACTTAATAAAAATAAAACGCCAAAGGACCTGTGACGAGCGCGATGACATCATCATGTGGTCATGCTTGCCGCGTAGTGACATCACTGCGCGCGTCGAGCTTCATCACATCTGATGTCTTCAAGCTCGCCGAAGACCCTTTGTCGGGTTTTCTTCAATCAGGACGGAGCAGACGGCCTCTCCGCGATCAAGTGGATGAGGTGAGTATAATTTTTTTAATTTTCAGCCACCATTTTAAGAAAAATCGATTTGTTACCAAGAAGTGCGAGGAAATGCGCCTTTGCTGCGAATCGCATTTTTCCTAAACTTTGGATCGAATTTCGCTTCGTATGCTTCAATTCGCTGAACACTAATCCTGATCCTCCTGGTTCAGATCTACATCACAGCCTCAACTTGTTTGACACTAGCATTTGTCTCAGGGCAGTACTGGTTCTTTCGGAGATGGGGAGCCTTACAGGCGATGCTCCTTGGGACAAAAATATGCAAATGAGCTATCTCCCAGAAGGAAGAACATAGTCTCTGTGGTGCCACCTATAGGTAGCTACCTGTAAATGAATAGACATTGCCTTACATGGTAGCTACCTCTAGGTGGCACTGTAGAGACTGTTTTCTTCCTTTTGGAGGAGAGCTAATTGGATAGTTTTTTTTCCCAGGGACCTTTTTCTATAAGACTCCTTGTCTATGGGCGAACTGTTAGAAAGCCTGGTTACCACCTCTATAACCTCTGTAACAGCTTCAAAAAATGACAAGCTGAGGATTTAACTCTGCAGGGTATATGCCCCGTGTGGACGTACCCCAAAAGCTCTCACCCCATACTTTAGGCATCTCGTTAACCAGAAGTCCTGCAAGTTGGCACCAGTCTGTGATTGCGAACATCGTGACTCCTCAAAGGATATCATTCTCAGTCCCTTTGTAGTAAGCCACTAGTGAGAACATCAGAAAACGAGCCTCGGGATGCGCCGCGGCAGTGAAGGAAGCCAAGACAGCGGATTAGTCCTTACCCTGGAGGGGCCTGGAAACCGGGACTTTTACAAAGGAAGCTGGATGAACTGAGAGACCCAGTTTTCCAATAAACCACAGTTACAATCGTCTCAGTGACTCAATGCAATAAAAAACTGAACGGAAAGACTAAGGCCCCTTTCACGAGCGAGTTTTCCGCGTGGGTGCAATGCGTGATGTGAAGGCATCGCACTCGCACTGAATCCTGACCCATTCATTTCAATGGGTCTGTGTACATGAGCGTTGTTTTTAACTCATCAGTTCTGCGTTGCGTGAAAATCGCAGCATGTTCTATATTCGGCGTTTTTCACGCAGCTCTGGCCCCATTGAAGTGAATGGGGCTGCGTGAAAAACGCACTGCATCCGCAAGCAAGTGCCGGTGCGATGCGTTTTTCACTGATGGTTGCTAGAAGATGTTGTTTGTAAACCTTCAGTTTTTTATCACGCGCGTGAAAAACGCATCAAAACGTTTTGCACCCGCGCGATAAAAACTGAACAATTGAACGCAATCGCAGGCAAAACTGAATGGCTTTGTCTACGAAATCGCACAGTTTTCACTGAACGCATCCGCAACGCCAATCACCATGTGACCCAGTGACGTCACGGAAGGTCCTTCACCCCCTTTCCGGCTGAATACAGAGCAGGAGACCGGTAACCGGCTGCTACGCGATCAAATGGAGGGGGTAAGTTTATGTTTTTATTATTTTTAACCCTCTAGTGCCCTTTTTACAAAGCATTCTGTATTGAGAATGCTATTATTTTCCTTTATAACTATGTTATAAGGGAAAACAATAAAGATCGGGTACGCATCCCGATCGCCTCCTAGCAACCATGCGGGAAAAACGCACCGCATCCGCACTTGCTTGCAGCCCCATTCACTTCTATGGGGCCTGCGTTGTGTGAAAAACGCAGGAACTGGAGCATGCTGCGATTTTCACGCAACGCAGAAGAGATGCGTGAAAATCACCGCTCATGTGCACAGCCCCATAGAAATGAATGGGTCAGGATTCAGTGCGGGTGCAGTGCGTCCACCTCACGCACTGCACCCGCGCGGAAAACTCGCCCGTGTGAAAGAGGCCTAACTGTCCTAGGTGTGCTGCCCCGGATGCAGACTTGGCTCATATGTTTTGGTCCTGCGCAGAGCTGGAGCGTTTCTGGTGTGGAGTGTATAGACAAGTAGAAAACACTCATGGAGTTATTTTGCCAAGGACTCCACTGGTACCTTGGTTATGTAGAGGATCTCACAGCCTCCAATGATTATAAATTAGGAATTGCTAAATTATTGTACATTGAACGTAAATCCATTGCAAAACTCTGGATACAGCCGATCTCTCCGACGGAATTAGAGTGGATAAATATGGTCAATCACATGAACTCCATGGAGAGTGGCATTTATATTAAAAGAGGCAGAAATGTAAAAAAACAATGGCAGGTGTGGCTGGCTGGGGCCGGGGGGAAATCTCAGCGACTAATGCATATTTGGAATGGAATGGTCCTTAGGGGATTTAAGAGAATTGGAAAAATTTTGTAATTATCAAAGAAAATGACCACACGGAGGGGGGTGGGGGGCTTTGGGCAATTTATTAAAGTTTAATTTGATGCAGTGTTACTGACATGCTTATTCTGATAATTTATGATTAATCTGAGTGTATTGACATATAATGTACGGTTATTCTGTATAAATTGTCTAAATGCGAAACCTTCAAAAAAAAATTATTTGATAAAAAAAAAAAAAAAAAAGAAAAAGGAATGCTAATATCAAGGTATAACAAACGCTCCAGGTGTGGACTGGCGTGATGTCTGGGGGGTCTGCCTGCCTGGACCCATTTGAATTGACTAGAAGTCAACTCCCTAATATATGAGAATCATCTGTATAAGCGGGCGAGATCCGATAACGCATAAGAAGAATACAGGCTGCTGTTTTTGGTGGCCTGTAGCGTCCCTTTCAAACCTTAGACGACTCAAGATGGATACAAAGGAATGCAGCTTGTGACCAGGGCATCGTCATAGATTGTTAACAGCGCCACTCTTGCCCACAGGTGGTGCCTGGTACTGCAGAACCCTCTTCTTGAGATCAGTGGGGGTTACAGCATTCGCACCACAAAGTCATATTTCTAGTCTCTTTACCGGGCACTAATTTAAAGCAATGTTCCCAAACCCGTGCAAAAACTACAACTCTCATCATGCTCTAACAGACTGCAGCGATCAGTGCATGGTGGGAGTTGTCGTTTTTGCATTAGCTGGAGAGCCCCAGCTTGGACATCAGTGACTTAAATCCTAGCTACCTATAAGTGACACTACATAGACTTTTCTTCCTTCTGGAGGAGAGCTCATTGCCCATGAGATTCCCTGCAGCAGCTGGATCTCCTTTTACGTACTTTTTCTTCGAGGGTCAGAAGAGGAGCCTTAGGGGAGAAATTGTCACGTGCTGGCTCTTCTTTACGAACCCTCCTGGGCTCTTGAGCATATATTTGGGCCCCCGATTGGGGCAAACTCATCTGTTTTGCATATGGGAAAGGGGGCGTTCCCACGTGGAACATTTTCAGAATGGTCTTATTCTGGATATAAAGAGTTAACGCCTGTTTAATTAGCTAAGAAGTCCCCTGGGGTGTAGGGGTGAAGGACCTGTCGACGTAGATGTTCGCAGCCGTTCTCCGCAATGTGTCACCCTGTCAAATGTTCTCCTGTGAAATCCCAGGTTAATGGCTTTCTATGAAGGAGAGGACGTGCAGATTCACAATAATGGCCCTTCCTGCACAATTACATATTCCCCAGCATTAATGTCCCCCGGGGACATCACTACGCGGGCGCAGCTGTAAAGGACGTATATGTTCTGCCTGCGCAACCGTCATTTTCTAAGTCTAAGGACGAATAAAAATATCAGCATACGCCTTGTACTTTCATGGTAGCTATTTTGGGCAAAAGTCTCATGGCATGTTCCGAAAAGCTGTGCAGTCTGTCTGGTAGCCCAATTCCCGGCCAAATTTTCTGGTGTCGCGTTAACTCTTCCTGGAAATTCAGTTTATAGAAAAAAAATCTATGGGGTTTATCGAGTGCACGTCTAGACATGGAGGCATCATCGGAGGGTCCGTCATCTGTAGACCCATCAGTCAGATCTGTGCCATACATGTGTATACGTACAGGCAGACTCCACGGACAAAACCAGGATATTACTAAAGTTGGACCAGGGTCAAAAATTTGGGGCACATTTTTTAAGACTGGCCCTTGAGCTGGCGGTGGATCGCGGAAGTTATGTCGAGGCGCCGGCCTCTACATAACTTCGGTGTATGCACTGCCGATTCTGAATATAAGACAGCTTCCAAGACGTCTTACATTTAGACCATTTTCTATGCCTAAACCGGGCGTAGAAAATGATGAATGAGACTGTCCCCCTCCCCGCCACGTCCCCTTATTTAGACCTGGCATGAGCGGAGAAAAAGTCGCAGATTCTGGTGTGCAACAGAATCTGCGCCAGATATACGCCACAAATGTGGCATATATCTGGTTATAAATGTCCCTCTTATATATTTTTTGGGTTGAACTCTCGTCCTGCCATTAAATATACATATTATATTAATTTTGCCATAGACATGCTGTTAAAAAAATTCTCCCATGAAGTACATTCGCATAGTATGGTACCCCCTGGTGGTCAACAAGTATAGCAATGTGCACAACCATCCAGTGAGCTGAGTGCTGGTGGTCGCACATGCTCAGTTACTCGCCCTACTCCCAGGTCTCGGCATAGTGATCCTCAGTTCACCGCAGGCCAGCCATGAGAAATAACTTTCCTCCCAGCTTGTCAGGAAGGAGCAGAGCCTCCACAGTAGTATGGCGGTGTAGCTGAGAAAACTGAGAGCTTATATTCACAGCTGCCAGAGGGTGAAGGAGACTGATTCTGTCCAGAGCCGTTCCCCAGCAACACCAAGGGGAACATGTGAGAACAAAAAATTATTTAAAAAATGCTATTTTTTTTTCTGATGTGAAAATAACTTATGGCTCTTTCCAGTCCACGGATTGACTTTGTGCAGACGGCTTCATGTGCAAAGAGAATAAATGCAGAAGCGTAACGTGTAGCTCCTGGGTCCCAATACAAAAACATTAGCAGGGAAACCCGCTATCCCCCCCAACCACTATCCCCCCTCCTATCAGGCTTCATTTACAGTGCTGGTCTTCATGTATGGGGAAGATAGACCCGATGGGCCCTGTCAGGCTCATGGGCCTGGGTACAACAGCACCCTCTGCATCCCCTATAGTTACCCTCCTGCAAGACTACTATGGTCTGCAATGATATACCGCAGTGATGAGTACAGGATGTGCCTATGGGTACGAACACTTGTGCCCCACCGGCATGCACAGGCTATGCTCACTCTAAGACTACATGCACACGACCGTATGTGTTTTGCGGTCCGCAAAAAAAAAACGGATGGCGCTCCGTATGGATCTATTGTAAAACGGACAAGAATAAGACATGCTCTATTTTTTTTGCGGGGCTACGGAACGGACATACTGACGGTGTGCTGTCAGCATTTTTTGCGGACCCATTGAAATTAATGGGTCCGCATCCTATCCGCAAAAAAACCCAGAACGGACACGGAAACAAAATACGTTCGTCTGCATGAGGCCTAAGTATGATGGATATATCTTTCAAAAAAGGGCACTGGTAGGTGAAGGTCAAAATCAAAGTGCAGGAGCTGGTGATCCCTGCCCCATGGCTGCCCAGAATTGTGCCCACCTATTGCTGCCCTGTGCTCAAAGCTTCTCCGCACTGGCAGAACTACTATGTCCAGCTGGGGGGTAGTTTGTGTAGCAGAGATGTAAGAGCCAGGGTTGTCACACCCGCTGCATACTGTGGGGCTGAGTTCTCATCATGGAACTTTTCCATGCCAAGGACCACTACATCCTGCAGAGCAGCGACTGCGCCCCTTGGAGCAGCCACCACGATGGGACCCTGGGCTACCACCCAGGTCAGGGTACATTAATACATGGGGCAAAAAGAAGGTACAAGGGCAGCAGGGGCAGGCACAAAAGTGTTAGGGGCAGGCGGAGGATGTGCCCCTGCAGGACTGCTGTCAGAGGAGCGGGCACATCCTTGTCCTGAAGTTACCCATCACATGGTGCCACCAGCCATTTTGTAGGCAGAGGAAGCCTTCGTCCTACGAATACCATAAAAAGTACAACCACTGAGGCGTGAGGCACAGCATCTATCATACCTCAGTGGTTCACAGCATATGGTTAGAACTCATAGTGATACGTTTTCTCCATTGTGTGGGGCCTGTTAGATTTTAAGATGGGGTCAATGTCAGAATTAAAAGGAGTCAGTCCGGCTTACTTGGCATGGATCCCGGATAGGGGATTTTCAGGACAGAAGGGCATTTACCTGCTCTGCTTCTAGAACAATGGACTGGTGGTCGCAGACGAGACCGTCGGGGAAAAAGCGCTTTATTTCTCGGGTGGCAGTCTGGTACGAGGTGGAACCTGGAGAGCAGGAGACAATGGTGAGCGGTCAGGAACACACACAACACTTACTGTAGAGCAGGGATGCTCAACCTGCGGCCCTCCAGCTGTTGTAAAACTACAACTCCCACGATGCCCTTCTGTAGGATGATAGTTGTAGGCTGTCAAGGAATGATGGGAGTTGTAGTTTTGCAACAGCTGGAGGGCCGCAGGTTGAGCATGCCTGCTGTAGAGAATCCCTACCTACACTGGTCTACCTCATCCTGCTTGTTCTGTAGGGGCAGACAGTGGCTGGAATCATATAAGGGTCAGATTTCCTCAGTTATTCTTCCAGGAAACCTATGAATAAACTGACAACTGGGTGCTAAAATTCCTTTTTTTCCGACAGTCTGAAACTGTTTAATCAGCGCTGACAGTGTCACAGTGTGTGGAGACACCTCCCAGTTGTCAAGCTATTTTTACATTTCCAAGTGGAATAAGAGAGGAACTGCACAATAGGCGAGTTCTAAGAAAAGAGTGGATTTAACTACAACAGACATGGCAGGAGAGCTGAACCACCGTCTTTAAAACAGATGCACCCGGAATAGACCTTCAAAAGACAATGGACATAAGAAAGAGTGGAAAGCGTTAACAGACCTCCGCCGCGGTCTCCGCGCTGACAGAGGCCCATTAAATCATATTTTTTTACGGAGATCGAACACACAGTGGTCAAGAAGGGCAATCCTGGAGAGAGATATTACAATCCCTGGAAGCAGGAAAAGCATCAACAATTGACAGGCTCCATGCTGACGTTTTCCAGTAAGTGGGATAGATGGACTGACAAG
This sequence comes from Bufotes viridis, assembly GCA_033119425.1. Taxonomy (NCBI): domain Eukaryota; kingdom Metazoa; phylum Chordata; class Amphibia; order Anura; family Bufonidae; genus Bufotes; species Bufotes viridis. The sequence goes on from CM065595.1 coordinate 15,366,924, forward strand.
GTGGTTCATAATGGTCCTCGTCTGTCCTCTCCAAAACGTTCAGCACTCACCCTCTGCACACTGTGAACGCTGCGTTTATGACTCATGGCGAAATATTATAAGGCAAATGATCATCTTATAAACTAAAATTACTTATCAAGTGGCGGTTAAAGCAGGACCTCAGGACTGGGGGGGGGATCCAAAACGGCAAAGGAAGGCGCTGAATGTTGATGAGGACCATTTTACCGTACATCATACGCAGCATGCATATTTAATACGCGGCACACGTGTCATATAGTAAAACTGTATTATACATGATCATGCCCTGTGCTGTCCATGCAACATAAAGGGAAGGTATCGATGCAGTGACATCTAGTGGTCATCGGCGGTACTGGACTGGTTTTTCTTTAATTCCAGCCTGTGCTCCCCCAGAAATAGTTCCGCCTCATAGAGACTATACAGGTAAGGCTCTGTTCAATAGTCAGGGAGCAACACTATAAAAAATAAAAAAACACCTATTTCAAAATGTACTATTGTCTTTCTACTTGTGACCAGATACAGTGTGCCACTCTACCAGCAAATAATTTAAGGCTCTGTTCATACCAGCATCATGGCTTCCATTATTACAGTAACTATGGATGAATCTCAATGATCTATAAAAGGTCCACCAGCAGCGCTTAGTTGCACTGTCTAGGCTTCTAAGCTCTACTTACAGGCTATCGACCCATATGACATGACATTTTTTTTTTTATGTTACCTTCAGATAAAAAAAAGTTGCACAAAGTTTCAGTCTTCAATCATTTTTAGACCCCTTGGTATACAGTTTACAACCTGCTGCTACTTTTAGTCTTTTCTTATGTGGTCATGTCCCACCCAGTAATACATGCTGGATGTCCGGACTGTGTGACCAGGATGCTTCTGTCTTCACTAGCTCTCATTCGTGAAGTGAATCCTCCTTCTTTAGCTCATGAGGGCTTTCTACAAGTCACTAATGGACTATGTGATTCCTCCTCCCTCCCCCTGTATAGTCTGCAGTGGGTGCTCTGCTTTCTCTCTACACTTGTACACAGCCTATGCGATCCCCCCTCCCTTCCTGCAAAATGCCTCATGTGTGCTCTGTCCTCTCTGGATCCTCTCTCCTTCTTCACACTTGGATTTGCCTCCTCCCCCTCCCTGCTGCTATCTCTCATATTGAAAGAAAGGAGAGAGAGAGTCATAATCATGACTTAAAGGGGTTGTCCAGGAGTTCTGATACTGGAAGCTACAAGGTAACAGCTGGTCAGTGGGGGCGTCGGGTGTTGGATCCTGGCCAATCTGATATTGATGGCCTATCCTGAGGGCAGGCTATCATTATCAAAATCCTGGACAACCCCTTTAGGCCTATTTCACACGACCGTATGGCCCCTTTCACACGGGCGAGTTTTCCGCGCGGGTGCAATGCGTGATGTGAACGCATTGCACCCGCACTGAATCCGGACCCATTCATTTCAATGGGTCTGTGTACATGAGCGTTTTTTTTCACGCATCACTTGTGCGTTGCGTGAAAATCGCAGCATGTTCTATATTCTGCGTTTTTCACGCAGCCCTAGCCCCATAGAAGTGAATGGGGCTGCGTGAAAAACGCATTGCATCCGCAAGCAGGTGCGGATGCGTTGCGTTTTTCACTGATGGTTGCTAGGAGATGTTGTTTGTAAACCTTCAGTTTTTTATCACGCGCGTGAAAAACGCATCAAAGCGCATTGCACCCGCGCGGAAAAAACTGAACAACTGAACGCAATCGCAGGCAAAACTGAATGGCTTTGCCTGTGAAATCGCACAGTTTTCCCTGAACGCATCCGCAACGCATCCGGACCTGATCCGGACACGCTCGTGTGAAAGAGGCCTATGGCCTTTTCATTGTTTTGCGGGCCGTTTTTATCAGATCCGTTTTTCCTTTTTTTGTTTCCGTTTCAGTTCCGTTTTTCTGTATGGAATATACAGTAATTACATAGAAAAAATTGGGCTGGGCTTAAAATTTTCAATAGATGGTTGCACAAAAAACGGAACGGATACGGAAGACATAAGGATGCTTTTCCGTATGCGTTCCGTTTTTTTTTTTGCGGACCCATTGACTTGAATGGAGCCACGGATCGTGATTTGCTGGCAAAAATAGGAAATACGAAAACCGAATGCACACGGAAACACTTCCGTTGTTTTTGCGGAACCATTGGAGTGAATGGTTCCATATATGGAACGCAAAAGGAACGCTAAAAACGGCCCACAAAACGGAAAAGAAACAGGGTCGTGTGAAAGAGGCCTTAATCGAAGGAAATATTTGCGTAATATGTAGCAGATCCACATACCGTACATTGCGTTTCGCACAGAACTGGTGCCATATTGGGCTCTCCAGAGGAACTGGTCTTGAGCTTTACACACTTTTGGATCTTCTGGGCCCAGGAGGTCTAGAAGTTTGGGGATTGCATTGATCCTCTGGAGACACAACACAAGGGCCGGGGCTGAGGTCAGGTAGTCACAGTGGGCTTGGCACAGATCCCTGTCCTGTGGAGATATTAACAGCTACATGGTAAGTACCTGTGAAGTGCAGTTCTGGTAATTACTAGCTTGGAAAAAAAAAAAGGTCTGTTTTTCACGCAAACAGTGCCTCCCTTGTCCATGGGCTGTGCCTGGTATTGCAGCTTGATTTCATTCACATGAACACCAGACATAAGCCATACACAGGAGTGGCATAAAGCAGATCCATGTGTAGTACAATCCCCATGTGAGGTTTTTTTCTTCTTATCACAGCGCCACTCTTGCCTATGGGCTGTGTCTGGTACTGCAGCATTCACGTGACTGAGCCGCAATACCAGACACAGGCTATGGACAAGGGTGGCGCTGCTTCTGGGAAAAATGCAGATAACCCCCACTTTTAGGAGGAAGCCAACCCTCAAGTCAGGAGCGTAACTTGGAGCTTCAGGGCTCCAATGCTAAATCTGTAGCAGGACCCCCACCTACCCCATGTGCCATTTATAAAACTCCAAGTTTTCTTATGTGGTACAGGGGTCCCGTGAAGATCCAGGGCCTGGGTGTGACTGCTACCTCTACACCCCCTACAGCTAGACCCCTGCCTCATGCTATATCATCTATACCAGTGTTTGCCAACCAGTGTGCCCCCAGCTGTTGCAAAGCTACAACTCCCAGCATGCCCGGACAGCCTTTGGCTGTGCAGGCATGCTGGGAGTTGTAGTTTTGCAACAGCTGGAGGCACACTGGTTGGGAAACACTGATCTATACCATATGCCATAGGAATCCCTGTCCCAGCAAGAGTGACACCCCTCAGAAGACCATGAGATTGCAAGCTGCTAGTATCAGCTTTAGGCTACATGCACACGACCGCATGTGTTTTGCGGTCCGCAAAAAAAACGGATGACATCCGTATTCCATCCATTTTTTTTTTGCGGATCCATTGTAACAATGCCTAAAACGGACAAGAATAGGACAGGTTATATTTTTTTTGTGGGGCTACGGAACGGACATACGGATTCGGATAGCACACGGTGTGCTGTCAGCATTTTTTGAGGACCCATTGAAATGAATGGGTCTGCATCCTATCCGCAAAAAAAAAAAAACGTAACGGACACGGAAACAAAATACGTTCGTGTGCATAAAGCCTTAAAGGTGATCCGACTGAAATAAAGAAGTGGTAAGTACGGTACTTACCTGACAGATCCCATCTGCTCCAGTCCAGAGGTCTGGGCTCTACTTACCTGGCTGCAGCGGTGACGTCCTAATGACAACACGTGAACGCTGCAGCCAATCACTGGCATCAGCTGTAAACCCAACAAGATCAGAAAAGGCTAGTGATTGGCTGCAGTGGTCACATGTTGTCATTATGTTGTCACCGCTGCAGCCAGGTAAGTGGAGCCCAGCGAGGGGAACCAGAGCAACTGCATGGGATCTGTCAGGTAAGTACTGTACTTACCACTTCTTTATTGCAGGCAGATCCCCACGGTTGTCCCGTTTCCACCACCTTTAGGCTACATGCACACGACCGTTGCCTGCCTCCGCGTCCGCTCCGTGCGCAAATTTTGCGTCCGTCAAAAAAAAAGGATGACAGGCCGTTTTTTTTGACGGATCCGTTTTTTTGGAAGATCCATTGTAATAATGCCTATCCTTGTCCGCAAACGTGAAAAAAATAGGACATGCTCTATTTTTTTGACAGAAGGTTAAACAAGGACCACGGATGCAGAACAAAAACGGTTAACCATCCGCATTTTTTGACGGACCCATTGAAATGAATAGGGAAGCATCCTATCCGTGAAAAAAACCGGAACGGACGCGGAAACAAACAACGGTCGTGTGCATGAGGCCTTAATTGCACACATATACCTCAACTCATATGACACATGACAGTGCCTGAGGGCAAGGTCTACGGCAAAATGGACGCCTCACCTCTCTCGCCTCGGTGGGGATGACCTGTAATGAATCTTCTGTGCTCAGCGTCACCAACTTCATTCCCACCAAGACAAACCTCTGCAGCTCAATCTTGCGCAGGATCCTCCCCAGGTTACTGCTCCAGGACCCCGGTTTAAGGAGAAGAACTGTGTACAACAGAGGAGGACCTGGGAAAAAGAGCGAGGACAAAACAACTTCACGTCGAAGCCAGCAGGAGCCGAAGGAGACCTAACGCTGCCATGATTATGTAGCCTGAAGTAATTAGGCCACTGAGACCCAAGAGGCCAAACAGAGTGAAATCCTGTGGCAGGATCCGTCCATGTGCCGACAGCCCTAATCCCAATCTGATATTCGGCCAATTTCCCACCAGTCATGTCGTTTCCTCTGTCGTTTTCTTGGCAAAAACCTGGAGCTCATATTACCAGTGGAGGAGCCGCTCCAGAAGGCCTAAGATAAGCGGCCATTGTTCAGGGGAGATCGGCAATAAACCCAGAAATGAGTCCCAACCTCATTTCCTCGGGTCTTCACGACCCCCTCCTATTTTTGGCTGAGAAGGAGCGCGGCTTACCTAAAGAAGGGGTGATGTCTGGCCTGGTCTCCATGGGGGTGTCCAAGTCCAGCACCACTTTTACATAAGGCCTCTTTTCCGTTTTCGTTCTTGCGGGCTCCGTTTGCGGTCCGTATGCAAAACCATTAATTTCAATGGTTCCGCAGAAAAAAAAACGGAATGTACTCCGTATGCATTCCGTATTTCCGTATATCCGTTCCGTTAAAAGATAGAACTTGTCCTATTATTGCCCGCAAATAACGTTCCGTCGCTCCATTCAAGTCAATGGGCCTGCAAAAAATACGGAATGCATACGGAACACATCCGTTTTTTGCGGATCCATGCCCACTTTGCCCATGTGTTTACTGTTTACAAACATTACTGTACATTACAGTAATAATTACAAATTTTATCGATCGCATACGGAAAATATTAAGAGATTTTTTTGCGGAACTACGGAACGGAAACAAAAAACTAAACAACGAATCTGTAAAAAACGGACCGCAAAACACAGCAAAATACATGAACGATCATGGAGCTGGGATTTTGTGGCCTGCCATGGCTGATAACAGGGAACAATAGTCTGCATTCAAACATATGTCCCTCTAATTATCTATTTTTTGCACATTCAACAACCTTCGGGATCACGTTCATTCTCCAGACTGTTGGCATTCCTTGATTTTGTCACAGTAAATGACGTGAGGTACTTACCTGACAGCATGTACGTAAATATGGACTCCGTCTGCCCCCTGTGCTCTCCCCCTCCTGAGAAAAGGACAGAAAATGCTATTTTGGTAGGGGACACACATTGGCAGTAGTGCAGTCTATAGTCCTATGATAATCAGCTATCATCGATGGGGGGAAAGGCTAGTATGCGCTCAGAGCCTCTACAGCAGGGATGCCCAACCTGTGGCCCTCCAGCTGTTGCAAAACTACAACTCCCAGCATGCCCGGACAGACTACAGCTATCAGCCTGCAGCAAGGCATGATGGGAGTTGTAGTTTTATAACAGCTGGAGGGCCGCAGGTTGAGCATGCCTGCTCTACAGGAACATGGAATATGAGGCGTTACACTTACATCAATGGACTGCTTGTGTAATGCAGAGTCAAAGACGCTCTCTGAACAGGAGACCCCCCTCTATTAACCCACCCTAAAGGGGTTATGCCATGATTGGTGTAAAAAATTATCATCACACATCATATAGTACATGACAACCTCTAACAAAGCTAGAACCAGCCCTGTACCTCACATGGATCCGGCGATCCCCCCATTCATTGCTCTGCCAGATTTATTTTGAGCTGGCAGCTCAGGGAGCGTGCCCTTTCTCTAGTCTGCTGCAGCTCTCTTCCTATTACAGCTCAGAGTGGGGGGTGTCATTTCTCGGGGGGGGGGGTGTCCTTTCTGCTGTAGCTCTCTCCCTGTAACTTCTACAGCTTCTAACAGAAGATATGACTGGTGGCAGTTGAAGATTTAAACTGAGCGCGTGCGACCACCGCAGAGAGGTGGACAAGAAATAAGGAACAGAATAAACAGCAGGGGGTGCTGTACAGTTACATTTTGCGGAATAGCTCAATGGCTTTAGCAATTTTTTAACCACATGAAATTACAAAAGTATTCAGATCCAGGTGGAAGTTTGAAATATGCTGACTATTTTTGGTGGCAAAAACCCCTTTAATGAAAGTCATAAGTCATATTCTGGGTTAATAGAGGATGGGGGTCCTCTGTTCAGGATGCCCATCTCCGGGCCCGAGTGGAGAGCGGTTATAAAGAGTGACTCTCGCTCTGGAGGACCTGTCCTGTCCTGCATTACACAGACGGCCCACTGTTTCAAATGGACGATGCGTAATGCCTGATTTTCCCTGTAGAGGTGCTGCAGAGAAATTGCACACTTACTGCCACATTCCCTAAGACAGTGATGGGCAAAGTGCGGCCCTCCAGCTGTTGCAAAACTACAACTCCCACCATGCCCTGCAGTAGGCTGATAGTTGTAAGCAGTCTTTGCATGCTGGGAGTTGTAGTTCTGCAACAGCTGGAGAGCCGCACTTTGCCCATCACTGCCCTAAGAGATGCCTGGAGATCGCTGGATGTCTCAGGAGGAAAACACTTTGTGACCAGCTTATTGTTGTTGGACACTTATAACAAGTAGAGATTGTCTAAAAAAGAGAACCCCTTTAAAGGTGCTGTCCACCCTAGGGGCCAGACCATCGAAGGGAATAAAACTTACCTGATCCCCGCCACTTGATTCCGGTTCCTTTGCTCCCTCACTGATGGAGATCTTAGCTCTCCTAAGATCTGATTTGATGCAGGTCAAGTGGCTGCTGCAGCCAGCAACTGGCTGCAGTGGTGAGATCCTCCATGCATCACTTGACCTAGGCGACACGTCACTGCGGCAGTCACATTGCGACCACCCTCAAACCAGATGTTGATTAGGGGAGCTGCAGTGGCCATGAAGTGAAGGAGCTGGAACTCAGAGGTGGGCATCAGGTAAGTATAATTCCCACTGCAGGCCCCACCATGCTGGAGGGTCTGCCTGAAAGGCCCCCAGAGGTGAACCACCCTTGTAATGTAGACCACCATACAGTACAAGGTGAGTGGAGCAGTAAAGGCCAAGGTCTCGGGTAGAGAATGGGTTCACCACAGATACACGTACCTTCTGACCTGCTTTGAATCCTGGGAGGAGCAACATACTTCAAAATTGGTCGTCTTTGGGAATCTAAGGAGAAGAATATTACCATAAGGACACATCACCTACATAGCATGCCTGCTCATGGATGCCCCATGGACTTCTTAGAGGGGTTGTCCACCCCCTATGGACAACCCTGTCCTTTCTGAGGGATAATGGCTGGCGGCAGTGAATAAATGATGTCATGAAAGCTGAATTAATCCCCTCTAGCTAGATGGTCAGTATGGAGACCCCTCACAACTATGGGGGAATCAGCTGGATGTTGCTTACCAGAAACCAAGTCCTTCTCTGTGAAAAAGTGGACAGCCTGACGAAAAGCAACTTCAGGAGTGGCAGACATGACGACCTGGGCTTGTCGCTTCCCCGGCACAAGCTCTTTGATGGCGTCTGCTAGGGTGTAGAAGGCTTGGACACGGCGTAGGGCACAGACGAGAGCTGGCTCAGAGGCTAGCTGGTCCACGCTCTGCTGCCATAGATGTTCTCCTACCTCATACGGGGTGATTGCAGTAGCCTGGGCCCAACTCAGGGAAGGCATCCACTTCAGACCCAGGAGCTCAAAACCTTGAGATCCAGTTCCTGGAAAAAAAATTAAAAAAATCACATTAGACCCGCAAAATTCAGTAACAACTCATTTCATAATACGGTACGTTGGAGAAGGTCAACCACAGAATAACAGTAAGGGGATCGCATTCTGCGGTGCCTGCAGGTGCCACTAGGGGGAGCTCACTGCATACAGCTCTCATTAGCCCATGTCCTGGATTAGAAAAACATGGCTGCTTTCTTCCATTAACAATGGGACACCCGTCCACAGGTTCTCTACAATACTGGAGCTCAATCTCATTCAGACGTGGCCCATGGAGCAGAGTGGTGCTGTTTCTGAAAGAAAGCAGCCATGTTTGCAAATCCTCAACAGCCCCTTTAAAGCGGCCCCTATTGGTGAAAGACGTTTATAAATCTCTACGTTTCAGTGGACATTTCTGGAAAGTGGAAAGGGGGTGAAAAGACAAGAAGTCCTGGGCTTGGCTTCTTGGGGTGTGATGGCACGAGTAGGGGACCCCATTCTGTTTGTGATATGGAGCCCCTTTTAATCTTTGTACCAAAGTGTGTCAGCAATTATACTCCATATAGTATTATCTATTACCCCCAACAGTAAGGGGGGCCAAAAAGGACAGATAGCTGTTGACCGAATCCCTTCCGAGCCCCCCCCATACACATGCATGCTCGGCTTTGGCTTGGCTGAGCATGCAAGTATTCTCAATGAGAAGAAGGGTGGACTCTGCTGCCGGACACCTCTGGAGATAGCTTATCTCCAGTGAGAACAAATGGATTAAGCATGTTGAAATCCAACTGCCCGATCCTTATCTTGACAACATCTGCCATAGGGGTAGAGTCGCGACACCCCCATATACATACATTGTTGGGTTTGGCCGACAACCATCTAATGTCTAGACAGCAGAATGGGGCTGTCCAGGATTTTAATATTCCTCCTCAGGATAGGCCATGAATATCAGATGGGCGGGGTCCGACACCTCGCACTCCCGCCAATCAGCTGTTTCAGAGTAGCATTAGTGTCGGATCTAGACAACTTGGTCCATTGTGGACGGAGCTGGTAACTGCAGTGCAGCTCCCCCTACACAGCGAACAGAACTGTATAGTGCCGGCACTACTGTGAAACAGCTGATTGGTGGAAATGTGGGTCGTCGGACCCCCACCGATCATATATTGATGCACTATCAATATTAAAATCATGGAATACCCCTTTAAGAGATGGGTTAACAGGATTTTCTGGAATTTTTTAACTGATGATCTATCCTCTGGACAGGTCATCAGTATCTGATCGGTGGGGGTCCGACACCCGGGACCCCCTCAGCTCACCAAGCACAGCGCTGTACACTGTATAGTGGCGGTGCTTGGTATGGCAGCTTAGCCCTATTCACTATGTGGCATCACATGGCATAGGGAAAGCTGCGAGAAGGACGCGGCTCTACCGCGAGTGTCGGTGCCTTCGTGGACAGCTGATTGGCAAACATGGAGAACCCAGTGAGAGTCACGGACCCCCAAGCCCCCCCCCCCCCCCCACAGGAAGCCTACTTTGCTGCAAAGCATCATGGTCCAGTTTTAAAGGGCAATTAAAAATTCTGTAGGAGACCCGCCTGCGTCCTTACCAGACGACACCAATGGGGAAGCCCTTGGATTCCTATTTATGGAGATACCCAAAAATAGATGACTGTCAAATTTGGAGGAGCCGATGTCAAAGCCTCAGGCAGTATGTGCCCATTAAGGAGGGCGAGCCGGGGGAGATGGGAGGTGACGTGCACGGTGGAGGCCGAGGAATAGGTAATGAGGAGAACTGCAGGAAAATCCTTTACACCCACTGTTCTAGGCAGAGGGGAAAGCACAAATATATGTGCACCTCTGATGTCAGCATGGAAATGCCAGCAGTCCAAACTTAAAGGGACAGGATCGCCTTAATGCTGGAGCTTATTACATGGAACAAAGTTCTATTCTTCAGTCAGGTTACATTCATTTAATGTTTAGGATTCTTTGTTTATATTTATTGACATCACCTTCCTGTCCCAGATAACTCCACCTCTTACTCAGTGACATCACCTTCCTGTCCCAGATAACTCCACCTCTTACTCAGTGACATCACCTTCCTGTCCCAGATAACTCCACCTCTTACTCAGTGACATCACCTTCCTGTCCCAGATAACGCCCCCCCCTTCCTCAGTGACATCACCTTGTTGACCCACAAAACTCCGCCCTCACTCTGCAGACACATCATGAGTAGAGATGAGCGAACTTCTATTTTTAGTTCGGCGTCCAAAGTTCGGGTTCGGGTTATCGTAGCATCCCGTTATGGATTCCGCTACCACGGACCATAACAGCATTTGGAATCCAAAAGGGGATGCTTCATTGAACCCGAACCGTGGACAACCCTAAGGACCTGGGGTGACGTCACCGTCATGTGATCAGTGCAGGGGGCGTGGCTCAGCACTGGATTGGATAAGAGGTGATCACATGACGGTGACGTCACCCCAGGTCCTTAGGGTTGTCCACGGTTCGGGTTCAATGAAGCATCCCCTTTTGGATTCCAAATGCTGTTATGGTCCGTGGTAGCGGAATCCATAACGGGATGCTACGATAACCCCAACCCGAACTTTGGACGCCGAACTAAAAATAGAAGTTCGCTCATCTCTAATCATGAGCCTTCACTGTAGACTGTAAAGCAAGATTTTTTAATGTTATTTGTCCACTAGATGGCAGCACACGCGGAAACAGACATTTTTCATAGGTTATAGTTTCATGGAAAGACAAACGTAATATACACACAAAGGGCGAGAGGAAGACTCGAAGATGTGGATAGTGATACAAATGAGAGAAAACTTGCATTAGTGAAGCTGACATTCATTGTAGTGTCCCCCGGGGGAGAAGGACGGGAGCACAGGAGGGGGGCGCAGAACAGACACAGCAGGGGGGCTGGGCATCAGTGGACGCTGGGCATCCCCGCAGCTGCTGCCCTGTACCATGATGTCAGCAGTGTCTGCAGCCCGGCCAGATGTGTCTATGTCCGCAGAAATCTCACAGCGCAAAAGCTGAGCTCAGTTCATACCCAATCCCTGGTCCCCGGGGGCCTGACTCCAAATTATCGCACCGCTGACTCATCCCTGCCGGAGTACTGTGCCACGCTCGCTTCTGTTTGGAAGCAGTGAAGTGGTGCCGGCTCTTATTAGGGCACAGGTGGTTCCAGAGATGGTCTGCACCGATCTGCAGAGCATCGCACCACAGCACAGAAGTGCACGTGAAGTGGCTGGTGCACAAAATGAGACTACAGTCTGCAGATCGTAATCGCCTTTTGTTGAGTCTTAAAGGGAAGTGGACGGAGCTGTTTATCATTCATTTCGATGGGATTTCGATCTTGGGGCTCATTCACACTACCGTGGTTTGGTTCTCTCTGCTTCTCCTAGTCCAGTGACGTCACATTCATTGGTTACATGGCCTAGGAGCAACTCAGCCCCATAGAATTGAATGGAGGTGAGCGCAATACCAAGCACAGCCACTGTGCAATGTACGGCGCTGTGCTTGGTGAGCAGGGAGAAGGCCTGACCGGCGGGGGTCCTGGGTGTCGGATCCCACTGATCAGATAGTGGTGACCTATCCAGTAATCCAGAGGATAAGTCATCAGTATAAAAATCTCAGAAAACCTTTTTAAGGGATAAATAACATTTTAATTCTACAGTTTGGGTCGTTATAATACTACTATATGAATTCTGAAGTTTTACGTTTTTAAAATGTTCCCACAGTAAAGCATTTTGAAAAGGAAAATAACATTTTTTTGCACTTTTGGGATTGTTTACATTTTTCTAGAGTGGTCTTTATTAGATTTTTTTACTCCCTCTGTGGGACTTGAATATCTGATCTCCTGATCACATTATTATGACCACTTTCTACTTTTGATGAAGCTCATGAAAGCAGTCCTGTATGCTAAGCTAGCTCAGTGGGTATATAAGGTGTGCTGAGCTGGCTCAGTGGGTATATAAGGTGTGGTGAGCTGGCTTGGTGGGTATATAAGGTGTGGTGAGCTGGCTCGGTGGGTATATAAAGGTGTGGTGAGCTGGCTCGTGGGTAAATAAAGGTGTGGTGAGCTGGCTCGTGGGTAAATAAAGGTGTGGTGAGCTGGCTCGTGGGTATATAAGGTGTGGTGAGCTGGCTCGGTGGGCATATAAGGTGTGCTGAGCTGGCTCGTGGGTAAATAAAGGTGTGTTGAGCTGGCTCGTGGGTATATAAGGTGTGGTGAGCTGGCTCGGTGGGTATATAAGGTGTGCTGAGCTGGCTCGGTGGGTATATAGGGAGTGCTGAGCTGGCTCGGTGGGTATATAAGGTGTGCTGAGCTGGCTCGGTGGATATATAGGAAGTGCTGAGCTGGCTCGGTGGGTATATCAGGTGTGGTGAGCTGGCTCGTGGGTATATAAGGTGTGGTGAGCTGGCTCGGTGGGTATATAAGGTGTGCTGAGCTGGCTCGGTGGGTATATAGGGAGTGCTGAGCTGGCTCGGTGGGTATATAAGGTGTGCTGAGCTGGCTCGGTGGATATATAGGGAGTGCTGAGCTGGCTCGGTGGGTATATCAGGTGTGATGAGCTGGCTCGGTGGGTATATAAGGTGTGATAGGCTGTCTGCACCCATATCCCTTGTTGCTGTCATGGGTAAAAGGGGGATTTTTCAGAATTGCAAAATGGGATGATTATCGGCTTTCGGGCCCGATGGTATTTGTGAAACTGCGCAGTGTGAACTGTTTTCGTGCTGCTGTGGTGAAAGTGTACGGTGGGTGGACAAATGGCCCCATTGTGAATAAGCGATGTGGAGACAGCAGAGCACCACGTGCCATTGATGTGAGAGGTCAACGTCAGTTACGAAGGTGCGCAAGGATGGAGCGACACCCTACAGTGGCGCAGCTCATCACCAAAATGAACCAGGGGCACCAGACGTGCGTCTGACACTACAGGTCAGCGATCCTACTGTATATGGGGCTCCGGAGCAGACGGGCGTCACTGCTCCTCTGCTAACCAAGTTACATCGGCAGAAAAGGCTTCAGTATTTGTGGCAGTATCAGAACTGAACCTCCGCTGATTGGTAAAGGGTCGTCTTCTCTGATAGAGTCACATCTTCTGCTTCATGGAACGGATGGAGGTTGGCATCAGGAGAGGGACATCGGAGAAGAAACACCCTGCAGCCATTGCTGGAGAACACAAGATGGTGGGGGCAGCGTTATGGTCCGGGGAAGGTTTTCCTGGCATTCTCTGGGCCACTCATCCATGTGGAAGGCACTCTAACCGATTTGAGTATGAATCCTTCCTTGCAGATCACGTACACCCATACATGCTGACTGTCTTCCTTGGGGTGGATGAGATCTGCCAGTAAGACAATGCACACGGCTAGAAATGTCTGACACTGGTTGGAAGAGTATGACCAAGACTTCAGACTACTATCCTGACCCCTAATACCCCAGACTGGAAGACAACTGACCCTCTGTGGGACCACCTCGATGGTTGCGGTCGCTCTATGGATCCCCCCACGCCCCCTCCAGCAGCTGTGGGATGCACTGCAGTCAACATCGCTCCAGATACCACCTACCAAGACCTTATGGAGTCCCCCCGGCCCGTCTAGTTGCATACGGCGCTTAATATATGATAATGTGACTGTGTATAATACACTGCAGTACTCCTGAATTATGCCCGTCAATTTTACATTGACAGGCGGCCTATTAGGCAGACCCGGGGGCCTAACAATGCCAACCCATCAGCCCTCGGCAACCTCGTCTGTGGGGTGCCGGTGGGGTGACACACCCCTTTCGTAAAGTCAATTATGTGCTGCAGTCGCTATTGAAAGCAACTGATCATTAGAGCGGGTGTCTTATAATACCGCCAGCACCCAACCTGCGCTGTAACAGTATGGCGGTTTACGGGAACAACCCACTCACCATGACGCACCATTCCGGTGCCGGGTGGAAAGGGTTAAACGCGCCGCTGCCACTGCACCAGTCACTCTGCGCAGATTACATCTATGCAATATATTTATAGTGGAGAATGGCAGACCCGTCTGATTCCCAGAGATGACAAATGACTCGCGTCCGTCTGGCAAGGACACCGTTGATGGGAACTAGCTTTTTTTGGCTATTTTAAAGCAGATCGGCCGCGTCCAAGGTCTGACAGCATTTACGATGTCTGGGAAGCATCTGATAGCGCCGGGGGGCGGCGACGAGGACAAATCCCCAGAACATGTGCTGATCTTTAACTTCTTGAAGGTTACATACTCTTCTAGGACTGTTTGATCATTCAGAAAATCTAATAATCTTGCAGCCATTGGGTATTTGGCTCTAGCCATGAGCTGGACCCCTGTCTACTGCTATAATAAGGTGGTCCCGGTGTCATGCCCCTTTAGGTTTGGTTCAGAAATCTGATCTTAAAGGGGTCATTTAAAAAAAAAAAAATCTGACATAATATAGGACATGACAATCTATTTCTAACAAAGCTAGAACCAGCCCTGTACCTCACATGGATCCAGAGATCTGCTAGATTTAATTCAAGCGCATGGGGCGTGTCCTTTCTGCTGCAGCTGGTGGCAGCTGAAGGACGGAAATGTGAGCTGGACAGAGAATTTAGGAAAAAAAGGCAAACAGCAGGTGGCGCTATACAGATAGATTTCAGTGAATAATTCAGTGGCTATTTACATGCAATTAGAAAAGTGTTCAGATCCAGGTGTCGGTTTGAAAAATGTAGAATATGTTTCGTGGGACAATCCCTTTAATGTTTATATGGGCCAGTAATAAGCCATTCCAGTCCCGTTTATTCTGGTGGGGGCCAGTATGTCAGACGGGAGACCTGAAGAGAAAGCCGAAGCTGACGGCACTCATTGCTAACAATTTGGTGGGACCATCCTGCAAACCGGACCACAAGGAGTTATGCAAACCCATCCATAAGTTAGGTTTTTGAGGACGTCCTGTGCGTTTCGGGCCATTCCCAGGGAAGGCCTTAAAATGTCCCAATTATGGCAATTAGTCAATCATCACATGAATGTTCTGCATGTGACATCCAGGCCCCAGCTTCCAGAAGAGAATGCATTTATTACAATGTGTCCGCTGCCATCTAGTGGCAGGTTTGTGAAATGACACACTGTACATTTGCTGGTAAGCCGGATATTCCATTATCACCAATCATACTATTGATTATGCTATGGA
This sequence comes from Bufotes viridis, assembly GCA_033119425.1. NCBI lineage: Eukaryota > Metazoa > Chordata > Amphibia > Anura > Bufonidae > Bufotes > Bufotes viridis. Next base: position 15,382,302 of record CM065595.1, read on the forward strand.
TTAGAAAACCTCCCGACTAATCTGCGCCCAAGAGAGAGAGTTAGGAATACAATACCATTTATCCTTAAGGACAAGGCGTACTATGAGCGAAGGAGACGACAGAAGGAAGAAATCTATTGCTTTTCTGTTTAGTAGAGGCAAAATAATATGGGAAAATCGATTCGAAATTGACCAAGAGTCCTGTAAATGCGGTTACGGCTGTGTCAATATGTCGATACGGGGGTGTCCACACGGGATGGAGAAAAAAAAAATTACTGCAGATTTGCAATTCCGTACAGAAAATGCACAGCGTATCCATAAATGCACTCTGCAATCGGTAAAGGGAGCCTGTCACCAGTTTCAAAGTAAGCACACCGCCAAGTAGTGTAGGTGCCCAGACACATAACAATACCTTTCTTGTGAAAATCGGATCCTCTAATCCTGAGAAAGGTGCACTGCCGGCAGGGTGTTCTGGTTGGTGCACCCTCGCTCCACCAGAACGCCACCCAGCGCAACGTCTCTTCTTTGATTAGCAGTCCCTGAGATTTCAGAGCCTGTCATCAGGACGGAGTGGAAGCCGGCTGCACAGATCGGAGCGGCCCCATCCATGTTGCGCTGAAAACATTTCTCGGGATGAAAGGACCGGATTTCACAAGAACGGTATGGTTATGTTTAGGAGCACCTACCCTATACCTTGATACTGATTTTGGAGGTGACCAACTGCCTTTAAGGGTTTCGGTTGGACACTTGTAGGTGTATTGTATACGTGTGCGCCCCTGAGCTGCGTTGGGGTATGTTCACACATGTCAGCAGAGAACTGCACGTAAGTTGTGGTTTCACTTTGGCGGTTTTGATTCGGTTTTAATTGTATGCATTTTTGTTGAGTTTCTATTATTTATTTATTTTCATTTAAAGGGATTTTCGACGTTTTTTTAACTGATGGTAATCCGTATCGGATTGTTGGGGGACCCCCGCCGATCAGCTGTTTGAGAAGGCACCAGCGCTCGCAGTAGCAGACTTCTCGCAGCTTTGCTTAGACCATGTGACGTTAGGTTCATCGGTCACATGATCTACGCGCTGCTCCCCTTAAAGGTGAATGCGGCTGAGCTGCGATACCAAGCACAGCCACTAAACAATGGACGGCGCTGTGCTTGGTGAGCAGAGAGAAGGCTTTGGCGCTACTGTGAGCATCTTTCCTAAACAGCTGGTCCAGGGTGTTGGACCCTCACCGATCACACACCTATCCAGAGGATAAAAAATCTCAGAAAATCCCTTTAGTTTCATTGCACAAAAATAATTATTTTCCAAAAAAAACATATTTACTGTAAATTCTATGCGGTTTCTGAGGAGGTTTCCTCCAGTCATGTAACAGGATCAGACTGCACATAAAAAACACACTTAAATCGCATCTAAAATCAACATAATTAAAGGGATTGTCCAGGCATCGGAAAAACACGGCTGCTTTCTTCCAAAAACTGCGCCGCACCTGTCCACGGGCAGTGTGTGGTGTTGCCGCTCAGTCCCATTCCCTTCCAACAGAGCTGAGCCGCAGTACCAGGAAACCACCTGTGGCCTGGTGTGGCGCTGTTTTTGGAAGAAAGCGACCGCGTTTTTCAAAAGTCTCTGGACATCCCCTTTGAATGGACTCACCTGCCACTGACTCTTGAATTTTAGGCTTTGGTCTAAGGATCTGACGGAGGAAGTGTCCGGCTTTCTGCAGGGCCTGTCTCCCGCTGATAGTCAGGATTACGACTTGCTCAACTTCAGGGTCGAAGCTGAACGGCTGCCTGGACTGCATGTGCCATACGGTGCCGGAGTCTGGCACGGAGTGCAAGTTTCCGCCTAACAGAAACACAGACATTTTTTGGGTTGTGTCAGGTCAGAAAATGATGAAGCCAATCAGACTGCGAGAATGATGGCGGCAACAGCAGCAGCAGCAGGGGAGGGGTGAGCTGATCTTGGGGAAGGCAGTGACCTGACCACAAGCTCCTCGCTTCCCTGTTTTTACCCTTACTTTGGTGGGGTTTCCTGCAGCGCAAACATCCCATGGTGCGGCACGCAGATCTCCCAACCAATCATACATCTCCTTACTTCAGCTCCGCCATCCTCTCTCACACTATTTGATTGAGAAGGAAATTGCAGCTGCACACCCCTCCTCCCCTCCCCATCGCTTTACCATGTCCTGAACATACGGTGACCATGGCTTACCTAGGCTTTGTAGGAGACTGTCAGAAAAAGCCACTGCATGAAAACACATATTGTGATCCAGATCCTCAGGATGATGCATGTTGGTCCGGATTTCACCCAGGAGACCCTGCTCAGCCAGATCACTCATTAATCCTGGAAGAGAGAAGGAGCGAATAGTTACTGATCGTCTGTTGTAAAGTGTAGCTTTACCAAAGAAGACATGAAGGTGGGCACAACATATTGCTCAGTGTATACAGCTCCTCTGCAGAACGATCTGCATGGTAACAGACTACAAACAAACCCTGTGTAGTCAGATCCGGCAGTCACACTTCCTTTGGTCCACCATTTAAAGCAGGGGTGCACAACCTGCGGCCCGGGGGCCACATGCGGCCCTCGATACCATTCTGTGCGGCCCCCAAACATCTGGTAAAAGACATGTAGGTCTATGTCTTATGGCTTCTTACATGAATCTTTCATGTATTCTCCTATTAGATGGGAGTCCTAGAGCTGTAACTAGACATTTATAGTATATACTGTATGTTCAGTATGTCAAAAATACAGTATTTCAGTTGGTAATGCCCCTTTAAGTTTTATTTTCAGCCCTTGGAATTGGTTCAGGCTGACAATGTGGCCCCCAACCAGAAAAGGTTGTGCACCCCTGATTTAAAGGCTATGAACACCTCTGGCAGCAATTTTTTTTTTAATTATTGCATTCGACTCATTTTGAGCTAAAAATCATTTTTGCATTTGGTCTTTATTGAAAATATTCAACAGTTTTTATGATACAGGGGTTACATTTCAGTCTATTTCCATACCGTCCCATGTAGGATCATGTAGCGCTCTTATCTCCGATCTCCTGACCTCATTAACAATTATTATACCTAAACTGTTATCAAACTAATAAGAATATGGCTTAAATCAGGAGATCAGATAAAAGAGCTGTCATGGGACAGAGTAAACACAAAGAGACATTCTGCTAATAGACTGAAATGTAACCCCTGTATCACAAAAACTGGTGAGAATTTTTAATAATGACCAACTGCAACAACTATTTTTTAGCCCAATATGAGTAGAATCCAATAATAAAAAAAATTTCCCCCAAAGGGGTTCATAAAGAAGTACATGACAGATGGACATTCACTTTATACTAGATTTTCCCTCTAAGGCTACTTTCACACTAGCGTTATTCTTTTCTGGCATTGAGTTCCATCCTTGGGGCTCAATACCGGAAAAAAAACTGATCAGTTATATCTTAATGCATTCTGAATGGAGAGAAATCCGCTCAGGATGTCTTCAGTTCAGTCACTGAACGGCGTTTTGGCCGGAGATAATACCGCAGCATTCACTTCAAAGGGAGCAGCGCTACAGTACCAGCTCCGAACACTAGGCAATGGACAGAGCTGTGTCATTTCAGAGCCGGAGCTACTGCAGAACAGCTGATGATCAGCCAAGGTGTGGGGTGTCGGACACCCGCCGATACGAAATTGATGTCCTATCCTGAGGATAGGTCTTCAAAATAAAAGGACTGGAAAGCCCCTTTTATAAAGAGAACATGATGATAAAATTACAAAAATCAGTTTCTAAGAAGCTAATTCTTAAGTTACAATATGGCTGCACTTCCTTCTGTTTCTTTTGTAAAAATGGCTGCCATCCCAAAAAAAATTTTAATTTAAAGGTTATGTACAACTTTGGTGGAAAATATTTGAATGATTGCATTTTACTCACTTGGGCCAAAATCATTTTTTCAATTGGCCTTTATCAAAAATATTGAGCCGTTCTGTCACAAAGGTTGAACTATTTTTCTAGCTGTGTGAATCGTACTTTTTACTTTCACTTTGTGTCATCTAATAACCCTTATCCCTAATTTACTAAGAGGTCATAAACACTTATTTAAGCCACATTCTTATCAGTAAGATAAGAACTGAGCTATAATGAGCGTTTATAAGGTCAGAGAGCAGAAATAAAGAGTCCATCAGCTCCCTGCCTGATGGAAAAGAGAGAAAATTCAGATCCCTCTATTAGAGCATCTCAGCCCTGTACAGAAAAAATGGCTCCATATTTGTAATAAAGACCAATTTAAAAAATGATTTTTAGCTCAAAATGAGTACAATGCCCCCAAAGGAGTACATAGCCTTTAATTGCTGAACTGTAAAATGTAGGGACATTCTGCTACACTTTTAGGGACTTCACCTTGGAGGAGAGCTGGTGTATGGTGCCCTGCGTTCTCCTTCCTGAGGAGCAGCAGCAAGCAGTGGAGGGGCGGTTCAGGAGCGGAGAGGTTCAGCTTCTCCCCTGGGTGGGCTGGTGGTTTATTGGGGCAGAAGACAGACACCTGCAATGAAGTGAGAAGGTATACAGAGAAGGCGTGTCATGAAGTGACATATCACAAATTAGCATGAGTTGGGGTCTTACTCTAAGTTTACACCTGAGCGTTTTACAGCGCGTTCAAACGCGCTGTAAAACGCTCAACACATGAAAACCAATGCTTTCCTATTGCCCTGGTTCTCACTTTGAACGTTTGAACGCGCTGTAAAACGCCCGACGCATAAACAAGTACTTGAGCTTTTTTGGGGGCGTTTGTCGCGCGTTTTGTGATTGACACCACAGTAGTCAATCACAAGAACGCTCGTACGAACACGCGTTTCCTATTTGCAAAAACGCGCTGAAATACGCGCGACTAAAACGCGCGTTTCAAGAACGCTCAGGTCTGAACCCAGGGTTAGAGCGAAGAACCCAACCAGTAACCAAAAGAAAACGGTCCACAGTGATCTGCTCTGACTTAAAGGCGATGTCCAGGTATTTTTTTAAGTTCCCTCTGTCTTGTGGTACCTGTGAAGAAAGTCTATACCAGGGATCAGCAACCTTCGGCACTCCAGCTGTTGTGAAACTACAACTCCCAGCATGCTCCTTTCACTTCTGTGGGAGTTCAGAGATCAGCCAAGCAAGTGTGCATGATGGGAGATGTAGTTTCACAACACCTGGAGTGCCGGAGGTTGCTGACCCCTGGTCTATACTAACCTGCTACCCAATACTGTATTCTGAATCCATGGCTCCCGGGCTCTCATCAGTGGACTTACCGCCGCGCCAGTTTGTCAACGTCCACATGGACGTGGTCATTGGCTGCAGCGGCGCATGTGACCCCCATCTGTCTGAAAGTTTACAGGCTGGGGACTGGAAGATCGCTGAAGGGAGCCAGGGCACCCGAACGGAGAGGAATAGGTGGGTGTCAGTTTTTCAGCAGGTATAACACATTGTTAAAGAGTCTAAAAAGCCAAATAATCCCTTTAAGGAAACAGCAATTTTTTTTACTTTTAACTTTTTTATTTTTCCACTGACTTTTACGTTGTTGTACAAGTATTTTTAATGGCACCATTTTGGGGTACTCATGATGTACAACTTTAATTTTCCTTTTTTTCTTAATTTCTCTAAGTATGATTACAGAGATACTTATTTGCATATCTTTATGAGGGCGTGCTCTATAGTGGGGTGAGTTGCCGTTCTCCTTACGGAGTATTCTCATCTCAGACACTGCTGGAATATCTCTAGGATATGCTATCAATGTCAGATCGGTGCAGGTTCCACCTCTTGGACCCGATCCGATCTCCAGAACAGGACCCCTGAAATGAGCACAGAGCAGCAGCGCCTGCTCAGCAACCCTCCATTCACCAATAGGGGAGATTCAAAAATAGTCGTGCGCTGGATTGGCCATTTCTGGCAATCCCATAGCCGTGAATGGAAATCCTAGCAATATGCCATCAGTGTTTGAGGGTACATATGACTTTTGATCACTTTTTTGGGGGGGGTGGAAAAAAAAAAGAAAACCTGCCTTTCTTATACATTAAGTTATTACGGAGGCAGCGTTACCAAATATACTGTATATAGTTAGTTTTTTATTTTCCCTTAATATTGTATTTTTACAAGGAAATTTTTTTCACTCCCATTATAGGACCTGACCATGCGATTGTTTGATCCTTCCTACAATACAACTGTAAAGCAGTGTATTATACCTGTCAGTGGCACACTGACAGGCAGCCCAGTAGGTCCTGTGTTGGGCAGGGGCTAATAGGCAGACCTGGAGGCATCATGGTTAGGCCCCTATCTGCCATGACAACCCATTCAATGGAGCAACAGAAGGAGCTTCTTCCATCTATCTAACCACTTAGATGCAGTGGTCAGCACTGACAGTGGTATCTAGGAGCTAAAACTGCCAGGATTGGAGTGATCTCTGATCCCTGCGATTAGATGGACGTGCCAGCTCCTATGCCGTCACTATGACATACTAATGTGTCAGTTTGTGGGAGGAAACGGGTTGATACCTAAATTTCCTACAGAAAAGGCCAAGAGGCCTGAACACTATACCTGGGCAGCAGACAGGTTCAACATGGCTCCTCGTTTAGCAGAGAGACGAAGGCGCCGGATGCCATGAATGGCGAATCCTCGCTGGCAGCATGTGTCCATTACATCTCCATAAGCACAGGGTGGCACAAAAGGGGAGACCACCAGAAAGACATCACCTGAAGGGTCCGGGAAACAAATGAATGTCATAGTGATAAGAAATATCTGTCCTGGGGGACAACAGAGCGGTGTTTTATCTATACTGCAGCGTATCAAATCTCAAGGACCAATTATAGGAGTCTTAAAGGGGTATTCTGGTACCAGGAAGTTACCTCCTATGCACAGGATGGGGGTCAGACTTGCTGCCCTGCTGTATTTGGCTATCTCTGGCAGTCCCATAGACTTTGAATGGAGCAGTAGTGAGCATGCTCGACCATTGCTCATTCAAACAGGGTCACAGGACAGCAGATCTTGTTCCAGCAGTCAGACCCCCACCATCTAACAGAATTCTTCTGTAAATGATAATTCTACTGTAGTAAGTGTATTCAAAGTGTTATACAAGGCTTGCAGCTCTGCAGCACTTACTGAAGGTGAATGAAGGGGCCTCGCAGTTACCTAGGTGAACAAACCATTGCGTTACCTACCCCTAGTGGTCGCTGTGAGCAGAGCAGGAGGACGGCAATGACTTTCTGTCGGGCTCTGAGATCTAATATCAGGAAAAGATACGAATGACAGAAAAAAAAATACTAACGATGAAGAACTTAAAGGGAATCTGTCACCTGCCTATCATCATTTTTTTCTGTCACATTATCTATGTGTAATAAAGTACTTTATATCCGGATCTATTTTTAACTTGTCATTTTGATAAAAAAACGAATTTTCCTTTATGCTAATTAGGGTCCAAGGTGCCCAGAGGGGCATTTTTTCCAGCTCAGGAGCCCAGTAACGCCCCCCTAATGTGCCCAGGCCGCCTAAATTTGAATCCCCAAGCACGCCTACAGCTGCAGAAATCGCCTCCCAGAGGCGAGGCTAACTGCTCCGCCCCCGGCTACCTCTGCTTTCAGGCCACAATAACGCCCCGATCTTCATCTCGCCGGCCGCCGGAATTCTCGTGCAGGTGCAGTGCCGCCGATTGCCTGCGCGATTCTAAGCCAACTGAGGGCAACAGCCTCAATAGTGTCACTGGGCATGCACCGAGCCCAGTGACGTTTTCAGAGCGCTGTTGTCCTCAGTTGGCTTTGGATCGCACAGGCGCAGGCAATCGGTGTCACCACGCCTGCGCGAGAACTCCAGCGGCCGGCGAGATGAAGATCGGGGCGTTATTGTGGCCTGAAAGCGGAGGTAGCCGGGGGCGGAGCAGTTAGCCTCGCCTCTGGGAGGCGATTTCCGCAGCTGTAGGCGTGCTTGGGGATTCAAATTTAGGCGGCCTGGGCACATTAGGGGGGCGTTACTGGGCTCCTGAGCTGGAAAAAAACGCCGCCATGGGCACCTTGGACCCTAATTAGCAGAAAGGAAAATTCATTTTTTTATCAAAATGACAAGTGACAAAGAAAAAAGAAGAACAGATCCGGATATAAGGTACTCTATTACACATAGATAATGTGACAGAAAAAAATGATGATAGGCAGGTGACAGATTCCCTTTAATAAGTGAAAAGTTACATTTATTACCTGAGTGGCACGCTTCTTCCTGGTGGATCTGAAATTCGAGTGTTCAGGACACCATTGCTGGGTATTCTACCACCAAACCAATGACTGAGGTCCCTCAATATGTTCCCTGAGGTGCGGGAATAATGCAGGAGCGGAGATTCTCTTGTGAGACCATAGAGGGCGCTCAGGGAGTTCTGGTCTGTCTGACGGGCAAGCTGTGGATCACAGGGGCCCGATATGCTTTCCCATGTGCTGCCTGCGTGGGACCCCCGCAAGGCCATAGCCAGGACTGGTAGGCTTTTCGCGTCTCCGTCAGCATAGGAAGGAGGGATGGTGTCTGGAAAAAGAAGGGTAAATACAATTTTAACCGTATTACATACATATAAAGGCTGAGTGAAAAGTCACAGGGCAACCTTTTATTTCAGAAACAAAAGGGAAAATGAAATATCTGAATACCCCAGCAAGTAATGGGTGAGGGGGCCTATCTTTGAGGCCATGTCCAGAACATGGCCACCATCTTGCTTCATGGGCAAATTTTTTCAATGGGAAGAGAGTCATCTAGCATAATCAAAGACAACCAGAATTTTCCCAGAAATCTATTGCCACAATCAGATTTCCAATATCTTTTGTGGTTCAAAAGTTATCAACACAGAAATGTGCAACAACAACCGGGAACGTTCCCTGTGATGCACAGCTATTTGACGTATTCAATGTGTTGTCCCTGGTGCTGAACACAGAACTGAAGGCTCAAAAGTTTTGAACTTTCTGTGTTTGTTATTAACACAGAAAGTTCAAAACCTTGAGGCAAACGATTTCTGAGAAAATTCTGATCTTCTCCGATATGCTACATGACCCTATATATATGTATAACTTTAGGTATAAAAACACACACGTACATATCTTGGGACGCAGAGCGGAGGCTTCTGGGTATAGCAGTCTTACTCCGCATACATCCAGCCCGGCTGTGAGGATAAGGTGTAAGGCATGGTGAAAAGCAACAGAATCATGGAGGAGGGTATCATACATTATGATAGGGACCACCTATGGAGAGAAGAAAAAAGGAAGGGTCCTAAGAACTTCTTCACAATAGACAATGACCACAGGAATAGAGATAAATATTGGATTGTTGGGGGTCCCTCTGATCACTAGCATGATGGTCTCATGCTAGCATGTGAGTGAGCATGGACACCACTGCTCCATTCAAAGTCTACTGGACTTACTGACATGTATGGGACTCGCTGACCCGTCATTTCCATAGACTTTGAATGCAGCAGTAGAGGGCATGCTCGACCACGGCACCATTCAAAGTCTATTGGACCCGTCATTGCCATAGACTTTGAATGGAGCAGTAGCAGGCATGCTCAACCACCACTCCAGTCAAGTCTATTGGGCTGACTGCGATAGCATGTATAGTACTCAGCCAACCTGTCATTGCTATAGATTGTGAATGGAGTAGTAGTGGGCATGCTCGACCACCACGCTATTCAAAGTCCTCCACATTGCAGTCATAAAAAGGGGCATTGGGACCCATCTGTCCTAGAGATCAGGGAGACCCCTGCAATTAAACATTTATCTCCTATCCTGTGGACAAGTGATAAATATCAATTGCTGCATGACAACCACTAATTGAAAGCACAGAAATGGGTTGTCACCCCAGCTCCCTAGAGTTCTGGGCAGGATATCTCTAGTCATCTAGCATTACAAGACCAGATGATGTATTAAAGGGGCTGCACATGATTAGAAATACATGGCTGCTTTCTTCCAAAAAAACAGTGCCTCCCCTGCCACAGGTTATAGATGGTATTGCAGGTCAGCGCCATACACTTCAATAGAGCTGAGTTGCTATAACAGACACCACCATAGACAGATGTGGTACTGTTTCTTGTAGAAAAATGATCTCACCATGTACAACTCCTTTAAAGGGGTATTCCCATCTCAGAAATAGGGAGCCGCACCTATCTCTAAAACGAAGCCTAACATAAGGCCGGCAAAGTGGTGGACGGAGGTGTTGGGTCCGGCCACCACCAAGCCTTCCTATTGGCCTGACGAAAATAGCAGAGTGGCACGCTCCCATTCATTTCTATGGGGCAGTCGGAAATATTTTCGGCGGCCCCATAGGAATGAATGGAGGGCAGCCGTGCATGCACCCCCCAGGACTTTGCCAGCTCTGTAAACGATATAAGGGCGGGACCTGCACCTATAATACAGTGGGGGCATATCCTAGCGATATGCCCCCATTGTCAGAGATGACACAACCCTTTTAATGCTTGACTAAACTGATTTACTTCAGAAGCCAAAATTCCATCAAACTGACATAAAAGGAAAACGCAGCGTTTGATAGAATTAAATTACCGGCTTTAGCTGTCGAACTGTAAGATTCTTACCTCGATTTCCCCATCCTTGAAGAATTCGGGGGCCAGAGGACTCAGCTTCTCCTCAGTCTCCATCGTTTGCCAGAAGAAGCCAGAGGGTGGGGAGAAGACCTTCTCCACCGCCTGCAGAGGGGTGAAAATGGGAACAGATCACTGTAGTAAACCAGAATACCAGATATGTCAAAATAGCAAAAATTATAATATATCCCACAATTTCATGAGACATCACCAATTACAGAATGTGCACACCCATGCGCCCACCACTAGGGGGAGCTTGTTGAATACTCTCATTTACTATTACCTTGGATGCCAATGGCAGCTTACTAGGCTGGATAGGGGTCAGGGGAATACTCGTTGTGGAGCTGGGTGCGGGTCCCATAGGAGGGACCTGCATCTATTAGACATTTACGGCATATCCTGAGGATGAGAAAACCTCGCCTCCTCCTTGATCTTAATGGATGTCAATGCAGAAGTAAGTGACAATGCTGGAGCCGTCAATGAAGACCAAGGGGAAGGCACAGATGAGGGCCTGGGCACTTGCTGGGCTCGGGACCACCCACTGGGCACTTGCTGGGCTCGGGACCACCCACTGGGCACTTGGGCTCGGGACCACCCACTGGGCACTTGCTGGGCTCGGGACCACCCACTGGGCACTTGCTGGGCTCGGGACCACCCACTGGGCTCTTGCAACCCATCTGCATATTTAGCTTTCTGTGCACTGCCGCTGGATCACTGGTGACCCCTGGGCGCTTATGGTACTGATGCCAGGAGCATTAAAGCTTTGATTTCTTGGTCATACAAGAAGCATAACCATTATGTATACAGTGCCCCACCTGTTGTCTACATGAGCTCTGTCAGCAGTTTTGAGGGGTCATAACTCCCTTGAAGACCGGATTTCACTCCATTCAAACCCCCCTTACTTGGTGTAAACCAATATGGCCGCCATTAGCTTTTTTTAGCTTTTTTTTGGTTGGGATACTGTTCATTTTTATGTAAAACCATTCTTAAAGGAGTTGTCTTTTATCGGTATCTAATCAGTGGGGGTCCGACTCCCATGAACCCCACAGATCGGATGTTTGGAGAGACTGCGGCGCTCCAGTGAGGCCAGTGACATCACGTTCATCAGTCACGTGGCCTAGGCACAGCTCAGTCCTATTCAAGCGAACGGGACTAAACTGCAATACCAAGCACAGCCGCTATACACTGTACGGCGCTGTGCTTGGCGAGCTGGTCGGCGGGGGTGCCCGATGTCGGACTCCCGCTGATCAGATATTGATGACCTATGCTCTGGATAAATCATCAATATTAAACACCCGGAAAACTCCTGTAAAAACCCCCAGTCTACCTGTAAGATGTGTGGGTTTGGTTACCTGTGGGTCGGGGTTCAGCATTACTATGCTGCTTAGCTTCACGACCGGGACCTCCAGGTTTAGCGGGAATAGTTGCCCCTGCAGCTGCTTCATGACGCTATCCTTCCAGGGGGCGATGCTCTGCAGGGTGTGGTGCGACAGGAACAGGGACACCTGTTGGTAAAAACTTGATGTCCCACGAAAGTCTTCTTTGCCCTGTGTTAGTGAATGAAACAGTAGCACAGGCTGTATGTCAGGGAATTGCTTAAAAAGTTAAAGTCCCAAATATACTGTATCTGGTAACGCCTCATCATCAATTGATATCTACATTACCAAGAGGAATAATAGAGGAAAGCCACAACACAGAGTTGTCAGAATAGTTATTTTACTGCTAGCATTTCATCACATTTTTCCCCACCTTGTGCTTTCGCGCCTTGGTACTTTTAAGGGCCGATGCTTCCCGCGGTGAGACGCAGGCATACAGTGCCAATCCTTCCTCCCGCCACATCTGTTGAAGTCCTAGTACCTGGAAGGGGGCATCGCCCTCGTAGTGAAGATTTAAAGGTGCAACCTAACATAAAACATGAGAAATTAAGAGATGAGGACAATGGCCGCTGCATCGAGTATGGAGGAGGAGGGTGCAGTCATCGGACTCACCAAGGAGAGAAGCCAGGCGAGAAGAGCGTTGTACGCGTTGGCCATTAAGAGCGCCGAGCGGCTGATGTGCTGCCCTGGCGCGAGAACCTGCCCGCAGCTGGACAGACGGATAGTGAGGAGTAAAGCCTCCGCTCTGCAGCTCGCTGGCAATGTGTCCATCTCAGGGCCATACGAAGCTTCCTGTGAAGTAGATAAGGGAGGGTCACACACAGAGACATGGTTACCCCTGTGCGCTAAAACGTATTGAGACGTATTCACTAAAGAAAATGTCTGGACTGCGAAAAATTGTGCAGATTTTTACTGTTTGTTCACAATTTTTAGGAATACCCTTGTAACTTGGCTACGAGTACCATACGTTGCCATTAATTGTACTAAAGGGCGCAGAACGATGTACCAATGGGCAGCAGTAACATGCAAAGCTATTCAAGGGTTACTAGAATATGCCATCACTTTATGACCCCCACCGATCCTGAAAATCCATGTGTGGATCCATTTTCTGGCCGTTTGTCCATTTTTAATGGCCGTTTTGCATCCGGTTTTAAAATGGATAATGTCATTGTTTTTTTGTTTTTTTTTTTCTGAAAAACCCAACCCCTGCAGTGCCCTCAGTATATAGTATACCCCCCACAGAGCCCCCAGTATAAAAAACAGCCACCATATTTCCCCCAGTAGCTATAATGACCCCCCTGGAGGGCCCCCAGTCTCTATAATGCCCCCAGTATATAAGCCCCCCCCAAATGTCCCCCAGTATAAATATTGACCCCCAATAGTGCCCTCCATTCGGATGGGTCCGAAAATAAAAAAGATAAAAACCCTCACCCTATCCACTTGATTGTGAGGGAGCACTCGCTCTGCACTGGAGGGAGCAGGACCCGACGCTCCCAGCAACATGATGTCACCACGTTGGGAGACTCAGGTCCTGCTCCCTCCAGTGCAGAGCGAGTGTTCCCTCACCTTTAAAGGCACTTGTACGTGTTTTTAACAACTCTTAGACGGGTGCACTCCTGTCTAAACAGCTGTTAAAAACGGGCCATTGATTTCAATGGGGTCCCATCTGGTCGTGAAAACGGGCAAAAATAGGATATGTCCCATTTTTTAAGAGCTGCTATTCACTGGACATTAAAAAACGGCCATGTGAACAGCCCCTAGACTTCTATTAGTTCTGAAAATGGCCATTTTTCCTGTTCGCTATGGATTTAAAATCTTCACCACGGGTCCGTTTCTACATGGACTTATTCGCTGTGCGTGGATGAGATTTGCTGACTTTGCTGGTGCTGTAACAAGGGGTGGATTTACCGCACACACCGTGCGGACAGATATGCTTCCCCCAAGACAAGTCCTTCCCCCTAAGTGCGATCTTTTAATACGTCATACACAAGTCAGTGGCACGAATGCCTTACCAGATGGAACAGCACTGGTGTTTGCGCTGCCGCTGTCTGCCGGCCGCGCACCGAGCTCCGAGGTCTCATCCCCTCCAGCTGGCTCTGCATCGTCTGCCTGCTCTTCTTTTCCCTGTGCTGCTTTTCTCTCTGTGATTGCTCCTCTGTGCTGCAGTGACAAGAGAGAATGGTATTTACCCCTCCATACATGTAACAGAAAAGTGGGCAAACTCCCGATTTCAGCAGGGCAGGTTGACGATGAGGGGGCCTCCCAACGCTTTCCTGACCGATGATGCCGCCAGGGAAGGAAACGATTGGGCATGTTTAATTATAATGCCCGATCCTTTTGTTCTCTGGTATTGGTTTATTCACCTATCCCCATTGAGAAAACATGCACGCTTAGCCAAACCGAGTGTGCATGTGTATAGCAGAATGGAGAGGACTAGTTGTTGGCCAAGCAAGCGTTTGGCAGAAGGTTACTGAAGATGTGTGGCCACCTCTATGGTCTCCATGCGTCATTATCTTGGTACCCACACAGTACGGCCCCAAGCAAAGCAGCTTGCTTATGATCTGATTGGCTTCCAGGGGTATTCTCCGCCCCATGCACACTGCAGCAAAGTCCATCACCCATTACCTGCGGCTTTCCTGAGTTTTTCTTGGTTGCTCGTTCTTTTTCCTTGGACTTTCTTCTTTGGTATCCTTCCCTGGGATTTCTTCTTCGTTCTTAGGGCTGCATGAACGGACCTCCACCTTGGTGTTTAGCCCCTGCTCCTGACGGGATGTGGTCTTTTTGGGGGGCTCTGGACTGCTGGCGACAGGCTGCCGGGGATCGCGGTCCGGTGGCGAGCGAGATCTTATCTTGCTGTTGCGCAGCTGTCGCAGTAATGCACTTTTACCAGTGTGCACTGACCTGCAGGATGAAGGTGCAATGGTCACTATGAACGAGAGCTGTATATGTGTTCTTCCATTGATGTAAGCAAACTGGAAGGCGATTCAGTCTCACATTTATCTGGAATATTTTTTACATGCATTATATCGGATTGATTATGTTTACTGCACTGACGTGATGCCCCTTAAGGCCTATTATAGCTACCTTTTTACAGCTCCTTCCAAAATTCAACGTTTTTAATAGTCTTCCGCTCCTATGCGTCTCCATGGTTACAGACTACAAAAAAAACCTGTGTAGTCAGAACCTGTAGGCATCTTCTGTTCTATATGTCCTCTACTTCTTGTTGGTCCTCACTTGGTAGGTTAGCACGGAGCAGAGGACAAAAAGAAGGGGGGTGACTGCGGGATCTGACTACACAAGGTTTGTTTGCAGTCTGTAACCATGGTGACGTATAGGTCTATATAGGAGCTATAGACGCAAAATGATACCCTTTAACTTCCCATCCCATTATGTACTATCACATGTAAGAACTATGGATTTCCCACAAATTGACATAATAGTACATCATAGCGATAGCGCAGGCACAGAGGCTATGCCAGCACCAACACCTGCAGGCGTCGGCTGTATTATACATGTGTCACCATACTCTAATGGCTAAGAGTAGAGTTTCCGCCAATCCTGCCCATTTAACACTTTAGGCTACTTTCACACTGGCGTCTTGTGCGGATCCGCACTGATAATACAACCGCATGCATCCGTTCAGAACGGATCTGTTTGTATTATCATAAACATAGGCAAAACGGATCCGTCTTGAACACCACTGAAAGTCAATGGGGGACGGATCAGTTTTCTGTTGTGTCATATTGTGTCATTGAAAACGGATCCGTCCCCATTGACTTACATTGTATGTCAGGACGGATCCGTTTGGCTCAGTTCCATCTGACGGACACCAAAACGCTGCTTCTAGAGCAGAATGGAGGCTGAACGGAGCCAAACTGATGCATTCTGAACGGATACTTATCCATTCAGAATGCATTGGGGCAAAACTGATCCGTTTTGGACCGCTTGTGAGAGCGCTGAAACGGATCTCACAGGCGGACCCAAAAACGCCAGTGTGAAAGTAGCCTTAGATGTTGTGGTCAATATGGGGTATTGATGGTTTGCTATGGCAGCAGGAGGCCTAAAAATGGTCCCCAGGTCTGCTCAGAGGCAGGGCCTAATAGGGTGGCTGTCCGCATTATGCAATTCATAGGGTCTAAAATGAAATGAAAAAAACATTTAAAAAAATACACAATATGTGTTGCCGCGTCCGAAACAACCCGAACTATAAAATTATCACGGAAAACAAAACTGCAGTGTCACCAATGTCCATGAGATGGCGATGTAAGGACACTGTCTGCACAGAATACAATGTAATGTGCACATCAGTAGGGATCATATACTGGTAGAGAGGTAGATTCCCATTACAATATATGCCATCTATTCACTACAGATCCATTCCTTCCGCATTATAACTCAATAATGGTCCTGCCTCTGATCTGCACGTCTCAATCAATATTTGGCGTCCTCCGTCTGGTTCCTCTATTAATAGCCTTGTGTCATTGTCAGTCATGTTACATCTCCCACCTCGGGTGATCAGTCAATGCTGCGCCTTACACATACTGTGGCACCTCTGCTCTCCTCAGGATCTTCTGCACTGGTTCTCCACCACCACCAGTCATCAGGTTTGGAGTGGAGGACGTCACTCTCAGGTCTATAAAGACTGTGGGGTTATTTTCCGTGCCTCTCCTTTGATGCACCATTTTCATTTTCTTCTCGTTCCCATTTGGTCTGCTGAGGACAACAGGTTCTGTGTGATTAAAGGGCCTTCGAAAGATTTAAACCTCTCCCCTATCCGCAGGACTGCTGGGACCCCCGCCGATCACTGTATCCACCCATATGAACGAAGTGGTGGTCTGACTACTAAAAGGACAGCGTTGTGCTGTACGGAGCAACGTGAACAATAAAGGGGACCAACTGATCCCAGTCATTGGTGGCATATCTCTAGGATATGCCACCATTGTCAGAGAGGTGCGAGTCTGGGACCTGTTCATATCTCCAGAAGCTAAGGAGAACACACCGCTCATGTGCGGCGCGCTCTCTGTTCACTTCTATGGGAGCTTCGAAAACGGCCAAGCGTGTTCGGAAGTCCTATAGTGGTGAAAGAGGGTGGCCACGTTGTGAGGTGCACTCTCCTTCACTTTGGGGGCCCCGTTCTGGAGATCTATCCGACATTGATGACATATCCTACCAATATGCCACCAATGTAGGAGATGAGAATACCCCCTTTTAATGTTGGTGACCTACCCTATGGACAAGCCATCAACTTTAAAGAACCAGATAACCCCTGAGGGCTCTTACCAGAGCTGTAGGTAGTCTTTCCTTCACCCACAGTAAAAGCTAAGTTCATTGCCCTCACCCTTTATCTACATGAAGCGCCTTGTTGGTGCAACCCCTGGCATCCAACACCTGGAGAACATGCCCCGGTTGCCCTCCCCAACCTCTAGCTACACATCTGGCTCTTGTCTCCCACCAGGATACCTGTTCCAACTCTCAGAGTTGACCACGTCGTTGTCCACGTGTTCTCCTTTAAGAGACTGATGAGGACTCCTGGCCTGTGACTGCCTGGCGCTTAATTCCACCAGCTGCTCCATGATTTGCTCTTGCCGTTTCTTTGTGGTGTTCTCCATAGATGGCATGGACGGGGGCAAGGCTTCTGTAGACAGCAAGGAGGCCGCATATCAACATACGCATCCAAGGGTGACCCACAATATCCCACAATATCTTATGGCTCGTTGTCATCCAGGATATGAAACCTCTAGCAGGGTGCCGGGCTACTGGACGTGGTGTGGGCGTCTATACGGAGCTCACCTGGATGCTTTGCGGAGATTGATAATTTAACCTCGTCTGTCAGACGTTGAAGGATCGTCTCCAAATCCTCCTGATCTATCAGCTGAAAACAAGCGGAAAAAACATTTTACAACCAGCAATGATAGTAAAAAGTGAAAAAAAAACAAAAAACAGCTGATGGGATGGGCAGGGGGTGCCGGGAGCCGGACCCTCTCTAATCGGATATTGATGACCTATCCTGAAGATCAGTCATTCATATCCTGAAACTGCACAACCCCTTTAAATAGGCGCGGTGTCCACTGGCGCCACCTTATGTTGGTTTAGTCTATGACATGCGGCTTTGTATTTTCTGTTACTGTGAACGAACCTTGACCAACAATTTCTTCGCAGTACTTTGGGTCTTGTGCTATGGACGCTCAGTGATAACCACCTTTTATTTTGGTGATGTGTAATGTGTCCTGCTCCATACTGGCAACACGATGAGAATTAAAGGGAGGCCCCCGCTAAAGCTTAAAGGGTTTGTCTCACCTCACACATTGGTGGCAAATGTCTAGGATATGCCACCAATGTCAGATAGATGTGGCCCCCACCTCTTGGACCTGTACCTATCCCTAGAACAGGGCCCCCAAAACTGAAAGAGAGCGCAACACAGGGTGCTCTCCATTCACTTCTATGGCACTGACAGAAATAGCCCTGCCAGCGCTGCGCTATATTCGGAACTCCCATAGAAATGAATAGAGGGCAGCTGCGCATGCGCTGTCCGTTCTTCTTCACTTTGTGGGCTCCGTTCTAAAGATAAGTGCCGGTCACAGAGGTGGGACCCGCACCTATCTGACATTGTTGGTATATCCTAGCCATTTGCCACCAAAGTCTGAGGTGAGACAACCCCTTTAACAAAAAAAATAGGCAGTTAGAAATAAATCCTTAAAGGGACTGTCGAGCAAAAAAAAAAAAAAAAGTCAGAATGACTTAAAACAAATAAACAAACAAAAAAAACTAAATTAGAGATACTCATGTTACCCATCCCCCGCTGCTCCTGTTCCGACCCTTCCTGAGTACCTAGTGGTCTCTACTTCTTATCGCTAAGGTCAAGAAATGCCTGCGCAGCAAATCACTGCCCACCGCAGTGACCCACCCGTAGACAGTGATTGGACTTTTCCTATGTGTCAAGTGGGACCAGAAAGCAGAGGCAGGGGAAGGGCGACGAGATCAGGGAGGTAAGTTTCATTCTTTTTCTGTTTTTTTTTTGGTTTTGTTTTTTGCCGTTCTGGCTCTTTTTTATAAGAATGGACCCCTTTAAATTCTTAATTGTTAAAATGTCTGTTCTGCCAATTCTTCTCTTCCTCTGTAAGTAGGGCACCCGGATGACATGGCCGACGTCCTGCTCAGGCATTAGAGGTCTCTATGGAAGCTTTAAGGGGTGGTGGAAGTCTCACTCACCTGTAGGGATGGCAACGGGAACGGTACCTCCCCTGCCTCATGGGAGTTGTAGTCTTTTTGACCATTCTTAGGTTTTACAAGACGATCTACAGCTATTCTTTCAAGATTATCCAGCTCTGCAGAGAGAGTGATCTGAGAAGGAGCTCCATGTGCTGGGTCTTCTCGGGTCTCGTCCATGTTAGAGCAGGATACAGTAGGACAATCTGGTGGAGAGCTTGGCGAATCTGGTGGATTTAGGGATCCAACACTATCAAATAGCACGGTGCCACCCCCGCCTGTCTGGCCGATCTCTGGTGCAGGCAGAACCTAAAACAGAAAGAAGAACCAGATGAGCACAGGGCACCATTCACCAGGACAGCATATCCACCTGCCCAATAGCCCTGACCCCTTTAAATAGGTCTAGGGGCTGAGGCTCTCTTCTTACATGGGTTCAACTGCTTACACCCCAAGCTCCACATCCCCCATCCACTGTAAGGGGCGAGTACTTGTGGATGTGTGGTCACTTCTCTGCCAGGAACACGCACCCCCATTTTTAGGCCTTGCTGGCGGTTCCAAGGGTCCCGCCTCCCTGATCCCACTTTAATGATCAGAGTGTTCAGTGGGTCCATCTTGGTATGACGTTCCCTTTAAAGGGGTTGTGCCAAGTATAAAAGTTATCACCTAGCCACATCACCAACTAAACAGTGGGGGGTCTGACCGCTCAGAATGAGGGTCCCATGTTCCCACCCTGTTGCATGCGCCATTCCGCTCCACTCATTTTCTATGGGACTGCTGGAAATACCCAAGAGCTGTACTCGCCTATCTCAGGCAGTAACCAAGAGAATGAATGGGGGCGGTATGGCGCATGCTCAGGACGGAAAAATGGGATCCGCGTTCTCTGGATTGGAATGGGACCCAGTGATCAGACCCCCCCTCCCCAATCAGTTAGTTATCCCCTATCCTGTGGCACAACACGCACGTGATGAAGTGACATGTCAAGCCCCCAAAATTTTACATGACGGCAGACTACAAACCATTAAGGCAGGGGTCAGCAACCTGTGGCACTCCAGCGGTTGTTAAACTACAACTCCCAGCATGCACACTTGCTACAGCTGCTCTTGAAACTCCAGTGGAAGTGAATGAAGCATGCTGGGAGTTGTAGTTTCGCAACTGCTGGAGTGCCAGAGGATGCGTACCCCTGTGTTAGAATATCCAAATCCGGTGCGTAGTATTGACCGGTCACTTCTGGGGTCCATCCGCACTGCATCGGAAGGATTTGCGGATGGATACCCTTTGACGTATACCGCGCAGTATAAGTTATTGCCTCTGTATGGAACGACACAGTGGACTAGGCTGCTCCCTACAGCAGACATCCACCAGCCCACCAGGCCAAAAAGACCCCCTCCGTTCGGGTAAATCTGGCCTATGGTTATGTCTACTGAATGGGCCACGGACCCTGCAGGACGCAGTGTGAATGTAGCCTTACCTTCACCCTCTTTTACACCTCTGGAAAAAGGTTTTTCTCACCTTAATTATAGAGTCATCATCCTCATCATCCGACACATCAGACAGGTGGCAGTCGTCCCTCTGGAAGATCTCCACCTCCTCCAACTCAAGGTCAGACTGTGGAAACAGTGACGTGTTTAGGACTGGTGATCATATCTACAATAAAGGGAAGGCTCCACATCCTCATAGGGGGACAGGATCTGGGAATTTCTCCAGACCCCCAACCCTTACATAAGGGACTCACCAAGGAGCTTGTGTCAGAATCCAGGGACGGCGCCATCACAGAGGAGAGGAACAGCTCCAACTCATGAGGTCCTGGTCGATTTCTACTGGAGGCCATATTGTGAGTCTCACCTGTGTGCAGAAGACCCACATGTAACAGGTATATATATATACTGAGCGGATGAGACGCCCCCTGTGTATCCCCCTACAGTGACGGCATTCAGCGGTATCTGTATAATGGAGAGCTCACACCCAGGGACGGCCACTGGGAACGAGGGACCAGACATCACCCGTCGTGGACATGCTGGGGGTGACATATGATGTATGTCCAACTGATGTCCCAAAAATGTCTAATGTCAATAGAGAGAAAATGAAATCACAGTAATGTCATATCCCGGCGGATGAACACTATGGGGCACATTTATTAAGACTGGCGTTTTAGATGCCGGTCTTAATAACCCCTATAGGTGACGGTGGATCCGCCAAAGTTATGAAGAGGCGCCGGCCTGTACAGAACATTGGCGTATCCAGCGCCGATTCTAAATGTCAGAAAGCTTCCTTGCGGTCTTACATTTAGACCACTGTCTACGCCTAAAACAGGCGTAGGAAATGATGAATGAGACCACCCTGCCCGGCTTTCCTTGCCCACTTGTTTCTAGACCTGGCGGGAGCAGGGAAGAAGTCGCAGATTGTGCCGCACCATGGTGTGCAACAGAATCGGCGCCCGATGTACGCCACAAAGGTGGTGTATATCTGGTCATAAATAGTCTCCGCCTGTACTGTGACATCACTGTGTTTATTACCCCTGTACTGTGACATCACTGTGTTTATTACCCCTGTACTGTGACATCACTGTGTGTATTATCCCTGTACTATGACATCACTGTGTGTATTATCTCTGTACTGTGACATCACTGTGTTTATTATGCCTGTACTGTGACATCACTGTGTTTATTATCTCTGTACTGTGACATCACTGTGTTTATTATCCCTGTACTGTGACATCACTGTGTTTATTATCTCTGTACTGTGACATCACTGTGGTTATTATCCCTGTACTGTGACATCACTGTGTTTATTATCCCTGTACTATGACATCACTGTGTGTATTATCTCTGTACTGTGACATCACTGTGGTTATTATCCCTGTACTGTGACATCACTGTGTTTATTATCCCTGTACTGTGACATCACTGTGTTTATTACCCCTGTACTGTGACATCACTGTGTTTATTACCCCTGTACTGTGACATCACTGTGTGTATTATCCCTGTACTATGACATCACTGTGTGTATTATCTCTGTACTGTGACATCACTGTGTTTATTATCCCTGTACTGTGACATCACTGTGTTTATTATCCCTGTACTGTGACATCACTGTGTTTATTATCCCTGTACTGTGACATCACTGTGGTTATTATCCCTGTACTGTGACATCACTGTGTTTATTATCCCTGTACTGTGACATCACTGTGTTTATTATCCCTGTACTGTGACATCACTGTGTTTATTATCCCTGTACTGTGACATCACTGTGTTTATTATCTCTGTACTGTGACATCACTGTGTTTATTATCTATGTACTGTGACATCACTGTGTATATTATCTCTGTACTGTGACATCACTGGGTTTATTATCCCTGTACTGTGACATCATTGTGTTTATTATCCCTGTACTGTGACATCACTGTGTGTATTATCTCTGTACTGTGACATCACTGTGTTTATTATCCTGTACTGTGACATCACTGTGTTTATTATCCTGTACTGTGACATCACTGTGTTTATTATCTCTGTACTGTGACATCACTGTGTTTATTATCTCTGTACTGTGACATCACTGTGTTTATTGTCCCTGTACTGTGACATCACTGTGTTTATTATCCCTGTACTGTGACATCACTGTGGTTATTATCTCTGTACTGTGACATCACTGTGTTTATTATCCCTGTACTGTGACATCACTGTGGTTATTATCTCTGTACTGTGACATCACTGTGTTTATTATCTCTGTACTGTGACATCACTGTGTTTATTATCCCTGTACTGTGACATCACTGTGTTTATTATCTCTGTACTGTGACATCACTGTGTTTATTATCCCTGTACTGTGACATCACTGTGTTTATTATCCCTGTACTGTGACATCACTGTGTGTATTATCCTGTACTGTGACATCACTGTGTTTATTATCTCTGTACTGTGACATCACTGTGTGTATTATCCCTGTACTGTGACATCACTGTGTTTATTATCCCTGTACTGTGACATCACTGTGTTTATTATCCCTGTACTGTGACATCACTGTGTTTATTATCTCTGTACTGTGACATCACTGTGTTTATTATCCCTGTACTGTGACATCACTGTGTTTATTATCCTTGTACTGTGACATCACTGTGTTTATTATCCTGTACTGTGACATCACTTTGTTTATTATCCCTGTACTGTGACATCACTGTATTTATTGTCCCTGTACTGTGACATCACTGTGTTTATTATCTCTGTACTGTGACATCACTGTGTTTATTATCCCTGTACTGTGACATCACTGTGTTTATTATCTCTGTACTGTGACATCACTGTGTTTATTATCTCTGTACTGTGACATCACTGTGTGTATTATCCCTGTACTGTGACATCACTGGGTTTATTATCCCCGTACTGTGACATCACTGTGTTTATTATCCCTGTACTGTGACATCACTGTGTTTATTATCTCTGTACTGTGACATCACTGTGTTTATTATTCCTGTACTGTGACATCACTGTGTTTATTATACCTGTACTGTGACATCACTGTGTTTATTATCTCTGTACTGTGACATCAATGTGTTTATTATCCCTGTACTGTGACATCACTGTGTTTATTATCCCTGTACTGTGACATCATTGTGTTTATTATCTCGGTACTGTGACCTCACTGTGTTTATTATCCCTGTACTGTGACATCACTGTGTTTATTATCCCTGTACTGTGACATCACTGTGTTTATTATCCCTGTACTGTGATATAATTGCTCTGGGGTATAATACAGGATGTAACTCAGCCTCAGTACAGGATAAGTAATGCAATATATGTACACAGTGACTGCACCAGCAGAATAGTGAGTGCAGCTCTGGAGTATAATACAGGATGTAACTCAGGATCAGTACAGGATAAGTAATGTAATTAACACAGTGACTCAACCAGCAGA
This sequence comes from Bufotes viridis, assembly GCA_033119425.1. Lineage (NCBI taxonomy): Eukaryota > Metazoa > Chordata > Amphibia > Anura > Bufonidae > Bufotes > Bufotes viridis. Next base: position 15,406,332 of record CM065595.1, read on the forward strand.
ATAGTGAGTGCAGCTCTGGAGTATAATACAGGATGTAACTCAGGATCAGTACAGGATAAGTAATATATGTACACTGTGACTCCACCAGCAGAATAGAGAGTGCAGCTCTGGGGTATAATACAGGATGTAACTCAGGATCAGTACAGGATAAGTAATGTATGTACACAGTGACTCCACCAGCAGAATAGTGAGTGCAGCTCTGCAGTATAATACAGGATGTAACTCAGGATCAGTACAGGATAAGTAATGTAAGATATGTACACAGAGACTGCACCAGCAGAATAGTGAGTACAGCTCTGGAGTATAATACAGGATGTAACTCAGGATCAGTACAGGATAAGTAATATATGTACACTGTGACTCCACCAGCAGAATAGAGAGTGCAGCTCTGGGGTATAATACAGGATGTAACTCAGGATCAGTACAGGATAAGTAATGTATGTACACAGTGACTCCACCAGCAGAATAGTGAGTGCAGCTCTGGAGTATAATACAGGATGTAACTCAGGATCAGTATATACAAGTAAAGTCTCTGCTTACCTTATACCATGAATGTGATCACATAACAGCAGATCTTGGCTATACACAGTAGTCACAGACAAGCTCAATACTCCTGTCAGCGTACCTGTTTCCATGGAAACCACCGCTACATGCACAGTCTCTCCCTGGTGAGGCTACTGTAATTGTACGTCTCCTGCACCTAATCCCTATATCCCGGCAGCTTCCCCTCCAGCGCTGAACATTACAACCAACGACCACCGTAAAACCGGCTGTCACCTAACGCGTTCTCTTGGTCTAACCGGGAACTGCCCCGCCCACCTAACCAGGACACGCCCATCTGCTCAATAACTACAGGTGCAAGAGGATACCGCAACTAGATTCGTTAGAGGGCGGGGCTTCCAGTTGGCAAACCACGCCCATCACGTGGTCGATAATGGTTTACCAATCAACAACGTCCGTTCTATAGTCACGCCCATAACGTTACTTTGCGTCTCTCACCTTCTTGGTCACCTAGGCAACAGGTTTAGGTTCCGCCTCTCGAGGTCCGGGCAGATAGACAGAGAACAGTTTTTACTACACTGTTTTCTAATTGGCCAGTTACTTCCGGGGGCCCCAAGAAGGGCCACTAATATACAACCAGATAATTACTTGACTGTTCATAACATTTTATGCAATTTCGATTACGAAATCTTGTGTTTATTTAGTACTTGTACTATACAGCTAATAGAACATAGGTTGCATCGTTACTATTGGCTGATTTACCAGGCACCCTTGATGTATCCTAAATCTTGATTGGTTAACACTGTTGTCAGTCATACAATGGGCGGCTCGTGTTGCGAAGCACGCTGGGAATTGTAGTCAGCAGAAAGTCGCAAGTTAGAAGTTACTTATTAGAAGAGGACTACAGATTCCAGAGTCCTGAGCGAGAAGAGAAGACCCCAGCCGGGAGGATACAGCCTGTTCACACCGAGGGCGAGCAACGGTATTATCTTCTGCTCTGTGTATTAGGAGAGGTCCCTGTCCTGGTGTCTGTGTATTAGGAGGAGGAGAGGTCCCTGTCCTGATGTCTGTGTATTAGGAGGAGGAGAGATCTGTGTCCTGATGTCTGTGTATTAGGAGGAGGAGAGGTCTGTGTCTTGATGTCTGTGTATTAGGAGGAGGAGAGGTCCGTGTCCTGATGTCTGTGTATTAGGAGGAGGAGAGGTCTGTGTCTTGATGTCTGTGTATTAGAGAGGAGGTCAGTGTCCGATGTCTGTGTATTAGGGAGAGGTCTGTCCTGTGTCTGTATTAGGAGGAGGAGAGGTCCGTGTCCTGATGTCTGTGTATTAGGAGGAGGAGAGGTCCGTGTCCTGATGTCTGTGTATTAGGAGGAGGAGAGGTCTGTGTCTTGATGTCTGTGTATTAGGAGGAGGAGAGGTCCGTGTCCTGATGTCTGTGTATTAGGAGGAGGAGAGGTCCGTGTCCTGATGTCTGTGTATTAGGAGGAGGAGAGGTCCGTGTCCTGATGTCTGTGTATTAGGAGGAGGAGAGGTCCGTGTCCTGATGTCTGTGTATTAGGAGGAGGAGAGGTCCGTGTCCTGATGTCTGTGTATTAGGAGGAGGAGAGGTCCGTGTCCTGATGTCTGTGTATTAGGAGGAGGAGAGGTCCGTGTCCTGATGTCTGTGTATTAGGAGGAGGAGAGGTCCGTGTCCTGATGTCTGTGTATTAGAGGAGGAGAGGTCCGTGTCCTGATGTCTGTGTATTAGAGGAGGAGAGGTCCGTGTCCTGATGTCTGTGTATTAGGAGGAGGAGAGGTCCGTGTCCTGATGTCTGTGTATTAGGAGGAGGAGAGGTCCCTGTCCTGATGTCTGTGTATTAGGAGGAGGAGAGGTCCGTGTCCTGATGTCTGTGTATTAGGAGGAGGAGAGGTCCGTGTCCTGATGTCTGTGTATTAGGAGGAGGAGAGGTCCGTGTCCTGATGTCTGTGTATTAGGAGGAGGAGAGGTCCGTGTCCTGATGTCTGTGTATTAGGAGGAGGAGAGGTCCGTGTCCTGATGTCTGTGTATTAGGAGGAGGAGAGGTCCGTGTCCTGATGTCTGTGTATTAGAGGAGGAGAGGTCCGTGTCCTGATGTCTGTGTATTAGGAGGAGGAGAGTCCGTGTCCTGATGTCTGTGTATTAGGAGGAGGAGAGGTCCGTGTCCTGATGTCTGTGTATTAGGAGGAGGAGAGGTCCGTGTCCTGATGTCTGTGTATTAGGAGGAGGAGAGGTCTGTGTCCTGATGTCTGTGTATTAGGAGGAGGAGAGGTCCCTGTCCTGATGTCTGTGTATTAGGAGGAGGAGAGGTCCGTGTCCTGATGTCTGTGTATTAGGAGGAGGAGAGGTCCGTGTCCTGATGTCTGTGTATTAGGAGGAGGAGAGGTCCGTGTCCTGATGTCTGTGTATTAGGAGGAGGAGAGGTCCGTGTCCTGATGTCTGTGTATTAGGAGGAGGAGAGGTCCGTGTCCTGATGTCTGTGTATTAGGAGGAGGAGAGGTCCGTGTCCTGATGTCTGTGTATTAGGAGGAGGAGAGGTCCGTGTCCTGATGTCTGTGTATTAGGAGGAGAAGAGGTCCGTGTCCTGATGTCTGTGTATTAGGAGGAGGAGAGGTCCCTGTCCTGATGTCTGTGTATTAGGAGGAGGAGAGGTCTGTGTCCTGATGTCTGTGTATTAGGAGGAGAAGAGGTCCGTGTCCTGATGTCTGTGTATTAGGAGAGGTCCGTGTCCTGATGTCTGTGTATTAGGAGAGGTCCGTGTCCTGATGTCTGTGTATTAGGAGAGGTCCGTTTCCTGATGTCTGTGTATTAGGAGAGGTCCGTTTCCTGATGTCTGTGTATTAGGAGAGGTCCGTTTCCTGATGTCTGTGTATTAGGAGAGGTCCGTGTCCTGATGTCTGTGTATTAGGAGAGGTCCGTGTCCTGATGTCTGTGTATTAGGAGAGGTCCGTGTCCTGATGTCTGTGTATTAGGAGGAGGAGAGGTCTGTGTCCTGATGTCTGTGTATTAGGAGGAGGAGAGGTCCCTGTCCTGATGTCTGTGTATTAGGAGGAGGAGAGGTCCCTGTCCTGATGTCTGTGTATTAGGAGGAGAGGTCCGTGTCCTGATGTCTGTGTATTAGGAGGAGGGGAGGTCCCTGTCCTGATGTCTGTGTATTAGGAGGAGGAGAGGTCCCTGTCCTGATGTCTGTGTATTAGGAGGAGAGGTCCGTGTCCTGATGTCTGTGTATTAGGTGGAGGAGGAGAGAGCTTTGTCCTGATTCAGGTTAATAGTCAGGTAATATTACTTTGCAGTTGCGTGTGCACATACTTGTGTTACATATATGTGCAGTGATAGGAGGAGCTGTGATTCGTGTAAATTGACTCCTTACTTCTTGCAGGACGTTGTGACAGTTGCCGGGGACATGGCGGAGCTCAGTGATGACGCCAGTGAGACGGAAATGCTGAGCTGCAGTCTGTCCATGTGGTATGGCGAACCATCGGGTGGCCCGGAGTTGTCGCTGGACCTTCACACAGCGGCCTCTATTGGTCAATATGAGGTAGTGCAGAGCTGTGTGCGCAGGTAAGACTACATTGCCCAGGGTGATGGTGTTTAGTAAACCTGCATTCCCCATCTCCTTTCATTGCTGGAGGTCTATCCTTTAGGACCCCTCTAATGAAGGGATATGTCCCCAGCGTCTATGATGAGACCCCATGTCCTTTGAGTTGTATTAACTGTTTATGTTTTACTTTTTTAGGGGTGTGATTGCCCTTTAACCCTCCTCACTGCCCGGGTTGGGGTCCGTCGGTGCTGTGTGCCCCTGGTAATGCTGCATGTTTTGTCTTTGCACAGGAGGGATGTGGATCTGAATCAGCCCAACCTAGGAGGATGGACGCCGCTCATGTACGCCTCATACATCGGCCATGATGCTGTGGTCAGCCTGCTGCTGGAGGCAGGGGTGGATGTGAATTGCAGAACGCCCAGCGGGCAGACCCCTCTTATGCTGACAGCCAGCTGTGGGAATGAAAGTGCAGCTTACTTCTTGATCCAGGTATGACCCCCCTCCCCGGGCAGCGGGTTGCAGCACCTTGTTCACGCCCGTTCTGGTATTGCAGTTCTCATGCAGCTCACGTGTCTGTTTTCTCATTGCAGCAAGGAGCTGAGATTGAGGCAAGAGATGCCCGTGGCTGGACCGCCTTATTCCACTGCACCAGCGCCGGGCATCAGCGGATGCTGCGATTCCTGCTGGAAAATGGAGCCAGTGCAGATGCAAAGTAAGAGTGCAAGATGGTCATGGGGCTTTCTGTACTAGAGCTCTCTTATAATGAGCCCTGTACCTGGTCAGAAGGACATAATCCGACTGGTGCCTGGACTGTGAATGTGAACGTGATTGTATCCATTCACTGACAGCAAGTAGAGTTATTTAAAACTGTGACAAACTAAAACACAAATGAGAAAGTTATTCAGGAATATTAAAGGGGTTGTCTCACCTTAGAACTAGCGAATTGCCCCCAATGTCTGATAGGTGCGGGTCCCAGGTGTGCGTGACCGCCGTCCTTTCATTCCTATGGGAACCCCAAAAATAGCTGAATGCTTGCTTGGTTATTTCCGTCAGCCCCGTAAAAGTGTATGGAGCCGTGGCCACATTTGTACGGTGCCCTTCCCTTAATGGGACTGCCGAAGAATGCAGTCCCATTAAGTCCCAAGACCTGCACCTTTCACACATTGGGGGCATATCCTAGCGATTTTACCCCAATGTTTGAGGTGAGACAACCCCTTTAAGACAAAAATGGCCAACAGTCATTTAAAGGGGAACTCAGCTTAAAAACCACCCCCTCAACTAGCACAAGCAGTGTTCAGTGTAAGTGACGCAGAGTCCGGCTATGTGATTTTTATCTTCACACTCGCTTGCATTCAGACGCTGTGCTCCCACAAACCAGCAGTAAAATGCATTGAGTCCTCTGCATTATGTGCATGAGCCCAGGAGTCCTCTAAATGCATTCTACTGCTGGTTTGTGGGAGCAGAGTGTCTGAATGCAAGCGAGTGTGAAGATAAAAATTACATAGACAGTGTAACTGACACTAGACACGACCTACCCTAGTTTGGGGGGTGTTTCAGAACTGACAGATTCCCTTTTAATGTTTACTTGAGTTACATCCTATATTATACTCCAGAGCTGCACTCACTATTCTGCTGGTGCAGTCACTGTGTACATACATTACTTATCCTGCACTGATCCTGACTTACATCCTGTATTATACTCCAGAGCTGCACTCACTATTCTGCTGGTGCAGTCACTGTGTACATACATTACTTATCCTGTACTGTTCCTGAGTTACATCCTGTATTATACTCCAGAGCTGCCCTCACTATTCTGCTGGTGGAGTCACTATGAACATACATTACTTATCCTGTACTGATCCTGAGTTACATCCTGTATTATACTCCAGAGCTGCAATCACTATTCTGCTGGTGGAGTCACTATGTACATACATTACTTATCCTGTACTGATCCTGAGTTACATCCTGCATTATTCTCCAGAGCTGCACTCACTATTCTGCTGGTGGAGTCACTGTGTACATACATTACTTATCCTGCACTGATCCTGACTTACATCCTGTATTATACTCCAGAGCTGCACTCACTATTCTGCTGGTGGAGTCACTGTGTACATACATTACTTATCCTGTACTGATCCTGAGTTACATCCTGTATTATACTCCAGAGCTGCACTCACTATTCTGCTGGTGGAATCACTGTGTACATACATTACCTTACTTATCCTGTACTGATCCCGAGTTACATCCTGTATTATACTCCAGAGCTGCACTCACTATTCTGCTGGTGGAGTCACTGTGTACATACATTGGTTATCCTGTACTTAGATTAAGGCCTAATTCACACGTCCGCAATCTTCGTCCGCACCCGTTCCGCAAATCTACAGAACGGGTGCGGACCCATTCATTTTGAATGGGGACGTGATGGATGCGGAGAGCACACACTGTGCTCTCCGCATCCGCAATTGCGGAGTGCGCCGCCGATCTTCCGGACGCAAAAATATAGAGCATGTCCTATTCTTGCCCGCAATTGCAGACAAGTATAGGCATCTCTATAGGGCTGGTGGCAAGGTGTGTTGCGGATCCGCAAAACACTATGGACGTGTGAATAAGGCCTAACAGGACTAGGCAGTGAAAACATCATCACACCTGACCCTGTCAATCAAAGTGCAGAGGGCTCAGCAGCTGCAGAGAGAGCAGAGCCTCTAGGTGTAATGGTAACGCCCCCGTTGCTCCTAGAGGCCCGTTGCATATAATAAAACATCATTTTTCTCAGCAATGCGGGCACATATGGACATGGGACCAACACAGACGTCTTCAGCTGCCGAGCGCACATGTAACAGGTCAGCCGGTGTCATAGGGACAAAACTGCTGACAGATGCCCTTTAATCCTGATGTACAATGCAAAAATATACGAAGCATTAACTGCACTGGAATGGGGGGATCATTTGTGTGAATAGACCCCTAACTGGAAAACTGCTCTAATCCTTCTAGGGAACCGGTTTATGGTTTCACTCCCCTAATGGAGGCAGCAGCATCTGGACATGAGATCATAGTGCAGCATTTACTGAATCATGTAAGTCCTCAAAATAATCATCTCCCCTCAAAGGGGTTGTCCAGGATTTGTATATTGATGACCTATCTGTCTCATTATATGATCGTGGTGGTTCACCTCCCGGCACCCCCTGCCGAACAGCTGTTGGATGCGGCTCTCTGGCGAGAGCTGGGGCCAGTGACGTCACGTTCATCGGTCACATCAGTCCCATTCAAGTGAATGGGATTGAGCTGCAGTACCAGGAACAACCACTGTACAATGGACGGCGCTGTGCTTGGCATACTGTGAAGAGCCTGCAGCAGTGGTCAGAGCTGATTGACGGAGGTCCTGAGAGTCAAGCTCCCCAATAATCAGATACTGATGACCTATTCCAAAGAGAGATCATAAATACCTAAAATATGGGTTGTGCCACTAATATAAATCTATCCTGCCCAACAGATATCTCTGTTATATCACTTTCCCCAAATGCCACCAATGATCAAAACTGCCTTAGGCCTCACGCACCCGACTTTAATGGGTCCGTGGTCCACATTTTGAGGCCAAGTATTGGACTTGTACTATGTCTTGCAGAATGGACGTACGGACGTAGAAACCACATGGATCCAAAGAGATGGAACATGTCCTATACTTGGCTGCAAAATGCCGACCATGGACCCATTGAAATCAGTGGGTCCGCAAAAAAACGGATGCAACACATGGACCTTTTCTGCGGATCCAGTTTTGCAGACCACAAAATACATACGGCCATGTCCATGCGTCATTGGTTAGGACAAGGGGCGTGGTTAGTGTCGCATGATCTGCTGATGTCAGGAGACCCTCTCAATGCCACAACCAACCTGCGGCCCTCCAGCTGTTGTAAAACTACAACTCCCACAATGCCCTGCTGTAGACTGATAGCTATAGGCTGTCCAGGCATGCTGGGAGTTGTAGTTTTACAACATCTGGAGGGCCGCAGGTTGGGCATCCCTGCCACAAGGCATGATGGGACTGCAGACACATGGCAAACCAGGAAGTAGGATTCAAGCATGGGGGATAAGAGAAAACTGCAAATGAGATAAATTTGAGTGGAAAAAAAACATTTCAACGAAGATTGGGAGCTAGGGTGATCGATGAAAATACACTTTAGAGTGAAAAGTAGTTCATGGCACAACACCTTTTATTCCTGAAAAATCCCTTTTCAGACTTTTTTCCTCTGGTTGATTGATGTGAACTTGATTTATTTCAAAGGGGGTTAAACTTACTGAGACAGACCACAATGGAGATACCGCCCGCATGTTAGCAGCCAGATATGGCCATTCTAGGATAGTGTCGCTGTTGGACTCTCATCGTGCCAAGGGGGTTCGGACTCACAGCAGAGAATCAGGTAAGATGTGGTCCATCCGAAAATGTCCTCCTCAGTCATTAAGTATAGGGTTATATTACATTGTGTTCATGGTTCCTCAGCACGTCATGAAGATCTAAGCTCATCGGACGAGTCCTCCTCAGCTCCCCACCGACCACGGCACCAGCGTAAACCTAAAGGGCCCAGTATTCATGATGGTCCCCAAGCCCTGGCCAAGATGACGGGTGGTGGTCCGAGCTATGGTGAGTTCAGCTAAACACTGGTCCTCTCCTACATCTACAGGCGTTGACCTGTAGTATATATAATGTATGCGTGTTCCCTCATCATCTTCGCGCTAGGCGGTCAGCTCCCCCCTCAGGGTTACGTTACCTTCAATGATGTGGACTATGAGACTGAAGGTTCAGAAGATGTAAGGTATCGTGATGTCACCTCCCCGATCAATGAGCGCGACGTGGAGAGTAATGGCAGCAGTAAAGGTAGGTGCCACATAAGATGCCTCCCCGGTGGTCTCAGTCACATGACTTACAGTATCTTCTGCATTTTAGAGGAGGGGTACACAGGTAAACAGCAGAGCAGCAGCAGTGAGGGGATCTGTATCAACACCGGCATGAGCAGCGAGGCCTCCCTGGAGAGCAACGAGGTACGCATGTCCGACATGGTAAGCCCGACCGTGCTCCGGACGTCACTGCAATTAAAATTTTTTAAAGGTGTTGCCCACCTTTTATTAAAGGGGTTCTGCACTTTGTTTAAACTGATGATCTATCCCCTGGATAGATCATCAGCATCTGATCGGCAGGGGTCCGACACCCGGGACCCCTGCCGATCAGCTGTTTGAGAAGGCAGCGGCACTCCTGGAGCACCGCGGCCTTCTCACTGTTTACTGCCGGCCCAGTGACGTCACGACTTGTATCAACTGGGTGGGGCTCCATTGAAGTGAACAGCGCTTAGCCGCGCCCAGGCCAGTTAATACAAGTCGTGGCGTCACTGGGCCGGCAGTAAACAGTGAGAAGGCCGCGGTGCTCAAGGAGCGCTGCTGCCTTCTCAAACAGCTGATCTGCGGGGGTCCCGGGTGTCGGACCCCTGCCAATCAGATGCTGATGATCTATCCAGAGGATAGATGATCAGTTTAAACAAAGTGCAGAACCCCTTTAAGTGATTGCCCATCCTCAGGATAGGCCGTCTCCAGTTAAATGGTGGGGGTCCGACACCCTGCATTGACGCTGATCAGGTGATGCGCCAGCTCCGTTAGTTTTGTATCGGACTGAGCTTATCACTGCAGTGCTGCTCCCATTGACTTCAAAACATTTAAAGGGCATCTGTCAGCAGTTTTGTCCCTATGACACCGGCTGACCTGTTACATGTGCACTTGGCAGCTGAAGGCATCTGTGTTGGTCCCATGTCCATATGTGCCCGCATTGCTGAGAAAAGGGATATTTTAATATATGCAAATGAGCCTCTAGGAGCAACAGGGGCGTTACCATTACACCTAGAGGCTCTGCTCTCTCTGCAACTGCCGCGTCCTCTCCACTTTGACTGACAGGACCTCCGGCTATAAAAGATGAAAAATAAATCATGTGAATTTTTTTGAGTCGCCTTAGGCCCAATGCACATGACCACATATCCAAATTGCAGATCTGCAAAACACGGATCCTGACCGTGTGTGTGTGCCACCATTTTTTTTATTTTTATTTTTTAAACTCCTGTAGAAATGTCCTATCCTTGTCTGCGAAACGGACACGTTTAGGATGTGTTCTATCTTTTTTGCGGGGCCAAGTTACGAACATACAGATGCTGTACGCATCTTTTGCAGCCAAATTGAAATGAATAGGTCCGCATCCGATACGAGAAAAAAGGCAAACCAGTAGTACGGTCATGTGCATGAGACCTTACACCAAAGCTCATCTTCTTCTTTAGGACTCGGATCCAGCGTTAGAAACCGCCAACAGGAAACACACCAAATCATTTGGCAAAGGGAGGCAGCGCAATGGTGAGGCCCATACTGGCCCCGGACCCTCACCCTGCAGGACGTCCAAAACACTGGCAGAACCAAACATCCCACCGTATAACGGGCCCAAGGTACAATACATGTGCTTTGTATGTGGCTATTTCCGTGACTGCCGGCGCGTACGGTGTATTTTCATACACCCTGTTGGAGAATTCTGAGTTAAGGGAGGGGTCCTCTCTCTAGGGTCCTCAGCTCTTGGCCAGGTTGGAGGACAGTTACAAAGAGCGTCTCCGTCTCTGGAGGACCCGTTTTGTCCTGAATTACACAGGCAATCCATTGATTTCACTGATCGCGGTGTAATGCTTAATCTCTCCTGGGGTGGCGCTGCAGTGGAATTCAGCACTTACTAGCAGCTTTCCCCGCAGATTGCAGCAGATCAGTGGAGGTCCCAGCATGGGGACACCTTGTGGTCATCTTATTGTCCAGGGACCCTTCTAATAAGCAGGGATTGTCCACAGCGGAGAACCCTTTTAAGATGGACTGGTCACTTGACATACTCGTGGACAAGGTTCGAATCATGTCCTGATCTCCATGTTTCTCAGTGGTGTATATTCTCTCCTCAGGACCTGGCAGAGCTTCTAGAGCAAATCGGATGCTCCAAGTACCTGCCCATCTTCCAGGAGCAGGACGTCAATCTCCGAATCTTCCTTACCCTTACTGAGACCGACCTGCGGGAGGTGGGCATCACGTAAGTGAAGGGCAGAGACATTGTGGCAGCACAGTATAGCTTCAGCTATACTGTGACTGAGATCTGAAAATCCTACCGCCCCATCGGAAGAGGGTCTGCAGCAGCTGAGCCACGTGTTAGCAGGAAAAATGTACGTGGCGACTTATAATATCATTTACTTGAAGTGAACACTATATGACGTTTTTATCTTGCAGCTTATTTGGACCAAAGCGAAAAATGACCTCCGCCATTGCCCGCTGGCATAGTTCTGCCCGTCCTCCAGGAAATGCCCTAGAACAGGCCTACGCCGATCGTCTGGAAGCCGAGATGCAGGAACTGGCCATACAGCTTCATAAGGCATGGGCTGCTGGTACCGTCCTCCTCGACCTCCCCTGTACTAGGTGGCGGGTCTATATCACTTCTCTTTTCTCCACAGAAGTGCGATGAGACGGACACCTTGAAAGGACAGGTGGACCAGGAGAGAGAGCTCCGAGCTGTAGCCGAGGGCTGCCTCATGGAGCAGGAAACAAAATGGAGGGCCTTTCGCGGCCAGCTGGAAGCCACGAGCAACCTGGCTGCTGATGCACAGCGGGCACTCGCCCAACTCAGGTACTCCCGGCAGTCCGTAGTGGACTAAAATGCTATGTGGCCATAATGAGCGCGGATTGCGCTCATTTTTTATTTTTTTTATTTTTTTCAATCTTCACCATAGGAGCTGCCAGGAAGAGCTGTCGCTCCGGCTGGGGAAAGTTAACGCTGCCAGGACACAGACACCTGCCTGTAGGCCTGCAGGTAAGAGGCTGGGTAGAGAACAGCGAGAATATGTCATCAGGTAAAGCAGTATTTCCCTTGTATGATGTTATAACCTATCGCTAGGATATGCCATCACTTTATGATCGCTGGGGGTCCGACCTCCGGAAGCCCCGCTGATCCTGAGAATGAAGGGGCTGCAGATCTGAATTAGCATGACGTCCCCTTTGCCGTTTCTGCCTGCACAGCAGCGCCCGGGTCACTTGCTGTCCAGGGTACTGTAGCATATTGAATGGGGTTGGCTGCAGCTCCCTGCACAGCACTAACTCAGCGCTGCAGCTCCTTCAGGCCCAGAGGCCACAACCCCAATGATCATAGTGATGGCAAATTGTAGCCGTATGTCATCCCTTTATGAGATAGTAGTACCTTTTAAAGATGTGGGATGTCAGCTGTTAAAGGGGTTGTCCCATTTGGACAGCTCCTTGTTTGCATTAAAGGGATTATCCTGTGTTTAATGTAAAAAAAAGTAAAATCCTACATCATATAGGACATGACAATAACTTTCTAACAGAGCTAGAACCAGGCCATGGATCCAGAGCTCCCCCCATTCACTGCTCCAATTGCTCTGCTAGATTCTCATAAGGCTGGCAGCTCAAGGGGATGTGTGCTTTCTACTGCAGCTAAGTGGGCAAGTTCTTTGTGATGCAGCTCAGGGGGAATGTCCTTTCTGCAGCATAAATGACAAGTTTTACTAAGTCTTTTCCCTTAAAACTACATACCAATCTGCGCCGCCAGCTCTATAACATGCTACCTGTAGAGCACACTGCATTTTTGGGGGGACAGGTCCTCTTTAAAGGCTATGTACACCTTATGGGGTCAATTTATTTTTATTATTGCATTGTACTCATTTGGAGCTAAAAATAATTTTTTTAAATGAGTCTTTAGTACAAATATGGAGCCCTTTTTTCTGTACGTAGCTGAGAAGCTCTAATAGAGGAATCAGAATTTTCTCTCAGTCAGCCGTCTAATCTGACGGGCTGAAAGCGAAAGTAAAAAGTACGATTCACACAGCTAGTTAATCCGTTGTGACAGAACGACTCAAAGACCAAAATGATTTTTTTAGCCCAAAATGAGTAAAATGCAATCATAAAGAACATTGGCCTCTGCAGGTGTACATAGCCTTTAAGTCCTGGAAAGCCCCTTTAAGTCATCCACAGCGGCAGACCCCTCTCCACCACCTCTGTGTTGGAATATAGGAAGGGATTGCCTGGATGGGATTACCGCTTTTTTAATTTGGAGGGGCGGATGGATAATGTGAGTAATCTGGATCTCTGGCGGTAAGATGCCTGTTTCTTTTGTTAGCTCCTCAAGGAAGTAATGCCACCCCACTGAAGTCTCCGAGCGTGCAGGAGCTTTCGACATCTCTGGAGGAAAGCTCCGTGGTTTTAGGTAAGCCGCATTGTAATGGACAGGATAAGAGACGCTATAGCCATAGAAGAGTACAGACGGAAATGATTTGTGTCCCTGCAGAGAAGGCAGTGAGAGCGCTGCAGGAGAACCTGGAGAAGATGAGAACTTCAGACAAGGGGAGACATAAATGGCCTGATCCTTGAAGAACCAGGTACAAGAAGACCGGATTTGGTCATCCCATACTTCCATATTCTTCTCGTCGGAGATGCTAGTTTACTTCTCGTTTGCTTAAAGGGGTTGTGACAAGTATTGAAGTTATCCGCTGTCCACAGGATAGAGGATAACTAACTGATCGTGCGGATCAAACCACTGGGCTTCCCAGTGCTCCTGAGAATTTGGGGTTTATCTTTTCTCATGAAGCACCTGGTCAACTTTGTGTCCTGCCAGCCCATTATTTTTTTTTCTCTAAAGGATGGCTGTAGATGGCGAAGTACAGCACATGGCATAACTTCAATAACTGGCACAACCCCTGTAAGTGTGGTATGCAGTTATGGCAAGTTATGTAGAAGATGCAATATCAAGATGCCCAGGTAGTGACCCAAAAGTCACTGTAGTATCTGGGGCCACACTCTTGAGACTACCTGAGTTTTCAAAAAAAGTTTGCATAATGGCTGTGTTTTCTTTGTACACTCATAACTGTAAAGGAACAGTTATATTTTGGCTTCCCTAATGTCTCTTTCAGCCATATTATTCCCTGTTTCAGCTGCAAAGCTAGATGCATGTCTCTCAGAAGCAGAGGGAATCTCCCTTCTACCATGCAGTGACCTCACTTACCTTACTTCGCACTGTGTTTTCTTCTAGGGCGCTCAGAAAGCTGATAAGGAGGGATAAATCATAGTGACAGAAAGGCAAGATGATCCTGTGTGTTCAGAAGGAGTGCAGAAGCAGTTGTTTTATCAGGCTCAGAATCTCGGCTAGCTCTGACACGCCCCCACTTCTTCTGAGTCTCTGTTACTAGTAGTGTTGAGCGAAGCGAGCTTCGGATGCTTCATCCGAAGTCGCTTTGTCCAACCTTTGGAATAATACTGTACGGAGATCTGTCTCCGTACGGTATTAGAATGTATGGGCTCTGATGAGCCAAAGTTAGTTATTCACAAAGTCGCGCGTGACGTCGTTGAATAACTTCGGTAGTTGATTCTTAAAGTGGAAAACTTCGGTTCCAAGGTACTAGTCGGCGCTATACACATAAATCTTATTTAATAACTCAGTGGCTATACTAAAATTTTAATTACATGCAATTACAAAAGTAGTCATATCCGGTTGCTGGTTTGAAAAGTGTAAAATATTTTTGATAGGACATCCCCTTTAAGTCTTCACCCCTGAATATCTGATAACGCCAGTGTTTTTTCCCTCTTTTTAGGAGACGCTTTGATCATACCTCAGACGGTGGGTGAAACTTTCCACCCCGAAGAAGTTCCGATCCTAGATCGCGCTGCCCATAGCTGCCCCCTGCCCGTCTCCGCTCGGATGACCACACAGAAGGGTCTGGCCGTGCCCTCTCTGGGCTGATGGTGTCGGAGGCAGACTGCAATCCCTGGTGATATTCTACTGATCCCTTTTTGCAGAAGGTGCGAGGGGGAAGGTGAAACTTTGATGCATCCTTGATGAAGAAGCCGTTGCGAAGCCTTTTATTTTATTGGAGGGGTTGAACTGATCATGGTTTAGACGCCCGTCAATGATTCTTATTTTAACAGAAGGATGTCGGCTGGAACGATGGCGCTCAGCTGAACTTTTATGTACTCTCAATAAAACTATGAAATATGCCCCTTCCGTTTTCTTTGGCAAAGTGATGATAGAATAAAGACCTGGTGAGGTGCAAAGATGGCGCCTATAGCAACTAACCCAGTTGGCAAAGTTATGAGATGATTAGTAACTATAGGCAACATCGCCATTATGATTCGCACCCGCCATATTGACGCCCCCTTTTTCTTCTAAGGATCGCCAGACACACTTTTTACTGATGGATCTCATGTGCCCGGTGGGCCGCCGTTATGTCAGGACTTTTACTTGAAGTCTAGTATTTTAGCTCAGATTACAAATTCATCATATACCCAGATCTTGGTCAGTGCAGGCACAGTAGAGACGAGCCGTCCATTTTCCACATCTGCCACTTTTTCTGTATTTCATACTTTACCTGAAAATAAAGAGGACAGAATTAGATCTTCAATTTACCCCTATGAACGTGTGTTATATTTAAAGGGGTCATGCAGACCTCATGGCGATCAGGAGAATGAAGTGGACATATTTTGGCTGTTTGTGTTACTGCAGCTCAGATCCATTCAAGAATATGGGACTGAGCTGCAGTACCAGACACAGCCACAAGTTCAGGTGCAGCACTGTCCCTGTGTACAAGAAGGTGACACTCCAGCCCCTTCATTCTGCTGATCGCTGGACCCCCCACTAACCAAACCCTGATGGTCTAAGTCCAGGAGAACCTCCTTAATATGTAGATCATTGATGAACCTAGCAGGTGTATGCCGTTACAGTCCCTGATCCCTAAGAATGGCCCCAAGGCTGGTTTCTTAGGGTACTTTCACACTTGCGGCAGGACGGGTCTGGCAGGCTGATCCGTCCTGCCGCAAGTGCCTGTGCACTGCCGCTCCGTCCTCATTGACTATAATGGGGCGGGGGGCAGAGCTACGGCGCAGCACGACAAAGATCGCCGGACTGAAAAGTCGGAAATGCAGGACTTTTAGTCCGGCAATCTCTGACCGTGCTGCCGCTCCGTCCTCATTGACTATAATGGGGCGGGGGGGTGGAGCTATGGCGCAGCACAGCAAAGATTGCCGGACTGAAAAGTCGGACATGCAGGACTTTTAGTCCGGCGATCTCTGGCCGTGCTGCGCTGTAGCTCCACCCCCCGCCCCATTATAGTCAATGGGAACGGAGCGGCAGTGCACAGGCACTTGCGGCAGGCCGGATCCGTCCTGCCGCAAGTGTGAAAGTACCCTAAGTGCACCGATTAGCCCGTCCCGAGCCTGATAGATGTTTTAGTGTTGTGCCTCATTCACACGTCAGTGATTTCCATCAGTGATTGTGAGCCAAAACCAGGATTGGAGCCCCCACAGACATAAGATATAGGCCTCATGCACGCGACCGTATGTGTTTTGCGGTCTGCAAACCGCGGATCCGCAAAACACGGAAGCTGCTCCGCATTGCGGAACGGAACGCGGGCCATTGTAGAAATGCCTATTCTTGTCAGCAAAACGGAAAAGAATAGGACATGCTCTATTTATTTATTTATTTTTTGCGGGGCCACGGAACGGAGCAACGGATGCGGACAGCACACGGGGTGCTGTCCGCATCTTTTGCGGCCCCTTTGAAGTGAATGGGTCCGTGCCCGAGCCGCAAAATATGCGGCTCGGACGCAGACCAAAACAACGGCCGTGTGCGTGAGGCCATAAGGGAAAGATCTGCGCCTGTTCTGTGTTTAGAGCCGCACCTGGTTTTGGCTCAAAATCACTGATGGAAATCACTGACCAAACACTGACTGTGTCCATAAGGCATTAGGGTGCCTTCACACATGGCAGAAAATTCCATGACTGAAAATCAGTCCCATTTAATTGAACGGGGGCGGCAAGCACATGGATTTCTGCAACCCCCATTAGGCCTCTTTCACACGAGCGTGTCCGGATTAGGTCCGGATGCGTTGCGGATGCGTTCAGTGAAAACTGTGCGATTTCACAGGCAAAGCCATTCAGTTTTGCCTGCGATTGCGTTCAGTTGTTCAGTTTTTTCCGCACGGGTGCAATGCGTTTTGATGCGTTTTTCACGCGCGTGATAAAAAAACTGAAGGTTTACAAACAACATCTCCTAGCAACCATCAGTGAAAACGCATCGCACCCACACTTGCTTGCGGATGCAATGCGTTTTTCACACAGCCCCATTCACTTCTATGGGGCTAGGGCTGCGTGAAAAACGCAGAATATAGAACATGCTGCGATTTTCACGCAACATAAAAGTGATGCGTTAAAAAAAACACTCATGTACACAGACCCATTGAAATGAATGGGTCAGGATTCAGTGCGGATGCTATGCGTTCACGTCACGCATTGCACCCGCACAGAAAACTCGCTCGTGTGAAAGGGGCCTAAGGTGAATGGAACCGATTTTCTGCCAGAAAATCTGCCGCGTGTGAAGGCAACCTTAGGGTCCATTCACACGTCCGCAATTCTGTTCCACATTTTGCGGAACGGAATTGCGGACCCATTAGTTTCAATGGGGACAGACGATGTCCCGGCCGGGTCCGCAATTGCGGATCCGCACTTCCGGGCCTGCAATCGCGTTCCCGAAAAAAATAGAACATGTCCTACTCTTGTCCGGACAAGAAAAGGCATTTTCTATGTAGTGCCGGCAAATTGCGGAACGCACATCGCCGATGTCCGTGTTATGCGGATCCGTTCATGATGTGTGAATGGACCCTTACACTGACAGACAGAACACACAGCAATTCAGAAGCATTGCAGTGTATTAGACAAGAGATAAAGCAATCACATGGTCAAGCCACCTAATGGGACTAAACAAAAATATAAACCGTACAACAAAGTGCACATTAATAGGTATCTCCTTGTCCAAAATTATCCTAACTATGAAATCATCACGTTTTTTAATCCATATTGTGAGTGCTGTTTGAAAAAAAATAAAACATAGTCAGACCCCCACCAATCAGATACTGATGACCTTTAATTAGGATAGGCTATCAATCTCAAAACCCCTTTAAGTTTTTATATTGTACAAAAGTAGTAAAATAAAAAAATCATGGGTCAATTGCTGGAGTTTTAATGATATATAGTTGTAGTTTTGAAAGGAGATATGTGTATATATATATATATAATCTCCTTTCTGCAAAACACAAGACCTCCTAGAATGGAAAAGAAAAATGCTGTGCCCTGAAGGTCAAAACTGGCTGGGGCAGTAATGGTTAAACAAAGGTGCACTGTATTCGTAGACCCAAGGCTTCTGATCTAATGAGCGGAGATCAAACCTTGGTGCCAGTACCAACCTACCGTATATACTTACCTCTTTATTGGCAAAACAGTATAATACCGCCACGAGGAAACCCTGTAAGATATAACAATAGGAGTTTGAATGGATTTTACTGTCCACAGGTGAGATGGGGGTATTGTAGGGGAGAATATTTAATGTCTCCCTAATGAAGGTAGAAGGAGAAATGACTTTAAAAGAACTGTACAAAATTGATATTGTCTAAAGAAAAATGTGGATCTGAACTGTTTAGGGTACGTGCACACCGGATGTAATTTGCGGTGGCATGCATTATGTGCGGATTTCTTCTTATCGTATCAATTCCTCTGGGACCCGCACCTATCAGGCTATGGGGGCATAGCCTAAAAATGCCCCCATTGTTTGTGATGGGAATACCCCTTTAAGATTTCTGCTTGCTGTCAGTGAATTGGAACTTTTATGGTTACTTCCAGGGGATGAAAATGAGTCCAAGTCCTGTGATGGCCGACCACACGGGGCAGCTCCGAGAACTGCACTGTAACAAGCCTTTCAGCTGTGTAGTCATCACGTGACCAGGACAAGTTTCTCAACATTCAGCATATGCTGGGGATCATTTAAGAAATTTTTGACTATTTTAGCCCAAAAATGAATCGCAAGTCCCATTTTTTTGAACGGCCTTGCAACAATATTTAGGCTCATGGCCGGTTTTACACAGTGTCTGGCAGTTGAGTGGGTCAGAGGTGTGTCGGGGCCTGGACTCCGGCCCTGGAAAATTTACTAACATTTACATTGGAAACACGCCTCGTCATAAACTAGGCGAATCCTCTGGCAGAGGAATCGAAGACCAGCGTAAAAAGACTTTCTTAGTAAATGACCCCCAGTAAGTAGGGTTTACTTGGAATCTGAAACCCCATGGTCTTACATCCCTAAGGTCTCAAGCAGTTGACTTTGCTGTTTCTCCTTTGTTCTTTGGTCGGAAACTGGAAGTTGGTCCCTATGGAGGTAATATATCCCATAGCAGAGGCTGTAGACTCAAAGTAAGGCCTCCTGAACATGACCGTATCCATTTTGCGGTCCACAAATATGGACACGGTTCATGTGCTTCCCACAATTTTCGCGGGAACCACTGTAAAAAACAAAAACAATTTGTGTCCACAAAACGGACAAAAATAGGATATAAGGTATGGAACGAATGATATCCACGTGCTGTACGTTTTTTTGGGGGGACCTATAGAAATGAATAGGTCCGTGTGCAAACCGCAAAAAATGGGGATCGGACACGGACCAAAAACATGGTGGTGTGTATAAGGCCTAAAGGGGTTGTCTCATCGGAATGCCGCCCCTGGGTATTCAGCAGATCGCCTTGGGTTCCACTCCTGGCAATCAGCAGATTTTACTCACCAGAGGCCATGGCCAGCCACGGGGAAATAAGGTACTACATGGCGGTCATACAGATAAAGGGCTATCCTTGTAATAGGAGAATTGCTCTATTCTGCTGGAACGGAAGCTGTTCGTACAGAGCAGCTCTCTGTTTTGGCTCGCAGAGTGGGAGGGAACCCCTTCTATGATGTCCACACACCCTGACCCTGGGTTCAGACCTGAGCGTTCTAAAAACGCGCGTTTTGTCGCAAAAATCACAAAACGCGCGACAAACGCCCCAAAAAAAGCTCAAGTACTTGTTTATGCGTCAGGCGTTTTACAGTGCGTTCAAACGCGCTGTAAAACGCTCAAGTGAGAACCAGGGCCATAGGAAAGCATTGGTTTTCATGTGTTGAGCGTTTTACAGCGCGTTTGAACGCGCTGTAAAACGCTCAGGTGTGAACCCAGGGTAATAGGACATATCAACAGGGGTTGTCTTTAACCCTGGGTTCACACCTGAGCGTTCAATGGGTCTGTGATAATGAGCGTTTTTTTTTCACGCATCACTTCTGCGTTGCGTGAAAATCGCAGCGGGTACTATCTTCTGCGTTTTTCGCGCAGCTCTGGCCCCATAGAAGTGAATGGGGCTGCGTGAAAAGCAAGTGCGGGTGCGATGCGTTTTTCACTGATGGTTGCTAGGAGATGTTGTTTGTAGTTTTTTATCACGCGTGTGAAAAACGCATCAAAACGCATTGCACCTGCGCGATAAAAACTGAACAACTGAATGCAATCGCAGGCAAAACTGACTGGCTTTGTCTGCGAAATCGTACAGTTTTCACTGAACGCATCCGGAACTAATCCGGACACGCTCGTGTGAAAGGTGGCCCAAGACTCCCTACAGAGGCTGGATCTCCACAAGGAGAACCAGTCCCGTCCAAATGTCCCTGTGATTTTCTTACCTGAAAGGAGCTGAAAAAGAGGTTAAAGAAGACCTTGATATACCGAAAGATCCCTGATGTCTGCTCATCCGTAGCAAAGATGAATACTACCTCGTGGATTCCGAATAGCGGGATGAGAGTCAGCGTCGCCTTAGCCAGTCTACAGAGACAGAAACACATTTCTGAATACGGGACCCGTGGTCTAAGCATTGTATGGCACCGGGCGCAGGGGCGTACCTATAGGGGGTGCAGGGGTAGCAGTCGCTACCGGGCCCAGGAGCCTGAAGGGGCCCAAAGACACTTGTGCCGCATAAGAAGAGACAGAAAGCACTGAGGGAAGGGGGGCCCAAGCTGAACTCTTGCACCAGGGCCCATGAGCCTTAAGCTACGCCCCTGACCGGGCGCAGATATGTAATGGTCAACCGGAGGACAACTGTGCGAGCCCCAGAATGCTAGTGATGTCTTCAATCCTTTTCCAGTGTTAGCCCATCCGCCGATTTTTCCATGGGCGCAGTTTTTACCGTCATTAACATTTATTTACCTCTTTCCCTTTTTTTAGTAAAAACTTTAATTCAACTTTCCCTGCCGTGTATGTCAATTACAGGTAGTATGTAACCAGGGCTCATGATGGACGTCTGGATCACAGCAAACATCCTCCTAATCATGTCTATCCTCTGTCACACGTTAGTGAACCATGGACCGCTAACGCATCCATTGACTTTAATGGATGTGATTTTCTAAGGAGCTTGGTAGCACCATGGGAGCGTGCCTTATTTTTGTCCATGATCATAGACCCCTTGTGCACATGATAGTCTATGGGTCTGTGAAGACCACGGAGACAACACAGACGGCATCCGTGGTTTTCACGTATCGTTACTAGGGTTCATTCCCTGGAACTTAAAGGGGTATTCTGATTATAGAGAGTTATCCCCTATCCACAGCACAACAGAGTGCTGGCGCACTTCCAACCTGCCGCTCTACCCATTTTAGGGGGGCTCCATAATGCTCCTAATGCTGGGACCCCAGCCGATCTGATAGTTATCCCCTATCCTGTACAATAGTCATTTCTAGTGCTGGGAGTGAGAAAAATGCGCATTGTGCAGGGAAGGTGTCCGTATTTTGCAGATGTGTGGTTTGTGGTCCGCAATACGGACACGGTAATGTGCATGAGGCCTTATGAATATTGCTAATATGCGAGACCCATTTTATTCATATGAATATTAGACTTATCTATGAAAACTAGAGTTGAGAAGACATAAGGGGGCCACCTGCAGCAACCACATTTTAGCTGCCATTTTTGTTTTTCACAAAAGAAGGCCATTTGGCCCAGGGCTCGAGTCCTGTGGGGACGGGTAGGAACGGCGTTCCTGCACTTTTTTCATAGTACGAACGCCGTTCCTTTTCAGGGCAAAAGGACCAGGAAGCGGTGAAGGCTTTGTACTCACCGCTTCCTGGTTCTCGGCTGTCGGCTGTCAGGGCTGCGCACAGGCATGAGGCGCTCTGTGACCTCACGCTTTGCGCAGCCTTCACAGCACAGCCGACAGGAGGAAGAGAGGAGCGGCGGCGTCCAGGAGAAGGAGAGGGTGGGTGTTTTTTTTGTTTTATATTTTATGGGCTGGTGAGAGGCACTGACTGGGGGCTAATGGAGGGGGCACTGGGGGCTGTTGAGAGGCACTGGGGGCTGATGGAGGGGGCACTGGGGGCTGTTGGAGGGGGCACTGGGGGCTGATGGAGAGGCACTGGGGGCTGGTGGAGAGGCACTGGGGGCTGATATAAGGCATGGGGCTCTTATCTGAGGTCTGATTGGGGGTCATTCATATTGGGGGCTGAGCTGAGGTGTGATCTGAGGTCTTATTGGGGTCTTATTAACTTTGGGCATCTTATTGGGGCTGTTAGCTGAGGTCTGATTAACATTGGGGGTCTGATTGGTGGTCTGACCTGAGGTGTAATAAAAAATATTTTTTTCTTATTGTCCCCCTCTAAAACCTAGGTGCATCTTATAGGGTGAAAAATACGGTACTTGCTTGCTCCTCCTCCCGACCTCCCCTGCCCTTTGCGTACACCGCGCGCCGTGACGTCACACGGAGCACTTGGGTGAGTTCCCACACTTTTTTTTCCCTAGGACTTGACCCCTGATTTGGCCCATACTCATATATACTCAGACTAGGTCATTAATATCTGATCAGTGAGGGTCTGTCTCCCAGCACCCCCGCCGATCAGCTGTTCAAAGCAGAGCACCGTCCATTGGATAGAGGCCGTGATGTCACCAGCCTAGGAAGGAGCCACAGAGCTCACCGTGGTGTCACAGCCACTACAAACAGCTGAACGGCAGGAGTGCTGGGAGTCGGTGATCTGATATTGATGACTTATCCTGAGAACAGGTCATCAATAATCTACTTCCAGAAAACCCCATTGAGTTGTCAGAGTTCAGGGACCTCTGGGGGGTAAAAACAGGCCATAATGGACTCTCACCTCAGTTTGTAGTCCGCAAAACCTTTTTGGTTGGCTCTCAGCTTAGACAATATCATTTTCAAGATTCTCATAAAGATCACAAGGTTAATCTGAGGAGGAGTAAAGACAGGTGAGGTCAGGGGCATGCCACCAGGACAGCGGTGAGACATATAAACCAATAATATACTGCATGATGCACTAGGTCTCTTCAGGCGGCCATATTGTGGGCCTACTATAGCGTCCCGATTAAATTCCAAACCATGGTTCTCATGATCCGAGTTTTCAGCATCATAGGCTTATGTGATGCTGTACATTTGGGTTGTTAAAGGGTAACTGTCATGTTTTCATAAAAAAATCAATTTTAGCTGCAGCAGCATTATGCATAAAGCAATCTTTAGTTTCTTCACATACCACTGTTTTCCTTGAGTTTTTCCCTTAGTTACGGCTGTTTAAACATTTACAATATGAGGACCTTCTCAAGATAGCTCCTCTGCCAGTTCTCTGAGGCCAAAACTGCTTTCCCTCACTTCTCATACACACTTGCTGTAGCCAGCAGCTCCCTGCCAGCCAATCAGATTGGATTACTGAGAGACACGCCTCCTCACTCTGAAGCCTAATGCAGCCATGCAGTGTGAAGGACCGCCCCTCTGTCTTCTGTTTACACTAAAGGGAAGACAGACAATTCCTAGCAATGGTCTTTTAAGGGAGCAGTAGAAAGGGACAGAGGACATTAATAAAAGCTGTTATTATAAGGTAATTACAGATCTTTTGACAATCATTGACAGACTAAGGGTCCATTCACACGTTCGTAGAATGGGTCCGGATCTGTGCCGCAACGTTGCAGAACAAATCCGTACCCATTCATTCTCTATGGGGCAGGAAGAGATGCGGACAGCACACAGTGTGCTGTCCGCATCCGCATTTCCGGTGAGCGTCCCCAATATTTCGGTCCGCAGCTCCCGAAAAATATAGAATATGTCCTATTCTTGTCCGCAATTGCGGACCGGGTGTATGGGGGTGCAGGCCGGGTGTATTGCGGATCCGCAATACATTACGGACGTGTGAATGGACCCTTACTGAGGTATACATGCCTAGCTCTAATAAACTAGCAAATACAAAAAAAATATTACAGTTACACTTTAAATCCACGGCTGAAAATGTAACACAAATGTCAGTGCTCACCACCGAGGCCAGCAGGATGGGGATCCGGATAATCCACCAGTAGGCCATGTTGTCATTTAGGGCCCAGCATCTAGAACCAATGAGAATGATGAAAGTATGAAGGCATCTCAACTAAGGTGAACTCAAATGAGAAGAAGCTGGTCATCATAGTATGGCATTGTCACTCACTCTTTGTTCTCCTTGAGATACTTCAGCGTCATCCAAGGAACTACAAATAAAACCGGCGTCCCTGCAAAGTAATGGGAAACACATGTCTAAATGAAGAGGCACCCGTTCATTTTGTATTGTTCTGAGAACAGCCAAGCAAATGTACATCTTGGGAGTTGTAGTTTTATCCCAGCTGGAGTGCCGGAGGTTAGCCATCAATGGTCTAGGGCAGGGATGGGCAAACTGCGGCTCTCTAGCTGTTGTAAAACTACAATTCCCACCATGCCCTGCTGTAGGCTGATAGCTGTAAGCAGTCTTTGCATGCTGGGAGTTGCATGCTGGGAGTTGTAGTTTTGCAACAGCTGGAGAGCCGCAGTGTGCCCATCCCTGGTCTAGGGGGCTTGCAACTGCAAGGTTCATGGTGTTCTGACTAGATCATTCACTTACCCCATCCAAGATAGAGGTAGAGGGTGTAATTGTTCTTCTCGGAGAAGACTGCACCGATAAGCAGCTTGTATAGGTAGACCGCCTCAACCACAAACCAGTAATGATTGGCCAGAATGCAATACTGCATTATAACCTGCGCCGTGCGACATCCAATGGCGGCCTATATAAGATATATTAATAACACACATGGCACTGTTAAAGGGGCCTGTATATAATACTCATTGTCTACAGCTCCCCCCAAAAGCTCTCAACCAGAACCCCGATCCAGGAGCAGCAAGGCCCAAACAGTGCTGTCTACAGATGGGTGACCCTGGTTTGACTGATAACTCGTGTTTCAAAGCTTTTTTTGCACTGAGGGTAGGCCTGGGGTCCTTTTCTCTCTCTGGCCATTGGCACCCTGGCCTAATAGAGTTCCCCTACCTCTGTCAACCACTGAGATGCAATGGTCTAAGGCAGGGATGTCAAACTCGTGGCCCTCCAGCTGTTGCAAAACTACAACTCCCATCATGCCTGGACAGCCTACAGGTATCAGCCTACAGCAGGGCATTGTGGGAGTTGTAGTTTTGCAACAGCTGGAGGGCCACGAGTTTGACATCCGTGGTCTAAGGGGTTAAATGGCTAGGATGAGAGCTAGCTAGTGGCTCCCGCCGCAATCTCATGGGGACATTGAGCAGTGCCCTTGAGATCATCATGATGAAAGAATTGGACCCGATTGTGACGGATGTATTCCTGTCAGTAAGGGTTTAAATGAACGTTTATGAGCTGTCAGGAAAGTAGAATGACTGTGAAGGGTCGGGCACTGACTTACAGGAAAGTCGCCTACAGGTGGCACTAGAGGCAGTTTTCTTCCTTCTGGAGAAGAGCTAATTTGCATATATAGTTATTAGTATTGATCATATGCGGATGGGAAAGACCTAATGTAATAAATCCTCATGGTTAGGGTTAGGACAAGGAATTTCCAAGGACCAATGACTCCTGGATATGATCAAATATTGACGGCCTAGGGTTACTTGAAGGTAATTTGTTTTCTTTGGAGTGAGACAATGATAGGGTAATATGTATCTATAGTTACTGAAAACCAGCAAGTGCGCATTGGTGGTCCAACCTCCATTCCAGGATGCACAATCCTAACGATTTGCCATTCGTTTTATTAGTCTCGAAGAACCCCTTCAAAAAAACTTTACTATGTGAACGTATAAGGCATAAAGGTGGATGGTTGTCTACCGTCTCTTACCTTATTGCTGATGAGGAGCTCCCAGTCTGTCACCTCAATGATCTGCATGCCCCATCTCTTCTCCATTAAAACGTCCTTTACGATGACTGATACTCCACGCAGGACAAAGGAGAAGAACAGGTTGGCGTGGATGTAATTCCTGGTGCATCGCAGCTTCCTGGAACGATACAAGGACTTGTCTGGTAATGAGCAGGAACCTGCCGAGTCTTTGCTGAATGCAGGTCAGAAGAAGTCATGGTCTACATCCAGAGACAATGTTGACCAACCCATTCTGTATGTTAGTAGGTTGTGGAGGAGGCTTGGAGAAATCCAGAAGACGTTTTGATTGGACTGATGTCATGTCATGCAACTTGAAGACCCTTTCTTTAAGTCTTTACCAGGGTCCTCCAACCTTCTCTATCTATAGTGGTCTTTGAATATGGCCTTTAAGCCCTCTGCCTCCCCCATAGCTACACCTCTGATGTCATAGGGTGTATTTATAGGGGGTGCACATATATTCAGCAGTTTAAGAGACACATGGTGTAGGGGTCATCTACCTAAAGATGGGAAACCATTTACTGATGTCACAAGTCTACACTGACTTGAGTGTTCAATGGGTTTGATAAAAGCGTTCATTAATGACCACCATGATGGGTGAAGGCTGCCAAAGTGGCTGCTACGGGGGAAGGTGTCCAAACCAGGTGCCCATCCATCGTGTCTTAATACGTTTAGGAGGAAAGAAACCACCAGTCTCTGACCAGAACACATTATAGTGACACGAACCACTACCTGTAGGGGGCCCTATTTGAATTCTGCTATATTTTATGTCTATCCCTGACCCCCATAACAATGCAGGATTAGACTTGGCAGGAATGGTATGGTGTACAGATGGGTAATATAAAAGTGCCCAAGGTAGCCTTGGCAGAGTGCTTAGCCAGGGGTGCGTGTAACCAGAAGAGATATTTACCTACACATGGTTAGGATCAGTAGGGATGACAGGAGGGCCATCAATGACACGGAATAACCCACAGTGTACAGAGCCCTGAAACTCAGCAGCAAATCCTTTGTCCCTACCTAAGAAGACATAGACACAAGGTATTAATGCTGAGGATCTAATGAGTTATACATTGAACTCAATAATACCCCAGTCTGCAGTGAGCTCCCCCTAGTGGTGGAAAGCAAAGGAGTATCTTCAATCCATAGTTCCCACATGGGCTACCCGCTATATTGCTATATCCAGTACTCATATGGAATAAAAATATGCCACATAATGATGGTTTCACCTCTTCCTCCATCATCTCCATCTCCTCCTCGTCTTCACACTGTGATGAGTTCCTCCAGGGTTGTGTCCCATTGATCGTCACCCAGTGGCCGTCTAGCCCACAGAGTCGAGATACCTGCCCATTTTTAACTGCCAAGACGCAGAAAGCATTAGTATGGATCATAGGTACATAGCCAGTACGAAGATAAGAATATCTACATGACAGCCCACGTGCACCTTCTCTAATGGCCCCTTTGGCGTCTTTCCCTGCGCAGCGCTGCTCCCGTTCAGGTGCTGTGCAGAGAACTACAATTCAGTAATTGGGGTTGAGAAACTGCACAGCACAGCCCACCCTGGCTGTGTCCATATGTCCAACCACCTCTGTCTACCGCATCCATGTTTGAGAAACAGGTGTAGGTTTTGGAGGTAGGACCGAAATCTACCAGACATTTATGCTACAAATGTTTTAGATGGGAATACCCCTTTAAAAACTGCAAAGACCAAATAATAGACCTGATTCTATTGAAAACCATATTGCGATATTGCCTTTGTATAACTTCCAAAAATCTGAGATTCCCCTAAAAAATGCTACATGTGAACAAACCCTCAAGTCTGGCTGCCAAGTCTACTTTTGAGGTTGCATTTCTCATAATCACCACTAGAGGGCAGAAGAAACTCTATATTCCATTTATATGGCTGTGTTCTAGCCTGTGACCTCCCTGGGGCCCCTACAGCCTAAATATTACCTGTAAATTACCATCAGTACATTACCTTTACCGCTGGGGAATTTCCAAGACAACACTTCATAATCATGGACTAATAACTGCAAAATAAAGTCTGTTCTCGTACATTTACCGCCTCCCCGACCGTTTATTGAATGTGCACACAGTAATGTCTGTTTTTATACTTTACGCTGTCTGAGCTAGTGCCCATTATGAGGCCTGCAGCGCGTCCTGCCTCAAGGGTCTGACTAGTTCCTAAAGAACTGATACAAAGCAGTCTACGACATCAGTAATTACTGAAAATTACCTTTCTGGAACCAAGGAAGATAATAAGGACAAGACACGCTGGCGACCGTTCCGGGTGTGCCATCTGGCCAGCAGGCATACATGTCAAAAGTGCGGTTGCAATGCAGACCTACCAAGAGAGGCGTGAAAATCAAGAATGTCAAAAAGATATAAAATATATCGATAGGAACCCAGAGAATTAGGGTTCGGCTACACAGTGATTTCTGGGCGTGACACATGTTACACGCCCAAGTATTGCAGTGTAGCAGGGCAGCGATAGAAAAGAATGGGGTCACTGCGCGACTTGTACATTTGCCGCACCCCCAGCATCTGAAAAAATCCTCTTTTTACTGTGACACTGGGGACGCAAATGTACGAGTCCCATTCAAAATCACCATTTAGCCGAACCCTTAGGGTGTCCAGTCGCCCATTCCTGGCGGACAGGTGGCAGTCACTCCCCAGTATGGTAAGTGGGGGACATGAACCTGGCTACTTCCTATGCACTGAGCTCCCCCTAGTGGTGATTTTTAATAGAAGGAAAGCAGGAGATTTATCAAAGTATTTAGGCCAGCCGTCTGGTGTGAATACATTGAGAAATATGGTGGTCAGAGTGAGCTGCTCTACTTCACTGACATAGAAATTTGATTAAGTGGGTGAAGCTGAGGGTGACTTTTTTTTTATTAGTTTTTTTTTTTTTTGTTCATTAAAAGTTTTCCCACTTAAAGGGTTTCTCCGGGAATTAATGAAATAAAATTACTGAAAATACTTAAATAATGCTAGAAAACTGGGTGGGGCGAAGAGGGCCCATACTAAGTTTTGCTATGGGGCCCTATGAGATCTGTGTACACCCTTGATGGGATTATATGCAGCCTTACACACATAGAAGAACACTATGGGGGTCATTTACTAACTGATATACGCCAGTTTTCTGCGCCGCAATCTGTGACTTTTCCCTGCTCACGCCAGGTCTTAAAAAGGGGAAGGGGACAGGCCAGCATGCCCATCTAAATATTCTAAATCTACGCCAGAAAGAAAGCCGGTGTAGATTTAGACTGGCGGTGCCTGCGCCTCTACATAATTTCGGCAGATCCACCTCCAGCGCAGGGGTTATTAAGACGTACGTCTAAAACGCTGTTTTTAATAGAAAAATAGATGACCCCCTATGACTTTACAGTATAGAGGGGCTACATGAACGCTTTTTGGAGCTGTCTAGTCCATAGGCTGCACTGTTCCCATAGGTTTTCTGAATGAGACTATCCTATAAGTGACCACAGCTGCTATGGAAAAATTGATTGCAAGCTCTGTGTCACTTCCTGCAATCACACATATTGTAAACATGAAGACAGATACTATAGGAAGCGTTATTTCCTTGTGCTGGACACCGGGTCAAATGTCAAAAGGCTTTCCGGTCAGAAAAGGCCCTGCAGCAATGAGACACAGGAAGCTACGTGCGACTGATGAAGGCTGACAAATGTACTACAAAGCTACGTACAATAAAATACAATAAAAATAATGTTACCCCTAAAATAAACAAAATATAATTTCCATAGTTTATCATTTATGATTTTTTTACGTCCAAAATTCGGCGCTGATCCATTTCATAATATATTGCTATAGAAGTCAGAGCTTTATTTTTCTGATACACTGGACCACATCCCCTGCACAGACCTAGATAACATGCTGACTGCCTATTGCCACCACTAGGGGGAGTTCATTTTATTTGCACGGCATAAGGTCCTATGCAAGGAGCTCCCCCTAGTGGTGGTTGCAGGCAGCCAGCTTTGTAATAGATGGTAAGCAGGAGATTTATCAGCGTATTTAGGCCAGAATACATTGAGAAATATAGTGGTCAGAGTTAATGCCATATTTATGAAGCACCTGCTCTACTTTTCTGACATAGAAGTCGGATAAAGTGGGTGAGGCCAAGAGTGACTTATTAGTTATTTTTTTTATTTTTTATTAAAAGTTCTTCCACTTAAAGGGGTTCTCTGGAAACTGTATAGCACTATGCAGTAAGCGCCCCCTAGTGGTTGCTGCAGGCAGACGGGATGTCATCATTTTTTACTATATATCTATGCAGTGGATTTGGAGTTCTGGACTAGAAGAAGGTGGCTCCAAATCTGCGAACATAGTCAGCGGTTTATATCTGGTTCTTGGAAAGCTGTAGCTCCAGTAGTTGTCGTCCAGCTTTCCCAGGGTCCTGAATGGAAAATACCTAGTTACACAGCGACATATTCGCAAATTCGACCATTACGTCGGATTTCCCTTTCTCCCAGAGCCTGCTAGGACTAAAAACGGATACCATATGGGTACGCCCGTTACCATATGCAGATATGACAGCATGGACAGATTTGGTAGTCGGATTTGCTATGTGACAGACGTCTTGTTGTAATGGCGGCCATATTGGCTGTCACTCAGCGTTCCGTGAAACAGATATAACTAGGAACCAGCCGGACGGATGTTGGGGGCTCAATGGCTTCTACTTATCGTGATTTATGCGGTATGTATTAAACAGAAATGCTCATTAATGTATAATATTGACACTCGCACATGAACTCTCCATGGCCTCACACTAGTGATTCTTAGAAATGCCTTCCATTAGCACATTAGGTGACATTTTCGTCTGCCTCTTCATGTATGTCAAGGACTAGGCAGAATACTGGTGACCTGGATTATGCATAATGCACAGATCGCATTGATTATTTCGGGCTTATGCACATGGCCGATCTATGAGGTACAAAATAAATACAGCTTCCAAAGATTTCTACAGGCTCCTACAGGTCTTTAATGGGGGAGATTCCTGCAGCCAATCACAGCGCAGCTTTCATCTGTTATATAGCTCTTGAAAAATGAAAGCTGCGCTGCAATTGGTTGCTAGAGGCAGCAAGG
Source organism: Bufotes viridis (assembly GCA_033119425.1). Classification (NCBI taxonomy): domain Eukaryota; kingdom Metazoa; phylum Chordata; class Amphibia; order Anura; family Bufonidae; genus Bufotes; species Bufotes viridis. Next base: position 15,437,531 of record CM065595.1, read on the forward strand.
ACAGTTTATTTTTTTAGACAGTTTCCTAAGCTTTTTGCTATCATGGATTCCACAACAATGTCGTGCCTCACTGAGGTATCAGACAGTGAAAGTCTATTCCTCTTGGTATTGCTTGGGCCCTGCGAACTGACAAACCTATTGATAATATTGTGGTTGTTAAGCAGTGTACTTCCTAGCAACCAAATTGTTAGACTACTTTCACATCAGCATTTTTACTTGATCCGTCATGGATCAGCAAAACCACTTCAGTTCAGTTCAGTTGATAATACAACCATCTGCATCCATTATGAACTGATCCGGTTGTATTATCTTTAACATAGCCAAGACGGATCCGTCCGTCACAAACACCATTGAAAGTCAATAGAGGAAGGATCCGTTTTCGGTTATGTCAGAAAAAACTGATCAGTTCAGTTGACAATAATTGGGGACAAAACGGAAGCGTTTTCCCCCGCTACTAAGATCCTATTGTAACCCCCTAGAGTGGTGTTACCACTTCTGCACCTTTCTACTGTCTTTATTGGTCTAACCTCATGTCATCTGATGCATTTATCCCAGGTCCTATACACTGTGCATTTCTAATGGTATGTAACTGTCCATATGTAATGTGCCTGGTTTACCAGCAGGTGGCAGCAAACACGGCAGAGCTATATGTAGATAGAATGGAACTTACCATTACATTCTAACCCGCCTCTGGAGAGAAGTGGGTAAGTCCTACTGGCAGCAAGGGTGGGGCAGAAGTTAGAGTTAGGCACACGACCGTAGGTGTTTTGCGGTCAGCAATCCGCGGATCCGCAAAACAAAGAAGCTGTTCCGCGTAGACATGCCTATTCTTGTCCGCAAAATGGACAAGAATAGGACATGCTCTATTTTTTTTTGTGGGGCCACGGAATGGAGCAAAGGACCCGGACAGCACACGGACTGCTGTCCGCATCTTTTGTGGCCCCATTGAAGTGAATGGGTCTGCGCCCGAGATCCGTGGTTCCGTTTTTGTGATCCGTTGTGTTTCCGTTTGTGTTCCATTTCCGTATGGTTTCCGTATGTGATCCGTTTTTTGCAGATCAGAAAACGGAAGCATGGCATATACAGTATACTATAATTACATTGAAAAATTGGGGGGCTGGTCAGAAAATTTTCAATAGATGGTTCCACAAAAAACTGAACGGATACGGAAGACATACAGATGCAGCCCCATTGACTTGAATGGAGCCACGGAACGTGATTTGCAGACAATAATAGGACATGTTCTATCTTTGAACGTAACAGAAAAATGGAAATAAGTAAACGGAATGCATACGGAGTACATTCCGGTTTTTTTTCGGATCCCATGAAATGAATGGCTCCGTATACGGACCGTATATGGAACACAAAAAAACAGCCCGTACACTTGCAAAAAAAACATTTGTGTGCAAGAGGCCTTAGTCTAGCTTACCCCCTGCTAGGGGACAGGTGTGCAGGGCACGTGTCTGCTGGACGTGCCCACGCCAGCCAGAGCACCTTAAAGGGAACCTGTCACCGGGATTTTGTGTACAGAGCTGAGGACATGGGTTGCTAGATGGCAGCTAGCACATCTGCAATATCCAGTCCCCATAGCTCTGTGTGCTTTTATTGTGTAAAAATACATTTGATACATATGCAAATTAACCTGAGATGAGTCCTGTCCCTGGACTCATCTCAGGGACAGGACTCATCTCAGGTTCATTTGCATATGTATAAAATCGTTTTTTTTACACAATAAAAGCACACAGAGCTATGGGGACTGGATATTGCAGATGTGCTAGCTGCCATCTAGCAACCCATGTCTTCAGCTCTGTAAACAAAATCCCGGTGACAGGTTCCCTTTAAGCTGTGCTGGCCATGGAGGCCAAAGCTTGAAGCCTCGGGAGTCAGGAGGAAAGTTCCTGGGCCTAACCTAGAGTCAGACTACAGAGAGAAAGTGAAGCTTACAAAGGAAGCCAAGTTACCTATTCAGCTTATCGGTACAGCAGAGAGAGAGAGAAAGCAAGCAGAGTTGTTGAAAAAGCCTGCCAGTTTAATGCTAAAGCCTGCTGGAACCAAGCCAGAGCTTGAAGATTGTTTTGAGAACATTTATTTAAAGTAAAACTGCTGTTCAACTACACACAAGTTATTCTATTATCCCTCAATTATTCCCCCTATTTATTGCTTCAGAGCCAAAGCCTGGGGTCCAGCGGTATCCAGGTAGGAGCACCGTGACACACATAAAGAGACATTTTAGGCTGCACTATACCATTTGGCATTCCCAAACCTGGGACGTTATATAGAGGGCCCTGGGGTGCGGCCGCCCGTTGCACTATGACGGATCTCAATAGCGGAAAGGGAAAGCACAGATGTGAAAGTAGCCTTAATTTAAAGGGGTATTCCTGTGTTGTGACGGCAGATCTTTAGGAATTATCACTTTATGATCATAAGGGCCGATCCTCAGAATGAAGGCATACTGTACCTCCCAATTTTTATGAAATTGCATCAAATAATGAAATAATATACAAGACGGGCTCTAATATACAGATAAGACCCAATTCCTGGATCAATATTGTAATTATAATAATGAAAATCCATACCTCAGATCAACAAGAGGGACGTTTGTGTAGTAAAGAGGGACAGAGGGACCTGGGTCAAAAAGAGGGACTGTCCCTTCAAAAGAGGGACACTTGGGAGGTCTGTGAAGGGGAGCAGGGTAGGTTAATGGTGCGTCCCCCTTGTAAGTTTTCCATGCACAGCATCGCCCCCAGACACCCACGGGTGGGCAGGGGCAGACTGGGAACGTAAAGTGGCCCTGGACAAAAAACCTGAATGTGACCCCATGTTGTAAGCGGATCCAAATTGATAGGAGGCGGGATAACACATTGTGATACCACAGTACAGCACAAAATCTGGCCCCAGCAGCACCAGATACCACAGTGCAGCATGAAATACTGCCCAAGCAGAACCAGATACCACAGTGCAGCATAAAAGCATAAAATACTGCCCCAGCATAACCAGATACCACAGTGCAGCACCAAATACTGCCCCAGCAGAACAAGATACCACAGTGCAGCACAAAATACTGCCCCAGCAGAACCAGATACCACAGTGCAGCACAAAATACTGCCCCAGCAGAAACAGATACCACAGTGCAGCACAAAATACTGCCCCAGCAGAGCCAGATACCACAGTGCAGCACAAAATACTGCCCCAGCAGAGCCAGATACCACAGTGCAGCACAAAATACTGCCACAGCAGAGCCAGATACCACAGTGCAGCACAAAATGCTGCCACAGCAGAGCCAGATACCACAGTGCAGCACAAAATACTGCCCCAGCAGAACCAGATACCACAGTGCAGCACAAAAGACCGCCACAGCAGAGCCGGATACCACAGTGCAGCACAAAATACCGCCCAGCAGAGCCAGATACCACAGTGCAGCACAAAATACTGCCCCAGCAGAGCCAGATACCACAGTGCAGCACAAAATACCGCCCCAGCAGAGACAGATACCACAGTGCAGCACGAAATACTGCCCCAGCAGAACCAAATACCACAGTGCAGCACAAAATACTGCCACAGCAGAGACAGATACCACAGTGCAGCACAAAATACTGCTCCAGCAGAGCCAGATACCACAGTGCAGCACAAAATACCACCCCAACTGAACCAAATACCACAGTGCAGCACAATATACTGCCCCAGCAGAATAAAATACCACAGTACAGCACAAAATACTACCCCAGCAGAACCAGATACCACAGTGCAGCACAAAATACCACCCCAGCAGAATCAAATACCATAGTGCAGCACAAAATACTGCCCCAGCAGAACCAGATACCATAGTGGAGCACAAAATACCGCCCCAGCAGAATCAAATACCACAGTGCAGCACAAAATACTGCCCCAGCAGAACCAAATACCACAATGCAGCACAAAATACCATCCCAGCAGAACCAAATATCACAGTGCAGCACAAAATACTGCCCCAGCAGAACCAGACACCACAGTGCAGCACAAAATACTGCCCCAGCAGAACCAGACACCACAGTCCAGCACAAAATACTGCCACCCACGCCACAGTATGAAACTGTATCATTAGAGGGCACCTGCGGCCGGGGCATAAGTGCCTGATGATCCTACATTAATTAATGCAGAGAGCATCAGATCTTTATGTACCTGGCTGGTGGCCATGAGGAGGGTTTGAGTGGTCCCCTTAAACATTGGCCCACTGGGAAACTTCCCTGTAGGGTCTATGGGCCAATCTGTCCCTGTGGGTGGGGAACAGATGAATGGACCCATTAAGCTCCCTGCTCTTCTGATCCCCGCTGGACTGGAAGTGTGCTGTGCCATCTGCACACATGTTAATGCTGCGGGACTTGGTAGTGGCGGTGGTCATGTGCCATGCCTACACACGTTACTCTAGACAAGTGATGGTGAACCTTTTAGAGACCGAGTGCCCAAACTGCCACCCAAAGTACACATATTTATCGCAAAGTGCCAACACAGCAATTTACCCTGAATCCTACAGTCCAGTATAGTGTATCTTCCATGTACTTTATCATTCAGCTATAATAGCCTGCCTACATTCAGTGCGCTGCCTGTGCTGTTCATAGTGCGCCCTGCGCTGATGAATGGCAGGAAAAGTCTAAGGTATATTGGTACATCACAGACATTTTCCATGGTGCGGGTGCCCACAGAGAGGGCTCTGCGTGCCACCTCTGTCACCCGTGCCATAGGTTCACCACCACTGGCCTAGACCGTTGGCTGGCAGCATTGACTTGCATGTAGATGGCACATCACACTTCCAGTCCAGCGGGGATCTGAAGAGCAGGAGGAGGGAGCTCAGTGCTGGAACAGGTGCAGCGGTAGCAGGAAAGTCTATTTTTTTTAATCCCCTGACCCTGCCTGGCCATAATAAAAGGGGTTCCTAATCCCGGAGAACCCCTTTAATGACAACTGCTATGGTGCCATTGACAGAGATAATGGAGGTGGTGACCTTGAGGATGCGGCGTGCTTGCCATCCATTTGTAGCAGTCTTCTTTATATCTTATCCATTCTTCAATCGTTTTCTCCAGAACTTTTCCTGCAACACTCTGCAAACACCAAAGAGAAGGCAACAAGTGAGAACCTGAGCAATGATTTAGAGCAGTCATGCTCAACCTGCGGCCCTCCAGCTGTTTCAAGACTACAACTCCCAGCATTCTCGGACAGCCTACAGCTATCAACCTACAGCAGGGCATTGTGGGAGTCGTAGTTTTACAACAGCTGGAGGGCTGCAGGTTGAGCATCCCTGATTTTGATGATTCATCTAAACGATGAGAGTTAGGCCGCATTCACACGGCCATGTGGCTGCCGTGTCCATTTTACAGACTGCAAACCTCGGATCCGCAAAGCACGGGCACCGGTCGTCTGCACTCTGCATCGGGGACCCACTGACTTCAATATGTCTGCGATCCGCAAGATGCAGCCAAAGATAGGACATGTCTTACCTTTTGCAGCGCAGAGGCACAGACCCAAGAGCACAAGGAAAGACATGGAAGCTCTTCCAGATAGAATATGTCCTATCTTTGGGCACATCTTGAAGATCGCAGACCCGGTCAGCACTACAATACGTGTTTTGCGGCCTTACAGTCCTCTACAGAAATTGTCACTTTTAAAAGTACCGAGAGAAGCGTAAAAAATTACAAAAAGTCGCAAATTGTTGTGCAAGGGTTAGCGTCCACCAGAATTTGTGACTTTCTTTCCGCCAGAATACTGGCGCAAATGGAATGATAACGAGAACATAACAGGGAATCCGTGTCCCCGATTCCATGGAGTGCTGGATTCCGTTCAATGGGGCAACAGCTGTACTCGGTTATCTCCGAAGTCCCATAGAAAGGAAAGGAGCGGTGGGAAGAGAGAATAAGGGGAAAATAAGTGAGAAGATGAAAGGAAGGTAGGAAGGTGGGAAGGAAGGAAGGAAGGAAGGAAGATTCAGTGGGGACCAATTATATTTATAGACCTAAATCAACCTTAATATTATCCTCATCGGAAATCATATAAGATGAGATTGTGTTGGAGAGGAAGGTCATTAGGATTAATAAATGTAATTATAGAAAGCTCGTCTTGAATTAATTGTGCCTCCGCCACAGGTCGCTGAAAATCACAGTTGTTCAATCACATGACAATCAAGTATAATTAAACTGGTAAAAGTTAGCTCTTCTAATGAGGCTAATTACATCATTTCAAGTCAGCTATCAAAATAATGCCAAGCTCATTCCATGTTATGGGCCGAGGCCTATAATAGACAAACCTTAGTGACACCATGGGGGCCGTTGATTTGGAATTGATCAGAGGTGTGGTCTTTTTGGACGACAGAAATACGACATACCTTAAAGCGGTTGTCCCATCTGAACATTTATGGCATATTGCTAGGATAGGCCAGAAATGTCACAATGATTCGAGTCCCACCTCTGGGACCCCCTCCTATCTCCGGAACAGGGCCCCATGAAGTGATGGGAGGGCAGCCGCACATGCCTGGGTCATCCTTCATTCACGTCTATGGGCACACTGACTCCTACAGCAGTGAATTTAGAGGACGCCGCCTGTTCTCCTTTACTGGGCGCCTCATTCTTGAGACAGGACAGGGTCCCAGAATTGGTATTTGGACCTGACATTAGTGGCATATACTAGTAATATGTCATAAATATTGACATGGGACAACCCTATTAAAGTGGGTGTCCGGCCTAGGAGCTGACAACTACAATGGTCCTAACCTGTATTGTACCAAATAGAAAATTGGTTGTCTGCAGTCCTGACGTTCTTGTGCTAGTGCCCCGTTCCAGGCTGCTTCCAGTCCACGTCGGAGCAGTAGTAGTTTGGCCCCGTAATTGTTGTGGCCAATCACCGGTCTCAGTGGTCACATGTGCTAGAACAGCACCTAACTGGAAGAAAGGATTACCCGCACGATATAGATTAGGGGAGGGAAAATTGGGAAGAAATACCTTTGAGGTATATGTGCAGTGGACTACTGGTGGCATGAGCCAGGGGTCCCTTTAAGTGAAAGAGTTTTTCCTTACCCTTTAAGAGGTTTTTACGATATATGTCCCTCTGATAGAGCAAGTAGTCGTGACGCAAGTTGCATTTCAGCAACGAGGACAGGGAGTCCCCTTTATAGATGGTAGTGTTGGAACCCAGTGTAGGAAGTGCCAGAGTGGTGTGAGAGTAGCCTAGAATGTCCCTTTAGGTGAGATGGCTTTTGCACGTGTCATGGTGCTCCTACCTGGTGTACCTTGGATACCTGGGTGTTGTAGTCCAAAGCAGTGCAAAAAGGGTGATTATTAACTTGGAGGTTAAAGGAATAATTAGACTTTACTTGGCATAAACTTCCATCAAGGAACAATCTTCCAAACTTGTTCTTGGTCATCAGCAGGTATTGGCTTAAATGGCAGGCAAACACTTCTTCAACAATCTCAGCTCTGCTATTATGTAGCATTTTCAGCTCTGCTATGCTGGCTGGGTAAATAGGAACTCTTCCTCTTTTGCTGAAACTTATTTGTCTGTCGTCTGTCTCTTACTTTAATCCTAGGAATCTTTCTTGGCATCAAGCTCACTTAGCCTGGCTTGAACGCAATGCAAGCACAGGAGGGGACAAGCAACCATGTAGAACTCGCAGGCAGGGCCTGCAGGCCCAGCAGAGCAGACAGTGCTCTGCTGGCTGACACACAACCTTTCCCCAGAAGAGGTAGGCTAGACTGACTTGGCTAACTAAACTCCTCCCTCTCTAGAGAGGGCTGGAATGGAAAGAAGGCTCCATCCCAGAGAAACTATCTCTGCCATCAATGCCGCCATCTGCTGGTAAACCAGGCACATTACACTTAAACAGTGATTTATAAGGCAATACATACATTCATTGCAGGAAATAGCAATAAATATATATGAGATGACACAGCAGGCTTGGACTGGCCCACAGGGGTACAGGGTAATCCCCCGGTGGGCCCCTGAGCAAGGTGGGCCCCTAGTCTCCCACCCCCTGCACAAGTGGCACATAACACATTAGATTAACTGCACTACATACATATATTCAATGTACAGCACCTCAACCAGCCGATGTTTATATAAAAAACTTGTTAGATTGTTTATTATATTTGAATGTATCCATATGGTGGGCCTCCAAAATAAATTTTACTGGTGGGCCCTAGGTACCCCAGTCCGACACTGTGACACAGGATCATACAGGATTAACCAGTACAGATAGTGGGGGTCCCAAAAGAGGTGGTAATGCGACTCTGGAGTATTACATATGCACAAGGCAGTGTAGTTTATGCAGATTTTTCATAGTCAGGGGTTCTCCGGGCTACAGATATGGATGAACTATCCTCAGGATAGGGCATCAATATCATACTGGTGGAGGTCCGATACCCCACTGTTTAGCCATTTTCAGCAGCCACTGCGCTGGGTCGATACAGTGGCCTCAACTGGAAGCAGAAGGCTCCATACATTGTGTAGTGGCCATGCCAGGGTGCTGCAGCTCAGCTGCCACTCACTTGAATGGGAGCTGTGCTGTAGTACCCCAACATGACCACTACACAGAGGATGGATCATCAATATCTGTAGCCTGGAAAATCCCTTTAAGTTCACTACTTTCAACTATCTAATAGATTCTATATAGGTGGGACATCAGCCCACTTGGAACCCTGGATTTTTTAGACGTGGAGGTCTCAGAATTGAGCATTGTATATACTACCTATATAAAGGGTGAATGGCAGGGTATGAACCTAGAGGCTCCCTTGGGCCATCAGTTCTGTATAAAGCCCCAACTGGATTAGAACTTCCTGGACAGGAAGGTGATGGAGGCCCCAAGTACCCTCCATGTAGTGGGTTAAACACATCATCCCGATCACGCACAATTACACCCAGAGGTTGCCCAAAAGTGTGGAATCTTTTTAGATACCCCTAAGGAAAGTAAGGAAGATCAACGGTCCCCTCAAAACTTAGATAATGGACAGCAAGAGGTCCATGCATTTCTTTTGCTAAGGGCCCTTTACTGTCTGTCTCCACCCATGATTCCCATCTACTTAGGTCAGGTAGATTTGGGCTAGGTCTACACAACGACAATTGTCGCACCAATGTCGCGCGACAATTTTTATTAGGATAGTCTATGGTGTCGCACTGCGACATGCGACATGCTGCGACCGTGACAGTCGCAAAAAAACATTCGAAATGGATTTTTCGGCGACTGTCGCGTTGCAGTCGCAGCATGTTGCATTGCGAAAACATAGACTATCATAAAAATTGACGCGCGATATTGGTGCAACAAATGTTGCAGTGTAGTTGTACCCTATGTACATGTCGTCGTGTAGACCTAGCCTTATGCTCTGGTACTTGCCTATACAACACATTGATGAATGTGCCTGTCAGGCTGCTCAGCCATGATGGCATATCATAGGCAGGTCCGCATCATTGTCATGTCGCATCATAGTCAGGCCCCCGTCCCCTCACCTACCTAGGCAGCTCTGCAAGTGGAGGCAACCAGTTCTGTTCCCATTCATTCCCAAAGAACCTTTATAATTATTTTAGACCTAATGTACTTTTTCTTTATTTTAGCTGTTTTCATGATTTCTGTCCTCCTACTGCTTCTCGAGAATGGCAGATCCCTGGGGAGAAGAAACCAATATGTTCTCCAGTCCATGAAATAGCACTTAATGGAAGGAAGGCACAACGAGATAGACGTTCCGTGTCATCCCATCTACCTGATCTACTTCTTGCTTTGTCTTGATCAATATGACATGCCAAGCTCGCTGCCTACGCACATACGACCAGCTGTCTACCAATAGGTTCTCTACTAATCTATGCCAAGCGAAGGAATAACTGGCACGTAATGTATCATACATTTATTTATAGCTTAACCCAGCAGTTTATTTCTCCATTAAAGGGGTTATCCGGTGATTTATTTTTTAAAATCTCATCTCGTCCACATTGGCGAGTTTTGCAAGAATTGCATTATGATAAATATCTTTACCTTACGCTCCATGGTCTAATGTTGCAGGCACTTCCGAGATCACGTACATAGGGCATTTGATCCTAGCCCGGATCCAACCCACAATGTACTAGAGTTGCGTCTGTGCAGTCAGTTAGCCTTGGGCGCTGTGAGCTGTCTGCACCTGAGGTTGCCTGTCTGCGCAGGAGCAACCCGCGAACATTGTGGGATGAAACCAGGCTAGGATCAAGTGTATGGCATTAGATCCCGGAATCGCCCGCAACATAATTAGACTACGGAGCACAGCGCTCACCCGTTAAGGTTAAAAAATGAATCGTAATACAATTCTTGTAAGGCCTCATGCACACGACCGTTGTTTGATTCCGTGTCCGTTGCTCCGTTTTTCGTGATTTTCTGCGGACCCGTTGGTTTTTAATGGGTCCGTGGAAAACTCGGCAAATGCACCGTTTGTCCTCCGCGTCCGTGGTCCGTGATTCCAGTCCGTTAAAAAAATATAACCTGTCCTATTCTTGTCCGTGAAAAACGGTTCACAGACCCATTCAAGTCAATGGGACCGTGAAAAAATGCGGATGGCCATCCGTGTGTCATCCGCGTTCCGCGTCCGTTTTTTTTGCGGATCCCTTGGCAGGCACTTGGCAAAAATTGTTAGCCTGTCTTTTGGTAAAATCTTTTGGGTCATGTCCGCTAAAAAAAACGGAAGACACACGGAAACACAACGGAAGGCAAAAACGGACACAGATCACTGAACAACGGAACCCCTTTTTGCAGACAGCATAAAAAAACGGTCGTGTGCATGAAGCCTAAGACTCGCTGCTGTGGGCAAGAGGAGATTTGAAAATATAGAAATATAAAAAAAAAATACAAATATTTTGAGGCCACTGTATCGACCCAGCGCAATGGCTGCTGAAAATAGCTGAACAGTGGGGTATCGGGGTTGTTCAGTCTTACAGAAATAAAGCTCAACTGGGATGTACGGTTTTTAGTGGGAGCCAAATGCTCCATCCGCTGAGCAGTGGCAAATGCAGCATATAAGCGAATGCTAGCTGAGCTGCAGTACAGCGGCACGGCTCCTACATAGTGGACAGAGCTTTCTGCTTCTAGCTTCATCCACCATCGGCTGATGAAAACAGGCGGCGGTGCAGGGTGTCGGACCGCCATAATCAGATATGGATGACCTGTCATGAGGATAGTTCATCAATATCTAAAATCCAGAGGAACTTCTTTGTCCAGGTAATCATTCCATCTTCTTGATCACCTGCGATTGCTAGGGGAAGCTCTGGCTGGCTATACATTTTTCCTACAGCGGCCACTACAGGGGAAATACAGAATTGCATGTTGGTTATTCATATAAAACAGGGACCAGCACTCCAGCTGCTGTGAAACTACAACTCCCAGTCTGTAAACTTACTCGGCTGTTCTTCTAATTCCCTCAGAACTTAAAGGAGGATTCTGGGAGTTGTAGTTTTACAACAGCTGGAGTGTTGGAGGTTGCTGATCCCTGGTATAAAAGTTCTACCCCAGGGGCGTAGCTAACGGCTCATGGGCCCTGGTGCAAGAGTTCAGCTTGGGCCCCCTTCCCTCAGTGCTTTGTGTGTCTTCTTATGTAGCACAAGGGTCTTTGGGCCCCCTCAGGCTCCTGGGCCCAGTAGCGACTGCTACCTCTGCACCCCCTATAGCTACGCCCATGGTTCTACCATGTAATATGTAAATGAGACAGATCCACCAGAGTGAGAGTTGCTCTATGCCACCACTAGAGGGAGTTGCAAACTGACATATTATTGAGTTAAATGGGAGCGCCCTCTGGTGGCAGCTGCAGACAGTCAGAAATTTATGATTAAATAGATGGCGATGTGACGGGAAGCAGGGGATGCAGAGTGCTATATGAGAAAACAAACAAAACAGAGGTCTATCCCCATATAAACATTTTGGACCTATTTACATGAATGAGGTCCTGTTCCCTCTCCTGATATGACATTTAATAAATACTGCTGCATTCTGCCGTTCCTGTATTATTCCTTCTGAAAATGTATAAAGATCTTGACAACTGGGCACCACCTTTTCCTTGTCTGTACACAATCTGACACGTTCATTGGACACTGGGGGACACACGCCCAACTTGAAATGTGAAATTGTCAATTTATCTATCAATTTCTAGTAAGAATAACAGAGGAATGGCACAACACAGAGATGTAAGAGAAGATGCTTCATCATTAGTATCTCATGTAGATGGAAAATAAAATTATGGATACCCCAAAAAATTACCTGCCAAGCCTGTCTGGAGTAAACCGCACTTACATTGTCGGCTCCTCACCTTATACATCCGGAAGGAATGGGAATATTTATATTTAATCATTTTAATATTTTCTACACAATCTCTAGGTGTAAAATGTACTGGAGGAACAAACTGAAACAAGTGTCGACTCCCACGGGTCCAGTGGTTTCAGTGGATGGAGGGCCCCAGGGAAATCGTTATTGTGGCAGAGCGGAGCCCTCGGTAAAGAGCACAATGGGCATATCTCTTACCTGTGAGTGACAGAGGGCGCAGAGGCTGAGGAAGGAGAGCAGAGGAGAGGGCCTCATCCAGCTGCGGCAGCAAAAGGAAAAAAAAGGTATCAGAAATCCTTAAAATATCAGTAACATCACTGCAAACTGGGTCTGCAGAGCATTGCATGAACTGTAACGTACTACATATACACCTGCAGATCATTGCATGGGCTATAATGTACTGCATATACACCTGCAGATCATTGCTGGGCTACAATGTACTACATATATACCTGCAGATCATTGCATGGCCTATAATGTACTACTTATAGACCTGCAGATCATTGCATGGCCTATAATATACTACATATAGACCTGCAGAGCATTGCATGGCCTATAATATACTACATATAGACCTGCAGAGCATTGCATGGGCTATAACGTACTACATATATACCTGCAGATCATTGCATGGCCTCTAATGTAATACATATACACCTGCAGATCATTGCTGGGCTATAATGTACTACATATAGACCTGCAGAGCATTGCATGGGCTATAATGTACTACATATAGACCTGCAGATCATTGCATGGCCTATAATGTACTACATATAGACCTGCAGAGCATTGCATGACTATAACATACTATTTATAGCTCTGCAGAGCATTGGGTGGAATATAACGTACTACATATAAACCTACAAAGCATTGCATGGACTATAGCTAACTACATGTAGACCTGCTGAGCATTGCATATACTGTAACGTACTACATATAAACCTGCAGAGCATTGCATGGACTATAACGTACTGCATATAGACCTGTAGAGCAATGAATGGACTGTAACATACTACATACAGACCTGCAGAGCATTGCATGGTCTGTAACGTACTACATACAGACCTGCAGAGCATTGCATGGTCTGTAACGTACTACATACAGACCTGCAGAGCATTGAATAAACTGGAATGTACTACATATAGACCTGTAGAGCTTTGCATGGTCTGTAACGTACTACATACAAACCTGCAGAGCATTGCATGGTCTGTAACGTACTACATATAGACCTGCAGAGCATTGCATGGACTGTAACGTACTACATACAAACCTGCAGAGCATTGAATGGACTGTAACGTACTATAGACCTGCAGAGCATTGCATGGACTGTAACGTACTACATTTAGACCTGCAGAGCATTTCATGGTCTATAACTTACTATAGACCTGCAGAGCATTGCATGGACTGTAACGTACTATAGACCTGCAGAGCATTGCATGGACTATAACGTACTATAGACCTGCAGAGCATTGCATGGACTATAACTTACTATAGACCTGCAGAGCATTGCATGGACTATAACGTACTATAGACCTGCAGAGCATTGCATGGACTATAACGTACTATAGACCTGCAGAGCATTGCATGGACTATAACTTACTACTTTCATATACATATGAAATAAAATGCAAACTAAATAATTGTTACCAACCAAGTAATTAACCTGTAATTTCACCTTGCCCTTAATTAATAAGATTACAATCTAAAGATGCATTTGTGTGCGGATAATTCTCAGAAGAGCCCTGAAGAACTGATCACGTATTACACAATCTCTCCTACTCCAGGAGCAGGTCTCTCATAAATGAAAATCACATGTAACCTCAATTATTGCTATGATTAATTCACGAACGTCTCTGATGCCGGAGGCTGAGTTCTGGAATAGTTACTTATACACGTATTCTGGGTTGGATGGCAGGGTTTAACACGTCACACGTCTGGGATGACATCCTTGACAAGATGATCAATGATGAGATCTTGGTGAAGAATCTGTGTTTGGTCCGTGTGTCTGTTTTTTTGTCATCCATATTCCGCAGACACTTAGGCTGAAAATAAATTTCCAGAGCATGATCTAGCAACGGACCAAACATCCGTGTTTTTTCCGTGGTTTTCACAGACCCATAGACTATAATGTGCTAGAGGGATTCGTAATCACGAACACAAATAGGGAAAGTGTCCATGGTGTCACCACAGACCCAAGGTCCGTGGAAAACCACTAATGTAATGTGTCAATGGATACAGGTGCTGTCTGTGGAGAACATGGACAGCACACGACCATGATTCACTGATGTGTGAAGAAGGCCTTATTTCACACGGTGAAGGGTTGGACCAAACTAATGAACATTAATTCTATGGCTAAGGGCCAGAAGTGCACCATCCATGAGGTAAGTTGAGATCTTCGCTCAGGTAACATAGTGTTCTTGACTGAATTGAAGTTTTCCCTTCTCTAATTTGGGGGAAAAGAGGGAGTGTCAATTCACTTACAAAAGCTTAGCTTCTGGGCCAGTCTACTGGTCCTCTCGGACCACCAAAAAATGACGGGTCCCAGTGGTAGAACCATCACAATACTCGTGCTTCTGTAAATGGACCAGTAGTGTGAGAATTGTGTCTGAGAGATGGACCCCTTCTTATATTACAGTCCATCCACTTGAATGGCTGCGCTGTCATACCACATTTCACCTGTAGTGGCCACTGCAGGGAAAATGTATAGCTGGCTGCAACTTCCTCCAGAGATAGCTGCTGATCGCCAGGTGGTTTTGTATTACAGACCCGCTTTGACAAGCTGTCTGGCCAACTTCAGTACAAAAAAGGGGTCGTCATGGTTTTTCATTGACTTGACCACCACCATAGCATTGAGTGTCCAACAGAGTAAGCTTCTAATGGAGCTATGAGGCCTGATGAGAGATGGTCCTATTTCTATTACTCTTGTCCATGGGTGAAATCAATCTAAGCAGGTCCCTACCTTTCCATGTATACCAATAACATTACCAAACAAGAGAGGGGGTAACTAGCCAAAGGATCTGGTGCCTTGCACTCCTACAAGATCCATGGTCTGATGGCTTCCCTGTACTAGATATGAGCAGTTGGAAATTAGCTTGTAATGGGTCAGTCCTTATGAAGGATCTTTTTGGCCACTGAGTGGTCAGGTGACTCCTTAGGGCCAGTGCAGTGAAAGGAATGGGCACACCCTGATTCTGGGGCTCCTGTCTAATGGTAGTTGGGGTGCCCATGATGTTATGTGTTTGGATGTAAGGCAGGGGGTGTGCTATGTAATGGCTGGTGTATGGTGTGATAGTCAGAAAACCAGGCCAGTTCCAACTGTACACAGTGCAATTCTCTCCCTGATAGCGATGTATGGATTTAGGGAAGGATGTGAATTATGGCCCTCTTCCCTCTCTTTCCCTCTTCCCACATGGTGGGCAATAGTACCTTGGCAATAATGGCTGTAGTGTTTTACAGGGTTTTGAGAGCATGTCTGGCCAGGTCATGTTCAGGTGCGAAGGGTGTCTTAACAGTGTCCCTCACAGCAGTAAAGTCTTAGCAGCTTTTGGTAGCAGGTTACTTTACTGTCTCCTATGCTGAGCCATGCAAATTCTAAGATCTCCAGTTCTCTCCTTTGTCATGCTCCTTCTGTAGATCATGCAGAGATCGACAAGTCTCTGTAGCTTTTTGGGCGTAAAAAGAGGAAGCATGTTAAAGCAACAGCTTCCGCTCTCTTCCAAACTCTCCACAAAAACTAACAGAGCTGGGGGTGGATCCTGGATCCCCACCCAACCTCTTGCAAGGGCTGAGCCAGGATTGGTAACCCTGGCTGTGCCATCCATACATAGCTATACTGGGTATACTATATAGCATAACAATATATTTCATAGCAATAAAATACTTTGAATAAAAAAAAACATTTACAGATAGCCCCTGCTCAGGGATACTGCATATACTCTCCATGTGGCGCACACTCTATCCAAGCATCACAACAAGTTGCGGCTCCTCTCCTTGCAGCATATACACAAGCCCACAGCCCTCAGGCAAAACACAGCTATCAGCACTTGCTGTCTACCTTAACTTAGCACAGTACAATACGCCACCCTCTACTTAGCAGTTCCTCTCTGTAGCAAGCTGGCTGGTCTGTTCAATCTGTATTATCAGAGGTGCATGGACTAGGACGAGCTATCGTCGGCTGCCCTTGCTTAATGCTTCTCTCTGTTGCAGGTGTCGCTGCTCCAACCTCTATCTAGGTCCCTAGGGCAGTGCACCAATTTGTGAGTGTCACTAACCCCCACTTGCTAGCTAACTACCAGCAGCTGCAAGGTTCTCTGCCATCTCCGCATTCTCTACAAGGTCCCCCTGACCTCTACTTTTCCACTACAGTAATGTGCTAAACAGCATGGGGACGTCATAAGCGTAACCCCTGAGTTGCGGCCTGCATGGCAATTAACCCCTTTCTTATAGGCACATGGCAACAATACACAGTGCCGTTTAGATCAATTACAGTTCGGTTTCACACATACATATTTATAGCATACATCTACATTCCGTCTAACGGTACATGGCTCCCATGGGTGTCATCCCAATTTCATAGGCCACCTGTGACATTTACCACTCACGATATACATCTTAATCATGGCATCAAAACAGACCCAAAGTGGTGCAAACAATCACTTATTATTACAACGGCACTCACAATGGCAAAAGGCACAATAAATGGTGCATCATACAAAATAAAGCAAGATACTATACATGTGATACTAAAGATAATGCTGGCGTTTTTCACAGTCAATAGGCACATAGCGTTAACAAGGGGTGGTATTACAGCTGGTGATCAGCTGCTTAAAGGGTTTGTCTGCCATAAGACAGCCCCTTTAAGAAGTTGAGTGGACCATCAAATGCCTATTGATGTGCAGACCAAGGATGGATGAGGGTTGGGGGGGGGGGGGGGCTGGTAGCCAAGAGTCTTAAAGGTTATTTTGGCTATTCTGCACTGTCCTTTGTATGGGTTGGAATGAATATCTATCTATCTATCTATCTATCTATCTATCTATCTGAGCTGTTGAAGAGACATGTATACATGCAGCCTATAGGAGGATAGCTTTACTAAGGATACATGCATACAACCCTATTACAACCGTGGCCAGTGGTCTATAGCTTTCCACGGTACCGCCATATACCTCTGTATTCCTTTGTAAGTAAGCAGAATAGGAGGCATTCCCAACACATGCTGTATTATGGAGGTATTCTCCTCTAGAAGCATTGCCACATGCAGAATCCATGACATATAAGAGGATCATTCATGGAAATGACTGTCATGGCAACTAGTATAGTGTGGCGGGTTCACCAGTAATAATACTTATTGTTATCTACCTGTCACTGTTCAGACCTTGTATTTATCACGCCTCCCGGGGTGTTTAACCACCATCAAGTCTCCCGGCCGCAACTTTTTTTTTTAAGTAGCTCCAGGTACCTTCAAGCTGTCACTTATAGGGGTCAGCACGAGCCAAAAGCACCATCTCTGCTAAAGCGCCATATTGCCCAAGCGCTGGGCAGTTAATCATGGCAGCTGTATAACATTCTTCTCTCCTCTCTCACACAGGTATGTCTGCATTGCATTTGGACAATACTGCTCCACTCAGCTTTCCCTAAGCCTAATAATACTGCAGCTTCCATCTTCCCTGGTATAACACTTTGCATATTCATCTATGTATACTATTTTCTATCCTTGTGATTAGTCCTAGAGATGCTCTTCCAATTGACCTGTGATTTATGTGACTGTTGTAATGCTTGTGATCTGTAGTGATTTTATGGCCCATCCAGGTCCTTAGCTTTGTTTGTTGCCCTACATATAGCATCTCTTCTCATGTGCCTTAGGGTACTTTCACACTTGCGGCATGGCTCGGCGGGTGAACAGTCAGCCGGATCCGCCATGCCGCAAGTACCCGTGTGCTGCCGATCCATCCCCATTGACTATATTGGAGGTGGAGCAGTGCACGGCCAGAGATCGCCAGACTAAAAGTACTGCATGTCCGAATTTTAGTCCGGCGATCACTGACGTGCACTGCTCTCTCCCCCCCCCCCCCTCCCCATTAAAGTCAATGAGGACGGAGCGGCAGCACATGGGTACTTGCAGCATGGCGGATCCGGCGGGCTGTTCACGCGCCGGAACAGCCTGCCGGGTAGCCATGCCGCTAGTGTGAAAGTACCCTTACTTCAGTGATTAATTGATTAATGAGCTAAATTACCCCTGGTTATGTCATCATACTTCCTATTAATAGACACAGTCTAAGGGGAAACACTCGCAGGGGTCAGCACGAGCCGAAAGCACCATCTCTGCCATATTGCCTAAGCGCTGGGCAGTTAATCATAGTAGTTAGACAGGGCAGGAGACGGAGATGCCATGTGTACTACTCAAACAAAGTTACACACAGCACAGGTATGTGTAGCGGACTGGACCCTGTACCAGAGTCTGCCCCAGTTTCCTGGAAGGGACTGCTTGCTCGCCTCCTGCCCTGCGACTATGGCCCCATGTATGCTTGTCCTGTTTGAGCGGTGATACCCCAGATAGCTCTGCTATGGAGCCCATTCGTATAATGAAAGACTATGGGAAAGACTTTAGCTCCATGGCAATTGAACTGGATATGTATGGTCTGAGCGCCATTCAATAATGTGCGCTCAGACCTAAGCCAGCTGGGGATATGTTGCATGTATATGTTTTATGTAGTAATTGTAACATTGTGTAATTTTATGTCCTTTTGCAACCATGTGCTCAATGGAGTCTGCCTCTATCCTTGGATATATTGAGCGCTCAGATCCAAGCCATCTGGGGATATGTTAAATGTCTGTGTGTATTGTAAAGGGTGGGACATTGTATATTGAATAGTGATGTCTGTCCTATTGTCCCCACATGTGTATTGGCGATTTCCCTTTGTCCTGAGAGATAATTGAATGACTCCTCAATTGTCTCCAGGACAGAAGACATTGTGTATTCTCCTGCCTGTGATGATTACATTACCCATGTAGGGTAATTGTATCACAGGCAGAGGGGAGGGATATGCTGGGTGTGGTTGTCTGTATTGTCCCATTGTGTGTGATTGGCTGCTGTATCCCGTGTCGTAGTCTTCCTTCTGGTCCCCTAGGGGAGTGTCCACCAGGTGGGAGACCTGGATAAATACCAGGCAGGTAGCCCTCAATAAAGAGAGAGTTCCTGTTTAACCCTGAAAGTGAAGTGTCGTCTCATTATTGGGGGAGGATTTATTGCATGCTGTTCCAGTTAGACTGCTAGGAGTGCAAACCTATTCGTATGGTTCCTATTCAACTGTCTACAGCATTCAGAGGCTTGAGAGGATTCGTATGCTTCTCAGGTTCGGTGATTGAGGGGTCTGCTAGAGTGCTTGGAATCCTCAAGGAGCGCTAGGAGCATCTTTCAACGGAGGTACCCAGTCGGGGTGCCAGGCGATCCGTTACATTATGCTAGGATATTGTTTCACTCAGGCTCTGGCTGCTCCTCTCTTTGCTATGGCTGTCTACCTTCAAAATCAACCACACCTTTTACCCTCTGTCCCTTCTCTCCACATCAGTCTCTCCCTCCTTCCCTCTCCCTTGTTTCAGTTCGCATACACTTTATACCCTTATACATCACCATAAACTATATTCCTCCACGGTGCAGCATAAAAAACACCAATATAAATCTTTCAACCACTTGCTGTCTCTTTCTGTTCTGCTTTTAGCTGCAGGGGATATTTCACCAAACCCTGGCCCTCCCTCTGTTGCTCACTTCTCCTCTGCCGCACACAGAAACCCCAGAAATCTGATTAATGTTCACTGCACATCCTCTCCAGTCTTTTTTAACTGCGCACTCTGGAGCGCACGGTCAGTTGGTAACAAACTCCCCACAATCCATGATTTCTTCCTCTCACACTCTCTGAACTTGGTAGCCCTTACAGAAACCTGGCTTGAACCAACCCTCTGACAATGCTTCCCCTGCTGCCCTATCCTATGGCGGACTTCACTTCTCCCATACCCCCAGACCTGATGACAGTAACGGTGGAGGAGTAGGCATATTACTTTCTCCACAGTGAACATTTCAGGTCATTCCCCCTGTACTCTCTCTCACATTCCCCTCTTCTGAGGTTCACACCATCAGACTCTTCCATCCAGGTCGCCCCCCAGGTTCCCCCCACCAATTTCTGGATCACTTTGCAGCTTGGCTTCCTCACTTCCTATCTTCTGAATCACCAACTCTTATTATGGGTGATTTTAATATGCCCATTGATGAAACTACCTCCCCATCAGCCGCTCACTTTCTTTCTTTAACCTCCTCTCTTGTGTGTGCAGAAAGATTATGATATCAGCAGACTTCCTCCAATATAAATTTATGCTCAAATCATACAATTCGGCTCTCAACATTGCCAAACAAAAATACTTCACCTCTCTCATCTCCTCACTCTCAAATAACCCAAAACGACTCTTCGACACTTTTCATTCTCTTCTAAGCCCTAAAGTTCCAGAACCTGTCACTGACCTCTGCGCTGATGGCTTGGCCACTTACTTCAGAGACAAGATTGGCAGTATCCGGCAGAAAATAATCTCCCAGGCCCAAATAATTTTAATCCTCCTCCCTCCAATTCCTCCACATGCTCTTTCTCCTCTTTTGACCCTATAACAGAGGAAGAAGTCTCCAGGCTTCTCTCTTCTTCTCGACCCACGACCTGTAGCAGTGATCCTATTCCATCACACCTCCTCCAGTCCCTCTCCCCGGTTGTCATCACTCACCTAACTACAATTTTTAACCTTTCACTCTCTTCTGGTATCTTTCCCTCCTCCTTCAAACATTCTATTATAACCCCACTACTAAAGAAACCATCTCTTGACCCGAACTTTGCTGCTAACTACCGACCTGTTTCTAACCTCCCTTTCATCTCTAAACTTCTGAAACGTCTTGTCTACTCTCGCTTAACAAGCTATCTCTCTGCAAACTCTCTTCTTGACCCCTTACAATCTGCCTTTCGCTCTCTTCACTCTACAGAAACTGCCCTTACTAAAGTGTCCAACGATCTCCTAACAGCAAAAAGAAATGGTAACTATTCTCTACTGATTCTGCTGGATCTCTCTGCAGCGTTTGATACCATAGACCATAAACTCCTCCTCACCATGCTCCACTCAATTGGCCTTAAGGACACTGCTCTCTCTTCCTATCTCTCTGGCCGCTCCTTTAGTGTATCATTCACTGGCTCTTCTTCTCCTCTTCCTCTTGATGTTGGCGTTCCTTAAGGCTCAGTACTAGGTCCTCTACTCTTCTCCCTCTATACAGCCCCCATCAGACAGACTATCAGTAGATTTGGCTTTCGATAGCGTCTCTATGCTGACGACGCCCAACTATACATTTCATCCCCTGACATCACCCCTGCTTTACTCTAAAACACCAGTAATTGTCTGGCAGCTGTCTCTAACATCATGTCCTCTCTGTATCTAAAACTGAACCTCTCAAAAACTGAACTTCTTGTCTTTCCTCCATCTACTAACCCACGAAACTTGATATTTTAATTTCGGTGTGCAGAACTATGATAACTCCTGTGCAACATGTCCGCTGTCTTTTGACTCTGATCTTTCCTTTGTTCTCCATATTCAATCACGTACATGCTCTTGTCATCTGCACCTCAAGACTATCGCCAGAATCGCCCTTTTCTTACGGTGGAAACAGCAAAAACTTGTTGTTGCCCTGATTCATTCTCGTCTTGACTACTGCAACACTTTACTAATTGGTCTTACTCTAACTAAACTTTCCCCCCTTCAGTCTGTTCTAAATGCTGCAGCCAGGCTTATCTATCCATTCAACCGCTATACTGATGCTACTAGTCTGTGCCAGTCACTTCACCGGTTGCCCATCCACCGCAGAATACAGGTCAAACTTCTCATCCTCGCCCACAAAGCTCTCCACAGTGCTGCACCTTCATACATCTCTTCCGTCATTTCCATCTACCATCCTACTCTCCGTTCTGTTAGTGACTTTCCTGATTTACGGCACTATTATACATACCTTTAATTTTTGCTACTTATGCTGCTGTTTTAATTAGGTGGTGGGTGCCCCATCTTATTTTGCTATAGGGCTTCATTAATTGTAGTTATGCCCCCGCCTCCATCCCATAATCTCTCATATACAGTATTCACAAACATAAACAACATCAGGGCTGCAAAAGGATCAACAGAAAAAAAAATGCCAAGGGCCATTAAAGAGCGGAAATCATTTTTTTATGGCTCTCTGTAGCATTCATGCATAAATGCAGCACTATGGCTAATGAAAAGGGAAAAAAATGCATTCATCCTTGATTTCCATCACTCAAATTGAAAGGGTATTTAAACGTTTGCAACCATTTCTGTATCCCATTGCATCTAAATGTACAAAATGAAGCATAAAAAAATTAAAATACATTATATATATATATATATTTTAAATTAATTTTCTTTTATTAAATAAATGTCTACCGGTGTATACAGCCATTATACATGCCTATGTCGCCATGACTACAGATTACAAGCAAATCTTGAACCGTCTGCCCCGTCTTCTTGTTCATCAAGCAACAACTGGAAGAAATTAACTTGGGACTGCAGGATCTGACTACACAGAGTGTGTTTGTAGTTGGTAACCACGGAGATTCATAGCTCTGCCTAGGAGCTGTTGACACAAAACGGTAGGAGATTCTTAATTAAGACTCTTTGCAAAGTTGCTTCATTTCGTGTTGTCGATGCAGTGGAGCAAAAGAATATTGATTACAAAAACCAATATTTGTCCCCTATCCACAAGAATGGGGGGCCTGCTGTGAATGGAGCGGCTACCATTTACCGTAACTGTGACAGTCCCATGGAGTTGAATTAAAATGCAGTAGATGATTGAACCTCCAGTCACATTTATGATTGGTAGGGGACCCAGCATTTGGACACTAATCACCTGTCCCGTGGATAGGGGATAACTAGTGGTTGTGGGAATTCCCTTTAACCCCTTAACGCATAATGCTGTACATGTACGTGATTGCCATTAAGGGGTGGTGCTTGCTGAATATATGGTGGTTGCCAGCTGTATAATACAGCAAACACCTGCCAGCAGTGACTGGGATCAGTTATCACACTGATCCTGGTCATTTAACCCCTCAAAAGCTGCAGCATCTGTGGGGTTAGACAGAGGGAGTAGGCTCCCTCTGTCCTCTAATCGAAGCCCCCGGCAAAATCATGGCACTCTGATTGGTTGCGTGGCTGTCAGAATGCCATAGACTGCAATAGTATTCTATTACAGTGTATGGGACAAGAGATCAGAAGACCGCATGTAGAAGTCCCCTAAGGGGACCAAGCGTAAAAACATAAAAGAAAAATTTAAATAAACAAAAAATAAATAAATATATTAAAAAATATTATTTTCTAATTTTACATATAAAGAAAACATAACAGGCATCACCACATCCCAAAATGCCCAAACTATTAAAATAAATAAATATTTTTCCTGCGTAGTAAATGCTGTAATGGAAAAAAATAAAAATCCACCATTCGCCACATTTTGGTGACCTTTTCACATGCGGGGACTCCTTGTATGAGGCGGGGACTTGTCTTTTGCCTGGGGAGTGGTTTTCCTCTCCCTGGCTGCGAGCCGAGAGCTATGATTGGCTGCGCTCGCAGCCAGGGAGAGGAAAGCCACTCCCCAGGCAAAAGACAAGTCCCCGCCTCATACAAGGAGTCCCCGCATGTGAGAACTAACGGGGACCGGAGCGTACGAGGTAGTATTTCACTACCTAAATCATAGTGAAAGGTCCTCTTTAAGCACACAGTGAATGCCACAATATCAAAACCTCAAAAAACTTTTTGGAATTCTGTTTTTTTTTTTTTTTTTTTTCAATTTTACCCCACAAAGATTTTTTTTCTCCTTTTCCAATACAACATGTTAAATAATATGGTGCCATTAAAAACACAATCAGCTCTCATATGCCTGCGAACGAAGAATTCAAAATGTTGTGTCTTTTGTAATGTACAGAGTGAAAAAAAAAGGCAAAATCAAAAATTGGCTTATCCTAAAGGGTTTAAGGAAAAATTCTTAATAAAATAATGTTATTGGCGCTGTCTTTAAATTTGTGCCCCCCATTAACACTTTGGGGGGAGATTTATCAAAACTGGTGTAAAGTGGAAAATGAAAGATGGAATCTGATTGGTTGCTATGGGCAACTGAGCCAGTTTTCCTTTACACCAGTTTTGATAAATCTCCCCCTTTAAGTAGAAGACTATCACTATAGTCTTGTATAGTGGATCTGAACACGCAATACATAATTTATACTGTCATCTGGGTAACTCTTTGTGAGCCAGGAACAGAGATAATTATGGGACAATGACAAGCGCTACAATCGTGGCTATTGATTTCCCCACTTGTCCAGAAAAAATTCTTGTGTTCTGAATCTCGAATGAATAAGGCTTCGTTCACATCACCGCTCAGCCTTTATGTTCTCTTCTCCGTTTAGGAGCAGGAGAACGGAAAGGACGGAAAAGCCACATAACTGACACCAAACTGAGCCAAACGGAGCCCTTAGGACCCCATAGACTATAATAGGGTCCGTTAGGTGTCCACTCAGAAGATGATTTTTAAGCGGAGACAAAAGTTGTGCATGCAGGACTTTTGTCTCCACTTAAAAATCATCTTCTGAGCGGACACATAACGGACCCCATTATAGTCTATGGGGTCCTTAGGCTCTGTTTGGTGTCAGTTATGAGCCTTCTCCGTCCTTTGTGTTCTCCTGCTCTTAAACGGAGAAGAGAACGGAAAGGCTGAACGGTCATGTGAACGAAGCCTTAAAGACTGGAGGTTTATGAAACTGTCTAAAATGGACAGAGCCTTAGTTGCCCATAGCAACCAATCACAGCACAGCTTTCATTCTCTATTCTGCTTTTGAAACATGAAAGCTGCACTGTGATTGGTTGCCACTGGCAACAAAGGCCTTGCTTCTTTTAGACATTTTCATAAACCTGCCCTTCTTAGCTATATCTGTTCCTGGGAAAGCTGGGTGACAACCAATATGGTTGCTATTACAGGTGTTGGCATCCAACATCTCACACAGCAAATCTGCCTCCTTCTCCTTCATTCTAATACATCTGATTTAGCAGGCAGATTTACCATTCAGGAGTTTAGGAAAGCCGAGTGACATTCCATGTGGGAGTTTTATAGGAAGCCATATTAGTTGTCACCCAGCTTTCCCAGAAACAGATCTATGACATAGGGTCATAGATTTTGCCTACAGTCCCAAATTTGCAGGGACTGTCCTTGCAAATTCAGGCTGTCCTGGGCAGGAAGATGGAAGGGACTTATATAAACCCCACCCACAAATAGGCGACCCCACGCTATTTAGGGCATTTTAGGGCGGAGCCTATTGGACCTGAATTTACCAACGTCAATGTTGGTAAGTATTCCATCGTCCTTCGGAATAAGCCTGGACACATTTAGCGGCCACCTTGACAAATTTGAAAACTGCCAAGAAATGGGGGCGCGACTAATTAAAATGCACCAAAGTTATTAAACTGTGCACAATTTGTTGCTGTAAAATACCGCCCTACATGTGCGGCATTCTTGCATGAAGAAGAAATGGTATATAACGGACCATTGTGCTCCATTTTTGCCACCTCATTAAATGATGCATCCTATGACAATACTGAAAATATAATAATATATGGTAATACTCAAGTAATATAATGCAAAATAACGGAGTAGCAGCGCTGTGTTTGTCATCTGTATCCGTTTTTCCAGCTGTAAGCTCGTCACATCAACCGGTCACGTCAGCTACGTGTGATCGGCAGGGATCTGGTGACAGGAACCCTTCCTAATGACAAAAATGAAGGGATCCAGCCCTGACAGGTTTCTCCGGGGGTTTGAGAATGCAGTAAGTTTACCTGCAGTCCTATGTAAAACACATTGGGGCGGAATGAGTAATTTAATGTCCAGCAGGATTCCAGTGGGAATAAAAGTTGCACATTTTGGAAATTTGCAAATTTCTGTTCACTCTCGCTCTCATCACTTTTAAGAAGTGGCTGTAAAAGTGGGCATGACTATGTAAAGATGTACCCCCCCCCCAAAAAAAAAAAAAAGGCGCACTTGTAGTCCTGGAGTCCAAAGATGCGGCAAAAAACGTGCCACTTGGTGCTAATTACACCAACGCAGACTCAAAAAGAACTGATTTCAAAAATTCCCCCCGTATGATAAATTCCACCGCAAATTGCATTTTGTCTATTGAACCCCTCTCCATTCAAAAATCAAAAAATTTTGGTGGCAGGATCCCACTTCAGGTAGCTGTCTGACAGAGACCCCGCACTGGACACCTGATGGTCACTAATTGTTACGGGGTAAGACGCAGTGCCAGGACCCTGCAAACAGCCCCCTATAGCTTAGCTTCCTAAACTCCGACACACATGGTATATTGGGGCTTGTTGCATTTGCACCTGATTTCTTTAGAATTTAGGGGGTTTGATTTCCAAATAGACATTTCCCCTCTTCCAGAATTGCAGAAAGGTGACCTACAGCTAGATATTAGTAGAATGCCATCCTATTAGCTGGCACTGTGGCTTACCTGGTATAGAAAGGAATGGGCAAATGCAACCAGTCCAGTGCCCAGGTCATCCCCCAGCAGGTGCCCGATGATGTGCAGCTGGTTTCACATGCAGAAGTCTTTATTCTCCAAGTCTAGGGCTTCCTTCTCTACAGACCCATTTACTTTCCTGCTCTTGAACTCCTGCTTAGCGATGTCTCTGGCAAGGATTCCCATCTGCGCCCCCCCCCATACTGTGCATCCCTCCCTGAAACCCCCCCTCTGCCTACTCCTCCCCTCATCCTCCTTGTGTCTGTATCGCTACCTATGTTCCTTCAGCCTTGGGATTCCTCGGGCATAAACACCTGCCTCTAGGTTAAACATCTGCTGGGACCTGTAGTTCCCATTATACATGGAGAGGTAGAAGCTTAGTCCTCCTTCAACCTTGTGATCAAAGCTGGTTGAAAGCTATGCTCATGGGAGTTATAGTTCCCCACCGTCCGGAGATATAGAAGCTACAAAGTCTAAGTACAAAAAAAGCAAAAGACAGAAGGGCAGTAAATGGGGAGCATGCGCCATATCTAATAATATAGTCAAAAGGAGCACACCACACCTGTTCGCGCTTGGCTATTTTGGGAAGTGCCATAGAAAAGAATGGAGAGCGCACTGCGCAGGCGCTGCCACCTCTACATTCATGTCTATGGAGCTGCCAGAAATAGCTGAGCTCCTTTTCACTTTGGGAGCTCCACTCTAGAGATAGGTAGGGGTCCCAGAGGTGGGACCTAGCGACAAGCCACTAATGTTGGAGGTGCGACAACCCCTTTAAAGAGGTTCTCCGCCACTTTTATATTTTAAGGATAGGGGATCAATACCAGATCGGTGGCGGTCTGACTCCAGCACCCTGCTGATCCAGCACCCAGTTGATTTTAGGCATGGCCTCTACAAGTGTACGGAACTGTGCCCGATTATGAAGTGCTGCAGCCTCTGCAATCTGATATTGATGACCTAGACTAAGGACAGCTCATAAAAATAAAAGTATTAGAACATCCCTTTAATAAAGTCTAATTTATTGTTACATTAGTTCTAGACCCCGGTGACAAGTGGTCACCTCCAAATTGGGTTGTGCCAACGAGATTTCTTGAAATCTCATCCCCTTTGCTGCTACTGTACAACGCTGCAGACTTACCGCAAGCGAATCTGCAGCGTGCGCCTCCCCCCAGGGCCCTTTAAGAGGATGAATAAAGTACTTGATTTGTCGTGACGCCAGCTGCAGTGAAGCAACAAGGGCACATGGCCCCTTTTTAGTGATACTGTGGATGGTACCCAGGTGTAGGAATGCCCGAGTGGTGTAGGGCAGCCTAAATGTCCCTTAATGTTGGTGCACGTGTCACGGTGCTCCTACCTGGATACGCTGGACCCTAGGCATTGGCTCCGTAGCAATAAGAAGGGGGTTTGTTGAAGGATGAGGAAATAAATTGAGTCCAGACCTTGTGATGCAGTTGGTAACAGCTTTTCTTTAGTAAACGTTCATCAGAAACAATCTTCCAACTTTGACTTGGTTACCAGCAGGCTTTGGCATTAACTGTGGCAGGCAAACTCGTCTCTGCTACATCTGTTGCTCTCTGGCTCTGCTGTGCTGACAGGATTAAATAGGAATCTTTTCCTTTCCTTTCTGCTGTACTTCACTTTGTAGTCTGGTCTGTCTCTAGCATTGTCCCGGTAACACTTTTCTCCTGGTTTCTGAGGCTTCAGGCTTCTGCCTCCACATCCAGCAGAGATGAAGGTGCTCTGGCTGGTCTAGACAAGGCATGTCCAGAAGGGACGTGCTCCTGCTGGCTTCCCCTAGCAGGGGGTACTCTAGACTTTCCCCTAGAAGGGGGTAAGCGTAACTGACTGCTAACTAGAACTCCACCCTCCCGGCAGCAAGTGGGGCATGCCCACCACACCACAGAGGGGGGTGCTAGAATGGAATAGAAAGCTCCATTCTATGTAAGACAGCTCTGCCATTTACGCTGCCACCTGCTGGTGAACCAGGCATATTACACTTGAACAATTACATAACAATATTATGAATACACATTGTGCAGGACCTGGAAATGAATACATAGAATGACATTAGGAGACAGCAGCCGGGTGCAAAGGTGGTAATGCACCTCTGGGGCGTTACAAATCCATAGCAGCAAATCCTTCCCAGGTGGACATCACCCTGAGGAGGCATCTGTGGCAGAACCTATGTTGCGTTTGGCCAAATCTAATCGCTTCTCTCATGTTCCCAAAGGCCCCGTAAAAATGAGAGCTGCAATCTAATTGGTTGCTGTGGACATCTACTGTGACCAGTTGTGATAAACCTACCCCAATGTATTGTATAGCGGAATAATATACATATAATGGAAGGACTGGAAACAGATCCATGTTCCTTTACTATATTGTACCCAGCACAGAGACAACAATATAGATCCTGATGTGACATAGGGATAATAATTCCCAACCACTCGTTGTCATAACTGACTGATAGTACCATTAATGGGACCAGCAATCCGGCACCAGTAGATACATAACAGACATGCTGACAACACCTCCTGACAACTGTCACGTTCTAGGCCTGGGCGCTCCATTATAAATAACATCCACGGATTCAGCTCTACACCGTTTTCTCTTTTATTCCATCAGATCTCTACCTCATCTGACAGGTCCCCGTGATACCTCGGCTTCAGCCATTAATATCCTCTCCTCTACCCCCTTTATGTCCTGTCCTATCGGATCTCTTGTCCGTCATCTACTCCGGTCTCTGCTAATACAATCAATTATAATACGACAAGACTCCTGATCTCATGGCGGCTCTTACTTCCCGACAGGTTCTGCAGAAGTGAGAGGAATAGCCATGATATCAGGACATGGAAGAGGACAGCTTTTTAGGGAAAGTATAAGGCCTCATGCACACGACCGTATGTGTTTTGCGGTCCAACAAATTGCAAAAAAAAAAACGGATGACGTTCCGTATGACATCTGTTTTTTTTGTGGATCCGTTATTTTTGTGGTTCCATTGTAATAATGCCTATCCTTGTCCGCAAACTAGAAAAAAATAGGACATGCTCTATTTTTTTGCGGAACGGAAAAACGGAATGCACACGGAGTACCTTCAGTTTTTTTGTGGACCCATTGAAATGAATGGTTCCGCATATGGTCCCCCCAAAAAACGGAATGGACACGGAAAGAAAATGCGTTCGTGTGCATGAGGCCTAACCCTCATCCTCCATTCCTCAAAAGCAAAGGAGCCTATGTAATCAGAAGCAGGGTTGAAATTTTTGATTGGGAGTAGTCACAACTGATAATTTTGGTTGTCTAACGGCTGGGATGAGGGGAAAGGCAGAGTAGTCCTCTGCCTAGGGCCACACTGAAAGGGAGTGGGACACAAAAATCAACTGTCTGTCTCCAAAAAGATTGTCCAGGACCAGGAAAACATGGCTGTCTGTCTTTCTTCCTGAAACTGTGCTGCACCCCTCCGTACGTTGTGTCTGTTATTGCAGTTCAGCTCCATTGAAGTGAATTGGACTAGGTTGCAATACCTCGCACAACCTGTTGATCTTGGTGGCGCTGTTTTCAGAAGAATGGAGCTTTGTTTGATATGGCTGATAATTCTGCATAACGGTATATACACACAGTAGATGGGCGTCACATGCACATATTTTTATACTGTAAAGTCTATGGAGGTTAGGCTGGGGCTACATGGTGATACCCACTGTGCGGTCAACAATCGCTGCGTGTGGCAGTGCAGCCATTGAATTAAATGGGGTCACAGTGCGACTTGCAAGTTGCCGTAACCGCAACCCCAGAATTGCAGAAATTGGATATTTTATTAATTTGGGGGTTGTACTTGCAGCAATGATGTGTGTATAAGCCTTTAAAGGGGGCCTCTCGCAAAAAAATAAAAGAAAAAAAAAATCTACATTTTTTAAATCAGCACCTAGTACTTTTGTAGCTGCATGTAATTAAAAACTTAGTAAAGCCTCTGTCAATAAAATGGCTCTATAAGGCCTCATGCACACGGCCGTTGTTGTGGTCCGCGTCCGAGCTGCATATTTTGCGGCTCGGGCGCGGACCCATTCACTTCAATGGGGCCGCAAAAGATACAGACAGCAATCCGTATGCTGTCCGCATCCGTTGCTCCGTTCCGTGCCCCCGCAAAAAAAATAGAACATATCCTATTCTTGTCCGTTTTGCGGACAAGAATAGGCATTTCTACAATGGACCACGTTCCGTTCCACAAATTGCGGATCGGAACGCGGAGCAGCTTCCGTATTTTGCGGACCGCAAAACACCAACGGTCGTGTGCATGAGACCTAAAGCGTCACCTGCTGTTCTCTGTCCATCTTACTGGGGTAGTCGCATATGCTCAGTTCTAACCTTCAACTGCCACCAGCCGGATCTATTGTTAGAAGCTGTGACAGTTACAGGGAGAGAGCTACTGCAGAAAGGACATGCCCCCTGAGCTGTGATAGAGAGATTTGCAGCAGAAAGGACACACCTACTGAGCTGCCAGCCTGAACAAAATTTAGCAGAACAATTGGAGCAGTGAATAGGGAGATCTCAGGGTCCATGTGAGGTTCAGGGCTGGTTTTGGTTTGGTTGGAAGAAATTGTCATGTCGTATATGATGTTTTTCATTTCATTTTACATTAATGGGGTGATTAATGATTAATGTAAAATAATAAAATCAGGCATCATATAGTACATGACAATCTCGTTCTAACCAAGCTAGAACCAGCCCTGTACCTCACATGGATCCAGAGATCTCCCCATTCACCGGTCTGCTAGATTTATATGCAGCTGAGGAGGCGTGTCCTTTCTGCTGGAGCTCTCTCCCTATCACAGCTCAGAAGGCAGTTAAAGGATGGAACTGAGTATGTGCGGCCATCTCAGTGAACCTGACAAAGAGATAAGAAAGAAAAAAAAACAGCAGGTGGCGCTATACAGATAGACCATACTGTAGAATAGTTTTCATGGGACAAGCCGGTTAAAGGAACTCTGTCTTCACTGTGTTACATGAAAGAAATATGGTTCTGTAAGGTAATGTTCAGACCAAAAATCTGCAAAAAAGAGCATGCTATACATTTACAGGGGTTTTCCAGGACCAGAAGGCTCCGATACTGGTGTACTGCAGCCCAGCTTCCATTCACTTGAATGCTGCAGTCACCCAGCGCGGCCATGTTGTCTGTCACACGGTGGGGATGCAAGGTGTTGGAGGAGAGGTCTTCAATATCTAAGTCCTGAAAAACCCCTTTAAGGGTTCATGCACACGAACGTGTGCCTGCCTTTCCGTGCATTGGGGACCGGTCCCCAATGCACGGGCAACATCCGTGAGGCTGCCGCAGACGGATCCAGACCCATTCAACTTGATCCGTCCGTTCCGCAAAAAAGTAGTGCATGCACTCTGTAGTGCTTCTGTGGGGTTCCGCTCCGTCCTTCCGCACCACATCTCACGGATCGCGGACCCGTTCAAGTGAATGGGTCCGTGATCCGTGATGCACACGGCCGGTGTCAGTGTATTGCAGACACGCTGTATGCGGGCCGCAATACGACCACGGCCGACACACGGTCGTGTGCATGAGCATGTTTTATATTTTCCAATGTGCGCATATTATAACACAGATTTGCTGCATTGCAAAGGGTGACAATCCGTAGCAAAGCCTGGTCACCAGTTATCGGGCATGCTGGGAGTTGTAGTGCTATAGCAGTTGAAGAGCGACAGGTTGGACACAGAGGTGCACCACCAATGAGGCCAGGTGAGGCGATCCGCCTCAGGCAGCACCAGGTAGGGGTAAGAGGGGGCAGCGGAAGGGCCATGGGCAGTGAGCGCTTTCATTGTGGCAAAGGGGTTAGGTTAAGAAATTGGCATGGGGGGGGGGGGGTAGTCATTTAAGTTTTCGCCTTGGGCAGCAGAAAGGCTGGGTGCCCCCCTGGTTGGAGATCGCTGCTCTCGACAGTCACCTGCGCATTGTAATGTCTATGGCCAGGACTACACTGCAGTGCAATGTTCAGTCCTGGATGGAAATGC
This sequence comes from Bufotes viridis, assembly GCA_033119425.1. Classification (NCBI taxonomy): domain Eukaryota; kingdom Metazoa; phylum Chordata; class Amphibia; order Anura; family Bufonidae; genus Bufotes; species Bufotes viridis. The sequence goes on from CM065595.1 coordinate 15,470,405, forward strand.
CCCATACGTGAAGATAACACAAGATTATAGGTCTTACAGCCATTGACCCGTAGTCCTCTACAGTCCCAGCCAATTACTGGCATTGTATTTGGATGAGCACCTCTCGCTATATCCACATCTAAGCATCTGTCTTTCAAGGACAATCTGTCCCGGGGAGTCTGGTCCAGCATTGCCTGCCAGATGCGGGTCATTTACTCAATGGTATAGAGACGATTTACGCTTTTATGTTCCACTAGGCAATAAATCATCTGGTCGAGGTTCACTGTGAAGTGGGAACATGACGTCCCCCGCGATAGATACTTATAATGAATGTGATCTAGAGCACTTGAGGTCCCCAATTCATGAAAACGTAGCTTGTACGGACCTTGGCTGTAGTCACATCAAAGGGTTAATCTGGGAGTGTGTCACCAGGAAATTCACTAATAAACCAGGCACAGTGTAGGGCTAGCTCAGCTGAATGGAATGATACCTTTCACGTGGCGATTCGTTGCTTCATCCGGGATAAAAGGTACTTTTAATCCATATGCAATTTATCAGTTAAGTGCACCGAGGGCGGGATCTGTCCACCTGGTGCACCCCTGCTCCTCCTATTTTGTCTGCCAGTTCCTTCCTGCCAGAGCTAGGTTCCTGCAGTCACCTTCCCTGCCCCTGTCAATCAAGAAGGAGAGGTGCAGGAGCCGGGTTTGGGGTGGCCTCAACTATACATTGGGTCCCCCTGACACCGTTGAGGTGTCACCACGTGTTGCTGCTCTCCAGAGGGGATGGTAAGGCGTGGTGCGCCCCAATGTGAAATAAGTCCAAAAAGTCAGGGCCTGCAGTAAACCAGTATACTTCTTTACTGGAGGAATTAAGGTGTTAAACAATGCAGGCGAGGCATTGGGCTGGCTTCTCCAGTCCCCTCTGGCAGAAGAAGGATTTGATACTGAGGAAAGGCCTGATCTAGCTGTCCCGCTGTCTCTCAGAAGGCTGGTACACTGGTCAAAAGCTGGAGTCCCATGGTCTGTGGCTCATTAGTCTGGCTGGCTCCTTGGCCACAGGGCTGGTAACCCATGGTCTGTGGCTCATTAGTCTGGCTGGCTCCTTGGCCACAGGGCTGGTAACCCATGGTCTGTGGCTCAACATCCCCATCTCAGTATCTTCCGATGGTCACCGTTGCAGTCTGGCAGAGTCTCTTCTTCTAAGAACCGATCCATAACTACTGAACACTAGGGGCTCTGACTGCTCTCCTTATATACCGTCTCCAGCTGAACTGGAAACCTTTAGAGGGAGAGGTGGAGTGGAGAAACTCAGCACAAACAAATACAATGTTACAACTCCCGTCTCTCATAGACTTGCATCAGAGCTTCAATGATACTCAGTGGGAATGACCCACTAGTTTTCCCAGTCAAAAACAGCTTTTCAGACATAATTTGATGACTGAAATGTCCACAAATGTTCAGACTTCAAAGTACCTCTGCTCCACGCAGGGCTGGGACAAGGTCCACCACCAACAGAGGCTGAGCTGCCCAAGTGCGCCCCCCCCCCCCCAACTTGTGGAGTCTTTACTAAATACTGTTGTAATCACACATAAATATGCACAGTTTAATGTATCAATTAATGACGCACTGTTATGGAGGATCTGTGGATGACACTTATGGGGGGGATCTATGGTTGACACTGTTATGGGGTGGATCTATGGATGAAACTGTTATGGGGGGGATCTATGGATGACACTGTTATGGGGGGATCTATGGTTGACACTGTTATGGGGCGGATCTATGGATGAAACTGTTATGGGGGATCTATGGATGACACTGTTATGGGGTAATCTGTGGATGACACTGTTATGGGGGATCTGTGGATGACACTGTTATGAAGGATCTGTGGATGACAATGCTATGGGGATCTGTGGACGACACTGTTATGGGGGATCTATGGATGACACTGTTATGGAGGATCTGTGGATAGCACAATGTTATGGGGGTCTGTGGATTGCACTGTTATGGGGGATCTGTGGATTGCACAATGTTATGGGGGATCTGTGGATGACAGTGTTATGGGGGATCTGTGGATGACCCACTGTTATGGGGGATCTGTGGATGACACACTGTTATGGGGGATCTGTGGATGACACATTGTTATGGGGGATCTGTGGATGGCACTGTTATGGATTGTGACTCACAATGGATATTGGGGGCCAGCAAATTACAAGGAAGGCGGGGGTGGGGGATGATTGATAACATACATATCTAAATGGCTGGGGGTGAGGGCTTGACTTGAGCATCTACTGATCAGAGCATTAGAATAGCAGGAATAAATAACATCTAAATGTCTGGTGGGGTAGATGGGGGTAGGACAAGGGCTGATGGGGGAAGGGGACTGGGTTAGATAATCTATACTGACATACATATGACACACACATATATACTGGCATATATATGACACACATATATACTGACATACATATGACACACACATATATACTGACATACATATGACACACACACATATATACTGACATACAAATGACACACATATATACATATGACACACACATACATACTGACATACATATGACACACACACATACTGACATACATATGACACACATACATACATACATATATACAGACATACACATGACACACATACATACTGACATACATATGACACACACATATATATACTGACATACATATGACACACACATACATACTGACATACATATGACACACACATATATACTGACATACATATGACACACACATATATACTGACATACATATGACACACACATACATACTGACATACATATGACACACACATACATACTGACATACATATGACACACATATACATACATATGACACACACATACTGACATACATATGACACACATACATACTGACATACATATGACACACACATATGACATACATATGACACACACATACATACTGACATACATATGACACACACATACATACTGACATACATATGACACACACATACATACTGACATACATATGACACACACATACATACTGACATACATATGACACACACATATATACAGACATACATATGACACACACATATATACTGACATACATATGACACACACACATACATACTGACATACATATGACACACACATACATACTGACATACATATGACACACACATACATACTGACATACATATGACACACACATATATACAGACATACATATGACACACACATATATACTGACATACATATGACACACACACATACATACTGACATACATATGACACACACATACATACTGACATACATATGACACACACATACATACTGACATACATATGACACACACATATATACAGACATACATATGACACACACATATATACTGACATACATATGACACACACATATATACTGACATACATATGACACACATACATATATACAGACATACATATGACACACACATATATACAGACATACATATGACACACACATATATATACTGACATACATATGACACACATACATATATACAGACATACATATGACACACATACATAAAAACACCCAATATGCACATTACATTACTGCCATTCCATTCCCTTTAACCCCTTCCATTTTCTGCACATACAGTCTCTGGTGACTTGGAGGGAGAGGCAGGATGCAGAGTATTCCTCCTCCTCCTCCTCCTTCTCTGTCCCGACGCTGCTCTTCTCTCTGTGCTGGGGGAGGGGGTTGTGAATCTCTGGTGCACACACAGGCAGGAAGTCAGGGGCTGGGGAAGTTACGGAGCTGCAGCACACTGCACTAGACTGAGGGAGGGAGGAAGAACACCACTAGGGGGCGCAGGACCGGCTGTTACAGCAGCAGAGCGCAGAAATGGATGCTCTGCTGCTAATACAACTACACGGCAGCAGCAGGGACTTGGTGAGAGTGGCCTGTGTGCCTGCGCCCTGAGGCTTGAGCGCCCGGAGGCTGGAGCCTCCTCAGCCTCTGTGTCGGCCCGGCCCTGGCTCCACGGCACTACAGAGGTAGGGCCTGGAAGAGGAAATAGGAGACGTAAGGGTGCACAGAGTGGCTTGGGCCCATCCTATCGCTTTAGGTCTAATGCACACGACCGTTTGTGTTTTGCGGTCCGCAAGCCGCGGATCCTCAAAACACGGAAGCTGCTCCGCGTTCCCATCCGCAATTTGTGGAACGGAACGTGGCCCATTGTAGAAATGCCTATTCTTGTCCGCAAAACAGACAAGAATAGGACATGTTCTATTTTGTTTGCGGGGGCACGGAACGGAGAAACGGATGCAGACAGCACACGGAGTTCTGTCTGCATCTTTTGCGGCCCCACTGAAGTCACTTCAGCAAGTAGCATTTATCATGTAGAGAAAGTTAATACAAGACACTTTCTAATGTATTGAGATTGTCCATATTGCCTTCTTTGCTGGCTAGATTCATTTTTGATGGCATTACATATTACTTATAACCAGTGGTTACGACCACCCTGCAATCCATCAGAGCTGGCCGTGCTTGCACACTATAGGAAAAAGTGTCGGCCTCTCTGGTGGCTGTGACTGCAGAAGTGTGTCTAGCCCATTACTTTTTCCTATAGTGTGCAAGCATGGCCACCGCTGATGGATTGCAGGGTCGCCGTAACCATGGAAACGAGCAGTGTATAATGTGATGGAAAAATGAATCCAGCCAGCAAAGGAGGCAATATGGACAATCCCAATCAGGGGCGTAACTAGAAGTGACTGGGCCCCACAGCAAATTTTTGTAAGGGCCCCCTCCCAGCGCGCTTCGCACCTCCCTCCTCCTGTGTAAACCCCACTCCTTTGGCTTGGCAAGTCACGATGTAGACCAGAGCTGACTGCCACTCCATTCTTTTCCTATATAATGTATATATATATATATATATATATATATATATACATACATATATATATATATATATATATATATACATACATATATATATATATATATATATACAGCAGCAGGTTGTAAGACGCCTACACTCACGACACAACGTCGGACATCCCATTCACTCAGTTTAGGTATGCCCCTTAGTGCCCCCAAACAGTAGTTATGCCCCTTATTGCCCCCACACCCACACAGTAAAATGTTGTTAGTGCTCCAGAGTAATTATTCCCCTTTCCCCATTAGTGTCCACACACTAGTTATGTCCCTTTATTGCCCCACAGAGTAGACATCACATTTTTCATTAGTACCTCACAAGTCACACTATACATATGTAGCAGTGCCAGCTCTGTACACTATACACATGTAGCAGTGCCAGCTCTGTACACTATGTACACATGTAGCAGTGCCAGCTCTGTACACTATGTACACATGTAGCAGTGCCAGCTCTGTACCTTATGTACACATATAGCAGTGCCAGCTCTGTACACTATGTACACATGTAGCAGTGCCAGCTCTGTACCTTATGTACACATGTAGCAGTGCCAGCTCTGTACACTATGTACACATGTAGCAGTGCCAGCTCTGTACACTATGTACACATGTAGCAGTGCCAGCTCTGTACACTATGTACACATGTAGCAGTGCCAGCTCTGTACACTATGTACACATGTAGCAGTGCCAGCTCTGTACCTTATGTACACATATAGCAGTGCCAGCTCTGTACACTATGTACACATGTAGCAGTGCCAGCTCAGTACCTTATGTACACATGTAGCAGTGCCAGCTCTGTACACTATGTACACATGTAGCAGTGCCAGCTCTGTACACTATGTACACATGTAGCAGTGCCAGCTCTGTACACTATGTACACATGTAGCAGTGCCAGCTCTGTACACTATGTACACATGTAGCAGTGCCAGCTCTGTACACTATGTACACATGTAGCAGTGCCAGCTCTGTACACTATGTACACATGTAGCAGTGAGTGAGAGCTCTCTATGCCCCTTTATTGCCACACAGAGTAGACATCATAGTTTTCATTAGTACCTCACAAGCTGGACCTGACGTGCTGCTCTCACTGCTCTGCCTCTTTTCTACTCACTCTGCTGCCACCTGCCTGCAGCTCCTCCTGTCCTCCTGGTCTTGGCTGTTTTGTCCCTCCTCCTGCCTGTCACGTACTCCTGCTCTGAATGAGAGTGTATGTGGGCGGGCTTAATACAGCCTGCGCGTTGTACTCACAGTTTGACCCTGGGTTCACACCTGAGCGTTTTACAGCGCGTTCAAACGCGCTGTAAAACGCTCAACAGATTAAAACCAATGCATCCCTATGGGAGTGGTTCACACTTGAGCGTTTTACAGCGCGTTTGAATGCGCTGTAAAACGCCCAACGCATAAACAAGTACTTGAGCTTCTTTTGGGGCGTTTGACGCGCGTTTTGTGATTGACACCACAGTAGTCAATCACAAGAACGCGCGTTTTACGCGCGTTTCCTATTTGCAAAAACGCGCTGAAATACGCGCGACAAAAACGCGCGTAAAACGCGCGTTTTTAGAACGCTCAGGTCTGAACCCAGGGTCAGGGTCGGGAGACACAGAACAAATCAGGTTAGGGAGGACTGCAGATTGAAGGGGAGGGGGAGGGGGAGGGGGGGCCCGGTCCCCCGGCGCTGCCGCTACTGCGCCTGCTGTGAAGGGGCCAGGGGCCCTGAATTGATCATGATTGATTAACTTAACTTGCCATTGCAAATGAACTGAATTAATAAACAGTAAACTGTCAGACATGCTGCTGGGCGCCGGGCCCCTTGACAGCCCGGGCCACGAAGCAGCCGCTTCCCCTGCTTCCCCAGTAGTTACGCCACTGATCCCAATACATTAGTAAGTGCCTTGTACTAACTTCCTCTACATGATAAATGCCACTTACTGAAGTGAGACAACCCCTTTAACTGCTTATTTGCATAAGCAAACATTGGTACAAAATCTTCCATGTAAAAACACCAGTAGGCAATGCATACTGAAGAAAAAAAATGGAGGTCCATAGGAGAAAAGGAGATAGAAAGGGGGGAAAATGGCCAGAGCATGCTGTGATTTAAAAACAAACAAACAAAAAAGCCATTAACTAAGAAAAAAAAAAGGCTAAAAAAAGCCACTACAAAAACCAAAAACACATTTTTTAAAATATTCCCCATATACTTCTAAGTAACATCAGGAGTTTTTTTTCTTTCTTTTTGCCTAAAGCTGCTACCCCCCCCCCCCCGAAAATACTACAAAACTCCTCAAAAACAAACAAAAAACCATGCGTGACACCAGCCCTAGACAGTTGTCATACATCTGTCCCATCCAATGGTTTATTCTTCACTGGCACTCTTCATTGATGTAGAGGCCGTTGCCTAGTAACCAGATTTGCAGGGAATGGGTGACACAGCTGGCTCTCCACGCTTGTGGAGATGTGATGGTGTCACTCGCTGTACTAGTGCACGGCACAATTTCACTAGGACTTTTGGACACCAGTTGCCCAAGACAGAATATTTCATCATAATGTACAAGAGATATATTTGCCTTAAAGAAACATTTCTGACAAAAATCATACACTATGTTAAGCGTAAGTGACAGCGGCAAGCCGGGATTCTGGTCAATTTACGTGGAGACACTTCGGTCTGCACAAGAGCTGTATACACAAAGCGGTAGGTATTTTTAATTAAAGGGGCTTTCAGAGATTTTAATACTGATGACCACTCGGCCTAGGAAAAGCTGAGGGAAGCCCGCAGTGCTACTACGAGTGCTGATGCTTTCTTAAACAGCTGATCGTTGGGGGTCCCGGGTGTCGGACTCCCACTGATCAGATACTGATGACCTATTCAGAGGATAGGTCATCAATATTAAAATCTCGAAAAACCCCTAAGGCTATTTGCAAGGTGGCTTCATTTCTTACGGTAAATGCATTGGAGCAATAAAAATGACTGCATTAGTTTGTATATTCTTCAAGGTCATTTTAACTGCAGTGAAAAGCTACTGATAACAAATTTAGCTCTGCTACATCTGTTAGAAATGTTCTACATTTAATGCTCTAGAACGGCCTCTATGCAACGCTCCAATTACTAACCGATGTAAAAACGTACATTTATTTTTTACAGGGGTAAAGAATGCCAGTTTGTGAAGTTATATTACCATCTAAATTCTGTGTCTTATCTCATCACAATCAGTAAACCCTGCCTGCACAGTGCTCCCTCATAAGAACTGCCAGCAGAATGCTCCCTCATAAGAACTGCCAGCAGAATGCTCTCTCATAAGAACTGCCAGCAGAATGCTCCCTTATAAACAGTACCAGCAGAATGCTCTCTCATAAGAACTGCCAGCAGAATGCTCCCTCATAAGAACTGCCGGCAGAATGCTCCCTCATAAGAACTGCCGGCAGAATGCTCCCTCATAAACAATGCCAGCAGAATGCTCCCTCATAAGAACTGCCAGCAGAATGCTCCCTCATAAACAATGCCAGCAGAATGCTCCCTCATAAGCACTGCTGGCAGAATGCTTCCCCATAAACACTACCAGCAGAATGCTCCCTCATAAACACTGCCAGCAGAATGCTCCTTCATAAACACTACCAGCAGAATGCTCCCTCATAAACACTGCCAGCAGAATGCTCCCTCATAAGAACTGCCAGCAGAATGCTCCCTCATAAGAACTGCCGGCAGAATGCTCCCTCATAAACAATGCCAGCAGAATGCTCCCTCATAAGAACTGCCAGCAGAATGCTCCCTCATAAACAATGCCAGCAGAATGCTCCCTCATAAGAACTGCCGGCAGAATGCTTCCCCATAAACACTGCCGGCAGAATGCTCCCTCATAAACGCTGCCAGCAGAATGCTCCCTCATAAACACTACCAGCAGAATGCTCCACATAAACACTGCCTGCAGAATGCTCCCTCATAAACACTGCCAGCAGAATGCTCCCTCATAAACACTGCCGGCAGAATGCTTCCTTATAAACACTGCCAGCAGAATGCTCCTTCATAAACACTGCCAGCAGAATGCTACCTCATAAACACTGCCAGCAGAATGCTCCTTTATAAACACTGCCAGCAGAATGCTCCCTCATAAGCACTGCTGGCAGAATGCTCCCTCATAAACAGTACCAGCAGAATGCTCTCTCATAAGAACTGCCGGCAGAATGCTCCCTCATAAACAGTACCAGCAGAATGCTCTCTCATAAGAACTGTCAGCAGAATGCTCCCTTATAAACAATGCCAGCAGAATGCTCCCTCATAAGAACTGCCGGCAGAATGCTCCCTCATAAACAGTACCAGCAGAATGCTCCCTCATAAACTGTACCAGCAGAATGTACCCTCATAAACTGTACCAGCAGAATGCTCCCTCATAAACACTGCCAGCAGAATGCTCCCTCATAAGAACTGCCGGCAGAATGCTCCCTCATAAACAGTACCAGCAGAATGCTCCCTCATAAACACTGCCAGCAGAGTGCTCCCTCATAAACACTGCCAGCAGAGTGCTCCCTCATAAACACTGCCGGCAGAATGCTTCCCCATAAACACTACCAGCAGAATGCTCCTTCATAAACACTGCCGGAAGAATTCTCCCTCATAAACACTGCCAGCAGAATGCTTCCCCATAAACACTGCCAGCAGAATGCTCCCTCATAAACACTGCCGGCAGAATGCTTCCCCATAAACACTGCCAGCAGAATGCTCCCTCATAAACACTGCTGGCAGAATGCTTCCTCATAAACACTACCAGCAGAATGCTCCACATAAACACTGCCTGCAGAATGCTCCCTCATAAACGCTGCCAGCAGAATGCTCCCTCATAAACACTGCCGGCAGAATGCTTCCCCATAAACACTGCTGGCAGAATGCTTCCCCATAAACACTGCCGGCAGAATGCTCCCTCATAAACGCTGCCTGCAGAATGCTCCCTCATAAACGCTGCCTGCAGAATGCTCCCTCATAAACACTGCCAGCAGAATGCTCCCTCATAAACACTGCCAGCAGAATGCTTCCTCATAAACACTGCCAGCAGAATGCTCCTTCATAAACACTGCCAGCAGAATGCTCCCTCATTAACACTGCCAGCAGAATGCTCCCTCATAAACACTGCCGGCAGAATGCTCCCTCATAAACACTTCCGGCAGAATGCTCCTTCATAAACACTGCCAGCAGAATGCTTCCCCATAAACACTGCCAGCAGAATGCTCCCTCATGAACGCTACCAGCAGAATTCTCCCTCATAAACACTGCCAGCAGAATGCTCCCTCATAAACACTGCCGGCAGAATGCTTCCCCATAAACACTGCCAGCAGAATGCTTCCCCATAAACACTGCCAGCAGAATGCTTCCCTATAAACACTGCCAGCAGAATGCTACCTCATAAACACTGCCAGCAGAATGCTCCCTCATTAACACTGCCAGCAGAATGCTCCCTCATTAACACTGCCGGCAGAATGCTCCCTCATAAACACTTCCGGCAGAATGCTCCCTCATAAACACTTCCGGCAGAATGCTCCCTCATAAACACTTCCGGCAGAATGCTCCCTCATAAACACTTCCGGCAGAATGCTCCCTCATAAACACTTCCGGCAGAATGCTCCTTCATAAACACTGCCGGCAGAATGCTCCCTCAAACACTGCCAGCAGAATGCTCCCTTATAAACACTGCAAGCAGAATGCTCCCTCATAAACACTGCCAGCAGAGTGCTCCCTCATAAACACTGCCAGCAGAGTGCTCCCTCATAAACACTGCCGGCAGAATGCTTCCCCATAAACACTGCTGGCAGAATGCTCCCCCATAAACACTGCCTGCAGAATGCTCCCCCATAAACACTGCCAGCAGAATGCTCCCTCAATAACACTGCCAGCAGAATGCTCCCTCATTAACACTGCCAGCAGAATGCTCCCTCATTAACACTGCCGGCAGAATGCTTCCCCATAAGCACTGCTGGCAGAATGCTCCCGCATAAACACTGCCTGCAGAATGCTCCCCCATAAACACTGCCAGCAGAATGCTCCCTCAATAACACTGCCAGCAGAATGCTCCCTCATTAACACTGCCAGCAGAATGCTCCCTCATAAACACTGCCGGCAGAATGCTCCCTCATAAACACTTCCGGCAGAATGCTCCCTCATAAACACTGCCGGCAGAATGCTCCCTCATAAACACTGCCGGCAGAATGCTCCCTCATAAACACTGCCGGCAGAATGCTCCCTCATAAACACTTCCGGCAGAATGCTCCTTCATAAACACTACCAGCAGAATGCTCCCTCATAAACACTTCCGGCAGAATGCTCCCTCATAAACACTTCCGGCAGAATGCTCCTTCATAAACACTTCCGGCAGAATGCTCCTTCATAAACACTGCCGGCAGAATGCTCCCTCATAAACACTGCCAGCAGAATGCTCCCTCATGAACGCTGCCAGCAGAATGCTCCCTCATAAACATTGCCAGCAGAATGCTCCCTCATGAACACTGCCGGCAGAATGCTCCCTCATAAACGCTACCAGCAGAATGCTCCCTCATAAACACTGCCAGCAGAATGCTCCCCCATAAACACTGCCAGCAGAATGCTCCCTCAATAACACGGCTAGCAGGATGCCCCAATAAAAATAAAACCGCCAGCAGAATGCTCCCTCATAAATAGCCTTAACATATTGCCTTCCTAGTAGAATTAGGGAATGTTCACATGGATTTCAACACATATTTTGTGCTGCAATCTACAGTATATGAAATCCGCTTGTATTCTGCCTCCCATTGTATGCAATAGGATTTTTCAAACATTGAATTCCTATGTCCAGCCCATGTTTGGCTAAATAAATGTTAATATATTGTTTTCCTAAGACAGCACAGTTGAGGAGCATCCCGGGCGTAAGTATTTGTCCATCAATATGATAATCAATGTTCTGCAGCTCTCCAAGAAATGTGTAGTTTTCTGGAAGACGGTCAATATTCTGCCATTGAAGATGATGGAAGTTATTTCAAGGGAAAGTAATACTTGAAATAAAATGTGTAAGGTAAATAACACTCACGAAATATACACTGTAAGAGCTACAGAATGCAGTCACGTGTGTAGCATGGCTTACTTGTGATAATTACATTTGGATTGGCATACCACCCTCCTCTATCTTCTGTCTGGCGGCACCTGCTCTTCCTGGTATTCAGTACAAATAGTACTGCCTTGCTGTCTTTCCCTTTAAATCATGTAGGTACAGATAGTACTGCCTTCCTGTCTTTCCCTGTAAATCATGTAGGTACAGATAGTACTGCCTCCCTGTCTTTCCCTGTAAATGATGTAGGTACAGATAGTACTGCCTCCCTCTCTCTCCCTATGATTGATGTAGGTACAGATAGTACTGCCTCTCCCTGTAAATTATATAGGTACAGATAGTACTGCCTCCCTGTCTTTCCCTGTAAATGATGTAGGTACAGATAGTACTGCCTCCCTCTCTCTCCCTATGATTGATGTAGGTACAGATAGTACTGCCTTCCTGTCTTTTCCTGTAAATCCTGTAGGTACAGATAGTACTGCTTCCCTGTCTCTCCCTATGATTGATGTAGGTACAGATAGTACTGCCTCCCTGTCTCTCCCTATGATTGATGTAGGTACAGATAGTACTGCCTCCCTGTCTCTTCCTGTAAATGATGTGGGTACAGATAGTACTGTCTCCCTGTCTCTCTCTCTATAAATAATGTAGGCACAGATAGCACTGTCTCCCTGTCTCTCCCTATACATTTTGTAAGTACAGATAGTACTGCCTCCCTGTCTCTCCCTATACATTTTGTAAGTACAGATAGTACTGCCACACTGTGCCTCCTTGTAAATAATGTACATACAGATAGTACTGCCTCCCTGTCTCTCCATGTAAATGATGTAGGCACAGATAGCACCATTCTCTATCTTTTCTTGTAAATAATGTCAGTAGAGATAGTACTGCCAAGCATCCAGCTGTTTTTCCCTGTATATGATACTACTTCTTCCATCTTAAAGATAGGATTTTTTCATCTCCCCCACCCCAGTTTTCTGCCATAAAAAAAATTGCAAACTTCATGTATGCGACATTTTAAACGCCATAGCACCTAAATCTAGGCGCAAATGGCATTTCTGCACTGCCCTCCCCACTTTCCCAAAAAAGGGTGCATGGTACGGGGGGCCAGCGAGCCTAGGGAATATATCTTCTTTTACACCAGTTTCCTGACATAAAAGAATACTGAAATCTCTGGCATTTTGAACTACTGTAGGTTTCAGTCTATGTGCGATGACTGCCAGAGGATGTACGAGGTGTGTACCTCAACATAAATAAACCGCATCCTCCGTCAGTGCAGGGGTATTGTTGGTCTATAATAAACTCCCCCCTTTTAGTATTGCCTCCCTGTAAATAATGTAGGTACAGATAGTACTGCCTCTCTGTCTCTCTCTGTAAGTGATGTAGGTACAGATAGTACTTCCTCCCTGTCTCTCGCTGTAAATCATGTAGGTACAGATAGTACTGCCTCCCTGTCTCTCGCTGTAAATGATGTAGGTACAGATAGTACTGCCTTCCTGTCTCTCTCTGTAAATGATGCAGGTACAGATAGTACTGCCTCCCTGTCTCTCCATGTACCTTATGTAGATACAGATATTACTGCCTCCCTGTCTCTTCCTGAAAATTATGTAGATAAAGATAGTACTGCCGCCCTGTCCCTACATTTAAATGATGCAAGTACAGATAGTACTGCCTCTGTATCTACCTATAAATGATGTAGGTACAGATAGTACTGCCTCTCTGTATCTACCTAAGAATAACAAGAAAGAGAAAGAATAACATGACTGCTGAACTCCTGAATTTAAAGGCTATATACACTTCTGGGGGCAATTTTTATGATTACATTTTACTCCTTTTTTCAATTGGTATTTATTAAAAAATATTGAGCCGTTCTGTCACAAAGGGTTAACAGTTTGTCTAGCTGTGTGAATTCTACTTTGACTTTGTGCCGGCCATTTAATAGCCCTTATCTCTTAATAACTAATAGATTCAGAGCTGAACCCGGACATACCCATAATTTCACCCAGGTAGCCCCCCTGATGTTAGCATTGGAGCATTTCATGCTCCGATGCGCTCCCTTGCCCTGCGCTGGATCGCAGGGCTCTGATGGGCGGGCGTTAGCACTGCCCTAGCAGTTTTAAAGGCTAGGGCAGCGCTAAAGCCCCCCCATCAGTGCTGGCGACGTCACCGGGCTCACTGCTGGGTGGAAGCCTCCTGCTGGTGGCCGTAAGGAGAGCCCGGTACATCACCGAAACTCCAGAAAATGCCTTTGCCTTGCACAATTCAGCAAAGTGCAAAGGAGAGCATCAGAGCATGAATTGCTCCCATGCTCAAGTCAGGGGGGCTGCCTGGGTGAAAATGGGGATATGCCGGGTTCAGCTCTGAACCCGGACAACCCCTTTAATGGTGTTGTCCCATTGCTGTGCATAGGAGCTACAGTACCAGAGTAGCACAGCAAGCTCTGCTGTTTCCTGGCCGACTGGTGGTCAAGATTGTGTCTCATCTCACATTAGTAATGGCGAGATGAGACAACCCTTTAAGGCACATTCTTACCAGTAAGATAAAAATAAAGCTATTATGAGGTTAGAGATCAGAAATGAGCTGTCATCTGAGCTGCCTGGCCGACAGCACAGGGTGAAAATTCAGATCCTGCTACTAGAGAATCTCAAGGCTGTACAGAAAAAGAGGATCAAAAATTGTAAAAAGTTTAAAAAAATAATTTTTAATCAAAATGAGAACAATGCAACAATAAAAAAAAATGCCCTCAAATGTGCACATAGTTTTTAAAGATAGATATATTAAGATATAAGTGTATATAAAAATGGGGGATTATATATAATCATATAGCAGGTAACTGAGAGTTTTTCTTCATGTCCTCTCCATGTGATGTCTACACAGATCATCTGATTCCTGGCGCTTCACTGTCTCATCTCGATTTAACCCGTCGGGCCGTATTGCAGACAGAGGTAAACCCTAGAGTATCCAGGCAACTGTGAGCTCCGATGATGAACATTTATTAAAACCCAGGGGACGCCACCATGAAGGTCACAGATATAAACATCCCACCTGCAGTACATCTCCTGTCAACTGTGCAAAACTATGCTAGTTGCACTACTGTGCAAGGAAAGAAGCACTCTGGGGTGCGAATTATAAAAGTGACAATATTTGCATATTAAAAAAAAAAAATATCTGCTGTCCGTCTAAGAACAGAGAAGTTGATGGCGGTGCGGAGAAATGAATGGTCTGCCATGTATAACCAAGCACTGATATTAGGTTAGGCTCCAATTATCTAGGCTGTCTAGTTTAGGCTGTCCTATCTGGGGAAAGCATAAACGAATGATCAGGACAAAGGATGACTTTATTTTGGGGGCCCCGCCGTAGGGATACATTCATATATTACCTGCTCACACAGCAGCAAGATGTGTTTTATTCTATGAACATCGGCTGGTTGAGGTGCTGTACATTGAATATATGTATGTAGTGTAGTAAGTCTACTGTGTTATGTTCAACTTGTGTAGGGGGTGGGAGACTAGGGGCCCACCGGGGGATTCACCTGTACCCCCATGGGCCAGTCCGAGACTGGGTGCGAGTCCTATATCTGGGACCTTAAAGGGATTCTGTCACCAGGTTTGAGCCCTGTCAGCTAAACATATGCTGACGCTCAGGGTCTCATCAGGATTCCTAACGTGGGCTCATCAATGCGATCAGTAGCTTTATTTTGGCAAAAAACAGGTTTTACTAACCTGTCAATCAAAGAAATAAGGTGCCCAAGGGGAGGTCCAAAGATGCAGGGTGCCCGGCCGCACCCATCGCTGTTCGTGCCCAGCGCCGCCTCCTACTCTTCTGTGCCGCCTCCTACTCTTCTGTGCCGCCTCTCCCTCTCCCTCCCTCCCCCCCCCCTCCTGCTGTAAGATCTGGCGCGTGCGCACCGGGCGCATGCGCACTTCGCTTGAAGAAGCCGATCCAAGAAGTCCACGCGTGCACATCAGGCTGAGGACTTCTTGGATCGGCTTCTTCAAGCAGGAGGAGGGGGAGGGAGGGAGAGGGAGAGGAGGCACAGAAGAGTAGGAGGCGGCACAGAAGAGTAGGAGGCGGCGCTGGGCACGAACAGCGATGGGTGCGGCCGGGCACCCTGCATCTCTGGACCTCCCCTTGGGCACCTTATTTCTTTGATTGACAGGTTAGTAAAACGTGTTTTTTGCCAAAATAAAGCTACTGATCGCATTGATGAGCCCACGTTAGGAATCCTGATGAGACCCTGAGCGTCAGCATGTGTTCAGCTGACAGGGCTCAAACCTGGTGACAGTATCCCTTTAACTTATCTCTAGAACGAAGCCTGCTAAACGAAGGAGCTCTCGGCTATTTTTGTAAGTCCCATAGAAATGAATGGGAAGCGCACTGAGGAAGCGTGGCAACCTCTCCATTCACTTCTATGGGGCTGACGGAAATCGCCAAGCCAGTGCTCAGCTATTTTCGGAAGTCCCATAGAAATGAATGGAGGGTGGCTGCGCTCTCCTTCACTTTGCGAGCTCCATTCCAGAGATAGCTGCAGGTCCCAGAGGTGGGACCCGCACCTACAGTATCAGACATTGGGGGCATATACTAGTGATCTGACCCCTTCAATGAAAGTATCATATGTATACGTAAATGGTGGTGTGCCAGCCAAAAAATGTGCAGAATCCAGGTTGTTTCACAGCTGTAGGTATTCTTCAATAGATTGTAGATGACTAGTAATGAAGAGACTGTACATGACACTGGCATCTGTGGACCATTTATTAGGACTTACAGGAAGGATATGTAGAGACCCCCTCCCACCCCAGGGTGCCTCTTGTCAACATCATTATGGTAGCCCTGAGATAAGTGGCACAGACTGGGTCTCCTGCCAGCTCAGTGCCCTCTGGCTACATCCCTGACGTCGCTGTTACAATGAGAACACTTTGCATAATTTTAATGGACCGATGATTTTATGCCAAAGGCAAGGCTCTCTGGCCCCATCTATATCGCTAAGACAAAGCGAACGGGAATCTGCATGCGAGCATAATTCATCTTACTGTGTCCTTCCGCAGCGCTTACATGAGATGACAAACAATACAAGGGCTGTCGGGTCTGTAAAACCCCTCTTTGGATTATTCCCTGATACCCCATGGCACCATCCTGACATCACTTGGCAACTTGCGATGCCGGGAGGCAACCTGATCATGATGGGGGATGAATGACATAATTGATGCAAAATATGCCTCAACCTTGCAGAGCAGTCACATGCACTGTCTTATCACAGTATCAAGTACCATTACAAAGTACAGCAACTGCATCCTGTACCGATCCTGAGCTACATTCTGCTTCATGCTTCAGAGCTGCGCTCAGTATTCTGCTGGTGCAGTCACTGTGTACATACATTACATTACATAACTTATCCTGAACTGATCCTGATCAACATTCTGCATCATAATTTAGAGCTGCACTTTTAATTCTGCTTGTGGAGTCATTGTTTACATACATTACATTACTTATCCTGTACTGATCCTGAGTTACATCCTGTATTATACTCCAGAGCTGCACTCACTATTCTGCTGGTGCAGCCACTGTGTACATACATTACCTTACTTATCCTGTACTGATCCTGAGTTACATCCTGTATTATACTCCAGAGCTGCACTCACTATTCTGCTGGTGCAGTCACTGTGTACATACATTACTTATCCTGTACTGATCCTGAGTTACATCCTGTATTATACTCCGGAGCTGCACTCACTACTCTACCCCTAACAGCTTAGCGAAGTTCCTTTAATGCATTGGGAAAGTTATTTTTTTACAAGACTGCACAGCGCACGGTGGAAGGCCACACTTCCTATGATGCCAATCACCAGAGCGGGCTGAGAAATTCCAGAATCTGCAGAATCCGGATAATAAATAATACAGTAAGTGGTGAAAAGTATTTAGAAGGTCATTCTTTATGCTGTGTATGTAGACCTCTTCTTTCTCGAGGCGCAGGCGGTGGAGACTGTGCCTCACTTCGCTTCTGTAGCCTTGATTCTTAAAGAATTAATAATTTAGAAGTTTCTCTCGCAAACAAACTGTGAATGGAATATGTTTATTACCTCGTATATTTTGGCCTTGGTGATAACCGCCTTCCACAAAACACCTTTAATGACTGAGCGCAGCGCACCTGATGTCTGATCACAGTGGATGCGCTCTGTCTGAAGAACGAGACCACCTAAAGTGAACAGGGGGTGATGGGGGCGTTATTACACCTCTTGGATCGCAAGGTTAGGCGATCTTATCAACCTCCTGTGTCCTCCAGCGGCCACTACAGGGGAGACGTGGAATTACATGCAGCCTGTAGTTCTTCATTCTCATAGTCGCCAACAGTTCCAAATTTGCAGGGACTGTCCATAATGTTCAGAGACCGTTCTAGAAAATTTGGTCTGTCCCTGGCTGAAAATGGGTGGGGCTTATGTAAATTCTGCACATAAGTAGGCGTTCTTGGGGAAATTTGGGGGGCGGACTTATATGTACCAACTAGAAGGTTGGTAAGCATGCGCTCTAAGGACCAGTTTACATCTCATTGTGGCCCTAAACTTGACAATATGCCTGGCACATACACAGGGCTTCAGTGCCCTTTTGCCTCTGCCGGGCCGGTACACAGCGGTGTAACTACAGGAGTGGCAGCAGTTGCATATACAACCTGATCTACAAGCCATACAAGGGGTTAATTCTACTTATGTCATCTCCTTCCTGATTCCTAACCACAGTGATGTCACAGTACAGAGATAATAACCACAGTGATGTCACAGTACAGGGATAATAAACACAGTGATGTCACAGTACAGGGATAATACACACAGTGATGTCACAGTACAGGGATAATAAACACAGTGATGTCACAGTACAGAGATAATAAACACAGTGATGTCACAGTACAGGGATAATAAACACAGTGATGTCACAGTACAGGGATAATAAACACAGTGATGTCACAGTACAGAGATAATAAACACAGTGATGTCACAGTACAGGGATAATAAACACAGTGATGTCACAGCAAAGGGATAATAAACACAGTGATGTCACAGTACAGGGATAATAAACACAGTGATGTCACAGTACAGGGATAATAAACACAGTGATGTCACAGTACAGGGATAATAAACACAGTGATGTCACAGTACAGAGATAATAAACACAGTGATGTCACAGTACAGAGATAATAAACACAGTGATGTCACAGTACAGGATAATAAACACAGTGATGTCACAGTACAGAGATAATAAACACAGTGATGTCACAGTACAGGGATAATAAACACAGTGATGTCACAGTACAGGGATAATAAACACAGTGATGTCACAGTACAGGGATAATAAACACAGTGATGTCACAGTACAGAGATAATAAACACAGTGATGTCACAGTACAGGGATAATAAACACAGTGATGTCACTGTACAGAGATAATAACCACAGTGATGTCACAGTACAGGGATAATAAACACAGTGATGTCACAGTACAGGGATAATAAACACAGTGATGTCACAGTACAGAGATAATAAACACAGTGATGTCACAGTACAGGGATAATAAACACAGTGATGTCACAGTACAGGGATAATAAACACAGTGATGTCACAGTACAGAGATAATAAACACAGTGATGTCACAGTACAAGGATAATAAACACAGTGATATCACAGTACAGGATAATAAACACAGTGATGTCACAGTACAGGGATAATAAACATAGTGATGTAACAGTACAGGGATAATAAACACAGCGATGTCACAGTACAGAGATAATAAACACAGTGATGTCACAGTATAGAGATAATAACCACAGTGATGTCACAGTACAGGGATAATAACCACAGTGATGTCACAGTACAGAGATAATAAACACAGTGATGTCACAGTACAGGGATAATAAACACAGTGATGTCACAGTACAAGGATAATAAACACAGTGATGTCACAGTACAAGGATAATAAACACAGTGATGTCACAGTACAAGGATAATAAACACAGTGATATCACAGTACAGGGATAATAAACACAGTGATGTCACAGTACAGGGATAATAAACACAGTGATGTCACAGTACAGAGATAATAACCACAGTGATGTCACAGTACAGGGATAATAAACACAGTGATGTCACAGTACAGAGATAATAAACACAGTGATGTCACAGTACAGAGATAATAAACACAGTGATGTCACAGTACAGGGATAATAGACACAATGATGTCACAGTACAGGGATAATAAACACAGTGATGTCACAGTACAGGGATAATAAACACAGTGATGTCACAGTACAGGGATAATAAACACAGTGATGTCACAGTACAGAGATAATAAACACAGTGATGTCACAGTACAGGGATAATAGACACAATGATGTCACAGTACAGGGATAATAAACACAGTGATGTCACAGTACAGGGATAATAAACACAGTGATGTCACAGTACAGGGATAATAAACACAGTGAAGTCACAGTACAGGGATAATGAACACAGCGATGTCACAGTACAGGGATAATAAACACAGTGATGTCACAGTACAGGGATAATAAACACAGTGATGTCACAGTACAGGGATAATACACACAGTGATGTCACAGTACAGGGATAATAAACACAGTGATGTCACAGTACAGAGATAATAAACACAGTGATGTCACAGTACAGGGATAATAAACACAGTGATGTCACAGTACAGGGATAATAAACACAGTGATGTCACAGTACAGGGATAATAAACACAGTGATGTCACAGTACAGAGATAATAAACACAGTGATGTCACAGTACAGGGATAATAAACACAGTGATGTCACAGCAAAGGGATAATAAACACAGTGATGTCACAGTACAGGGATAATAAACACAGTGATGTCACAGTACAGGGATAATAAACACAGTGATGTCACAGTACAGGGATAATAAACACAGTGATGTCACAGTACAGAGATAATAAACACAGTGATGTCACAGTACAGAGATAATAAACACAGTGATGTCACAGTACAGGATAATAAACACAGTGATGTCACAGTACAGAGATAATAAACACAGTGATGTCACAGTACAGGGATAATAAACACAGTGATGTCACAGTACAGGGATAATAAACACAGTGATGTCACAGTACAGGGATAATAAACACAGTGATGTCACAGTACAGAGATAATAAACACAGTGATGTCACAGTACAGGGATAATAAACACAGTGATGTCACTGTACAGAGATAATAACCACAGTGATGTCACAGTACAGGGATAATAAACACAGTGATGTCACAGTACAGGGATAATAAACACAGTGATGTCACAGTACAGAGATAATAAACACAGTGATGTCACAGTACAGGGATAATAAACACAGTGATGTCACAGTACAGGGATAATAAACACAGTGATGTCACAGTACAGAGATAATAAACACAGTGATGTCACAGTACAAGGATAATAAACACAGTGATATCACAGTACAGGATAATAAACACAGTGATGTCACAGTACAGGGATAATAAACATAGTGATGTAACAGTACAAGGATAATAAACACAGCGATGTCACAGTACAGAGATAATAAACACAGTGATGTCACAGTATAGAGATAATAACCACAGTGATGTCACAGTACAGGGATAATAACCACAGTGATGTCACAGTACAGAGATAATAAACACAGTGATGTCACAGTACAGGGATAATAAACACAGTGATGTCACAGTACAAGGATAATAAACACAGTGATGTCACAGTACAAGGATAATAAACACAGTGATGTCACAGTACAAGGATAATAAACACAGTGATATCACAGTACAGGGATAATAAACACAGTGATGTCACAGTACAGGGATAATAAACACAGTGATGTCACAGTACAGAGATAATAACCACAGTGATGTCACAGTACAGGGATAATAAACACAGTGATGTCACAGTACAGAGATAATAAACACAGTGATGTCACAGTACAGAGATAATAAACACAGTGATGTCATAGTACAGGGATAATAGACACAATGATGTCACAGTACAGGGATAATAAACACAGTGATGTCACAGTACAGGGATAATAAACACAGTGATGTCACAGTACAGGGATAATAAACACAGTGATGTCACAGTACAGAGATAATAAACACAGTGATGTCACAGTACAGGGATAATAGACACAATGATGTCACAGTACAGGGATAATAAACACAGTGATGTCACAGTACAGGGATAATAAACACAGTGATGTCACAGTACAGGGATAATGAACACAGCGATGTCACAGTACAGGGATAATAAACACAGTGATGTCACAGTACAGGGATAATAAACACAGTGATGTCACAGTACAGGGATAATAAACACAGTGATGTCACAGTGCAGGGATAATAAACACAGTGATGTCACAGTACAGGGATAATAACCACAGTGATGTCACAGTACAGGGATAATAAACACAGTGATGTCACAGTACAGGGATAATACACACAGTGATGTCACAGTACAGAGATAATAAACACAGTGATGTCACAGTACAGGGATAATAAACATAGTGATGTCACAGTACAGGGATAATACACACAGTGATGTCACAGTACAGGGATAATAAACACAGTGATGTCACAGTACAGGGATAATACACACAGTGATGTCACAGTACAGGGATAATAAACACAGTGATGTCACAGTACAGGGATAATAAACACAGTGATGTCACAGTACAGGGATAATAAACACAGTGATGTCACAGTACAGAGATAATAAACACAGTGATGTCACAGTACAGGGATAATAAACACAGTGATGTCACAGTACAGGGATAATAAACACAGTGATGTCACAGTACAAGGATAATACACACAGTGATGTCACAGTACAGGGATAATAAACACAGTGATGTCACAGTACAGGGATAATAAACACAGTGCTGTCACAGTACAGGGATAATACACACAGTGATGTCACAGTACAGGGATAATAAACACAGTGATGTCACAGTACAGGATAATAACCACAGTGATGTCACAGTACAGGGATAATACACACAGTGATGTCACAGTACAGGGATAATAAACACAGTGATGTCACAGTACAGGGATAATAACCACAGTGAAGTCACAGTACAGAGATAATAAACACAGTGATGTCACAGTACAGAGATAATAGACACAATGATGTCACAGTACAGGGATAATAAACACAGTGATGTCACAGTACAGAGATAATAAACACAGTGATGTCACAGTACAGGGATAATAAACACAGTGATGTCACAGTACAGAGATAATAAACACAGTGATGTCACAGTACAGGGATAATAAACACAGTGATGTCACAGCACAGGGATAATAAACACAGTGATGTCACAGTACAGAGATAATAAACACAGTGATGTCACAGTACAGGGATAAACACAGTGATGTCACAGTACAGAGATAATAAACACAGTGATGTCACAGTACAGGATAATAACCACAATGATGTCACAGTACAGAGATAATAACCACAATGATGTCACAGTACAGGGATAAAAAACACAGTGATGTCACAGTACAGAGATAATAAACACAGTGATGTCACAGTACAGGGATAATAAACACAGTGATGTCACAGTACAGGGATAATAAACACAGTGATGTCACAGTACTAGATAATAAACACAGTGATGTCACAGTACAGAGATAATAAACACAGTGATGTCACAGTACAGGGATAATAAACACAGTGATGTCACAGTGCAGGGATAATAAACACAGTGATGTCACAGTACAGAGATAATACACACAGTGATGTCACAGTACAGAGATAATAAACACAGTGATGTCACAGTACAGGGATAATAAACACAGTGATGTCACAGTACAGGGATAATATACACAGTGATGTCACAGTACAGAGATAATAAACACAGTGATGTCACAGCACAGGGATAATAAACACAGTGATGTCACAGTACAGGGATAATAAACACAGTGATGTCACAGTACAGAGATAATAAACACAGTGATGTCACAGTACAGGGATAATAAACATAGTGATGTCACAGTACAGGGATAATAAACACAGTGATGTCACAGTACAAGGATAATACACACAGTGATGTCACAGTACAGGGATAATAAACACAGTGATGTCACAGTACAGGGATAATAAACACAGTGATGTCACAGTACAGGGATAATAAACACAGTGATGTCACAGTACAGGGATAATACACACAGTGATGTCACAGTACAGGGATAAACACAGTGATGTCACAGTACAGAGATAATAAACACAGTGATGTCACAGTACAGGATAATAACCACAATGATGTCACAGTACAGAGATAATAACCACAATGATGTCACAGTACAGGGATAAAAAACACAGTGATGTCACAGTACAGAGATAATAAACACAGTGATGTCACAGTACAGGGATAATAAACACAGTGATGTCACAGTACAGGGATAATAAACACAGTGATGTCACAGTACAGAGATAATAAACACAGTGATGTCACAGCACAGGGATAATAAACACAGTGATGTCACAGTACAGGGATAATAAACACAGTGATGTCACAGTACAGGGATAATACACACAGTGATGTCACAGTACAGGGATAAACACAGTGATGTCACAGTACAGAGATAATAAACACAGTGATGTCACAGTACAGGATAATAACCACAATGATGTCACAGTACAGAGATAATAACCACAATGATGTCACAGTACAGGGATAAAAAACACAGTGATGTCACAGTACAGGGATAATAAACACAGTGATGTCACAGTACAGGGATAATAAACACAGTGATGTCACAGCACAGGGATAATAAACACAGTGATGTCACAGTACAGAGATAATAAACACAGTGATGTCACAGTACAGAATAATAAACACAGTGATGTCACAGTACAGGGATAATAAACACAGTGATGTCACAGTACAGGGATAATAAACACAGTGATGTCACAGTACAGGGATAATACACACAGTGATGTCACAGTACAGGGATAATAAACACAGTGATGTCACAGTACAGGATAATAAACACAGTGATGTCACAGTACAGGATAATAACCACAGTGATGTCACAGTACAGAGATAATAAACACAGTGATGTCACAGTACAGAGATAATAAACACAGTGATGTCACAGTACAGGGATAATAAACACAGTGATGTCACAGTACAGGGATAATAAACACAGTGATGTCACAGTACAGGGATAATAAACACAGTGATGTCACAGTACAGGGATAATAAACACAGTGATGTCACAGTACAGAGATAATAAACACAGTGATGTCACAGTACAGAGATAATAAACACAGTGATGTCACAGTACAGGGATAATAAACACAGTGATGTCACAGTACAGGGATAATAAACACAGTGATGTCACAGTACAGAGATAATAAACACAGTGATGTCACAGTACAGAGATAATAAACACAGTGATGTCACAGTACAGGGATAATAAACATAGTGATGTCACAGTACAGAGATAATAAACACAGTGATGTCACAGTACTGGGATAATGCAGAAAAATAACCACATAGACAGGATGCACACAGCCAGCTTCATGTCATTAGGAACTGTTGCTGGCATTGTTATCTGGTGAATTTTTTGCTTCACACTCAGTTCCTGCATTCCCGCCTGCGAGCGGCCAAACTTTACTAGCATAAATAAATAAATAAATAAATAAATAAATAAATAAATAAATACAATATAATATTTACAATCCGCATGCTCAAGTCTTCGCGCCGCTGCTTTCTGGTCTGAGGCAGCATCCGTACTCGCATTAGTTGTCATGGTAGCGAAACGCCTCCACCTGGTAACGGCCTAGTGGCTGCAGTCATCTTATCGCGGAGCGGGACACGGCGCCATGTCTTACCGGGATCTAAGGAGTAAGAGCCGCGTCTTATCCTCTTTTCTTCCTAGCCTCGCTCTATAGCTATAATTCACCCCATCCTGTGCGCCTCAGATACAGCGCTGAGCGTGGATGACGTCACAGGAGAGCGCTCTGATGATATTTCTCGTTCGAGAGGCTTCAGTGGCGGAGCCACCAATCAGATCCCTGCTCTCTGCTTTGCTTGATGAAAGCCGCAATCTGATTGGTTGATACGGGCCTGAACTGTTTGCCTGATATGACTCCTATGTTGTGATTGGTAGTTTTTTGTCTACTGTGAAACTACGACCCCCAGCATGCACACCTTCTAGTGTTTATGCTGGAAGTTGTAGTTTCTCAACAGCTAGGTTGCCTGAAGTTGCTTCCCTTATATAAAACATATCCTCCAATATATCAGTCTCTCTTGGCGGCCATGCATTGCGAGGAGCGCTTTACGCAGCACAGGTTTGTCACATAAGCGTCGTCATTGTCCTCCATGTTTCCGAGAGTAAGCCACAGAACCTACCAACAGTGTCCGTCAACGGTCCTAAAATAGTCCCGGGTGCGCCTGTGCCCTTCAAAAATGGCTGCCTTAGATGACATGTTAAATTTCCCACCTCAGACCTTTGTAGAATGCGCCATAAGTGGCTGTCTCCAGTGTCCTTGTAACATTCCCCATCAGGTGCCGCAGTAGGTGGATGGCCCAGATGTTCGCCTAAAAAACTGTGCCCGGCCTAAAGGGGTCCTTTCACTTCAGAAAGTGGCATTTATCATGTAGAGGAAGTTAATACAAGGCACTTACTAATGTACTGTGATTGTCCATATTGCCTCCTTGGCTGGCTGGATTCATTTTTCCATCACAATATACACTGCTCGTTTCCATGGTTACGACCACCCTGAAAGCCAGCAACGGTGGTCATGCTTGCACACCATAGAAAAAAGCACCGACCTATGTGCGCTCCCACGGTCTGGCGCTTTTTCCTATAGTGTGCAACCACGACCACCGCTGCTGGCTTTCAGGGTGGTCGTAACCATGGAAACGAGCAGTGTATAATGTGATGGAGAAATGAATCCAGCCAGCAAAGGAGGCAATATGGACAATCCCAATACATTAGTAAGTGCCTTGTATTAACCTTTTCTACATGATAAATGCCATTTGCTGAAGTGAGACACGCCTTTAAGTTCCCCTCAAAAATGGCAGCATCCTTGGAAAAAACTCGTTTCTATATGTAATATATATCCATGGGGCTACATTCACCTAAAGCAGGCATCCTCAAACTGCGGCCCTCCAGCTGCTGCAAAACTACAACTCCCAGCATGCCCGAACAGCCTACAGGTATCAGCCTACAGCAGGGCATTGTGGGAGTTGTAGTTTTACAACATCTGGAGGGCCGCAGTTTGAGGATGCCTGACCTAAAGGGTGTCCCCAGGTAGGTAGGTGTCGGCATACCTTTCAACCCACTGCCAAGGTACAGTATGGACCCTCTGGGCGACGTATGCCTGTCCTCCTGATGTACTACAATGAGAGGGTAGGACGCAGGAGAAGCGTACTTACCTGCACTTGGGGCACGGAGGGGAATCGCATGTGCCGCTTGGGGACACTTCACCGTTCCGGTCAGTCATTGGCTGCAGCAGCACACGTGACCCCGTCCGTGCAGAAAGTTTACATGCAGGGATTGGGGTGCAGTGAGGACAGCCCGGGGCCAGTGGAGCCGCTTCATTGGCAAAAGGCTGGTATTTAAAAAGAGCCAGATCAATAAAGAAAGTTACCCACCTCTTCCAAGCGGCATGTTCCAGGACTGAGGGGCCCATACCTGCTGCTAGTCCCGTGGTCCGAAACTGTGACGTCCAGTCAGTTGGCATGTGGACCACCGCGGTCATTCACTGGCCTCGGCGGTGTACAGGATGGGAGAAAAAAATGTTGAGTGACTAGAAAACGCCACATCAGATATGTGCACAGTGTTTTTGTGGATAGTGTGGTATAATGAATGACTATAATAGCGTCAGAAGCATATGCTTAAAATCTTCTTGATGGCTGTAGTGTATGACGTGGCTGCAGGCCCCCATGACTTCGCCCCCCTTCAATAATTTCCTCCACAGCTGTAGTACATGATGGCTGCAGGCCCCCATGACATCGCCCTTCTATCATCTCCACAGCTGTAGTGTATGACATGGCTGCAGGCCCCCATGACATCGCCCTTCTATCATCTCCACAGCTGTAGTGTATGACATGGCTGCAGGCCCCCATGACAACGCCATTCTATCAGCTCCACAGCTGTAGTGTATGACATGGCGGCAGGCCCCCATGACATAGCCCTTCTATTATCTCCACAGCTGTAGTGTATGACATGGCTGCAGACCCCCATGACATCGCCCTTCTATCATCTCCACAGCTGTAGTGTATGACATGGCTGCAGGCCCCCATGACATCGCCCTTCTATCATCTCCACAGCTGTAGTGTATGACATGGCTGCAGGCCCCCATGACATCGCCCTTCTATCATCTCCACAGCTGTAGTGTATGACATGGCGGCAGGCCCCCATGACATAGCCCTTCTATTATCTCCACAGCTGTAGTGTATGACATGGCTGCAGGCCCCCATGACATCGCCCTTCTATCACCTCCACAGCTGTAGTGTATGACATGGCGGCAGGCCCCCATGACATAGCCCTTCTATTATCTCCACAGCTGTAGTGTATGATATGGCTGCAGGCCCCCATGACATCGCCCTTCTATCATCTCCACAGCTGTAGTGTATGACATGGCTGCAGGCCCCCATGACATCGCCCTTCTATCATCTCCACAGCTGTAGTGTATGACATGGCTGCAGGCCCCCATGACATCGCCCTTCTATCATCTCCACAGCACCCTTCAATAATCGCTTCCACAGCTGTAGTTTATGACATGACTGCGCGCCCTGATGACAGCACCCTTCATTAATTCCTCCACAGCTGTAGTGTATGAGATGTCCGCAGACCCCCATGACAGCACCCTTTGGGGATATGCTTTTTATAGTGGAAGGGAGGGGGTTTACGTCTTGCTTGTTATTATTGGAGTCCTTGAACGGAGGAAGTTAAGTGTATATCTAATTCTTCAGGGTGATAATTTTACGGAAAAGACACTTTACGTCTTTTCCACATGGAGAGAACGTTCTGCGGTTTACATTAATGAATTCCTCCCTCTCATTATAACGAGTGCATTAAAGAGTCTTATGGCGCTCGCCATCCGAGAAGGAGTGAGAGCCGGGCAGTGATGATGGAATCAGACTCTGACTGCTTCTGTAAGCGGCAGCCTGTATTCTGCAGATGGGTTTTCAGGGCCAGAGGCATAAATGATTACCCTCCAATGCCCTGCTCTAGGTTGAGATCACTCCGCTCATGACTAGACCTCTTCTGATAGGAGGGGCTTCAAGGAGTTCTGCATTCTGTATTGTTCTCCAGTGCATTGTAAATAAAGTTTATTGAAACATGTACAAGCATGCATGTAATCTATGCCTTTTCTCCTCTTTCCTCAGATTTCACAGAAATGATGCGGGCGCTTGGCTACCCCCGCCTCATCTCAATGGAGAATTTTCGCAGCCCCAACTTTCCTCTGGTCACCGAAGTTCTTATTTGGTTGGTGAAAAGGTACAGAATATACATTTTTTACATAGCAGACAATTACAGTTCAGCCTTAAAGGGGTATTCCAGGATTTTCATATTGATAGGCCATCGGTATCAGATTGGTCGGGGTCTGACACCCTGCAACTCCTCCCAATCAGCCGCAGTCTTTGCTGGAACTGCACCGCACTGTCCATTGTGTAATAGACGGGTCTGGTTACCATTCACTTTAGTGGGAGCAGTGCTGCAGTAACCAGCCCCCCCCCCCCCATACAATAGATGGTGCTGTAGTTTGCCTCTGACTCCCAGAGCCACTGAAGAGCATCTGATTGTTGGGGGGTGCAGGTTGTCACACCCCTGACGATCAGATATTTAAAGGCTATGCACACCTTTGTGGGCAATTTTTTTTAATTATTGCATTTTACTCATTTTGAGCTAAAAATCATTATTTCAATTGGTGTTTATTAAAAATGTTGAGCCCTTTTCTCTGTACAGCCTTGAGATTCTCTAGTAGCAGGCTGTCTGTTTTCAGTCTGGTATCTGACAGGCTCCTTATCTCTGCTCTGACCTTATAAACACTCATTATAGCTCAGTTCTTATCTTACTGATAAGAATGTGGCTTGTCCAGTGCGCCTGCGCACTGGACCCTCTGATGCTACTGACAGTAATGGGATAACCATTGCGCAGGCGCGGAGGCCCCGTTCCATGGCGCAGGCGCGGAAAAGAAGGAGGAGAAGATCAAGACACGGGGTGGGCCGACTGGGTAAGGAGGAGAGTGGTATGATATAAAAAAATGACCGCGGGGCCTGGGCACTGGCCGTTACAACGCCGCCCCTGAGCACCTTCACCAGAAATTTGCATGTCGAATACATTTTGCATATCGAATGATTTTAAGAATATCTGTGGATCGGACAGCATTAGGGTAAGACGCATTTTAATGTGGGGGTTATATTGATCAGAATGGTCTAACTGTTATAAATTGCCTATTTGGGGTGAAAGACTCCCTTTAAATAGGTGCTTATGACCTGTTAGTAATTTAGAGGTTTATTAGATGACCTCACAAAGTGAAAGTACCAGTCACACATCTAGAAAAACAGTTAACCCTTTGTGACAGACTGGCTCAATATTTGTAATAAAGACCAATTGAAAAAGAAAACATGCAATCATAAAAAAATTGCTCCGTTAAAGGGGTTGTCTCATCATGGACAATGGTGGCATCCTGTACTGATCCTGGGTTACTTCCTGTATTATACTCCAGAGCTACACTCACTATTCTGCTGGTGGAGTCACTGTATACATACATTACATTACTTATCCTGTACTGATCCTCAGTTACATCCTGTATTATACTCCAGAGCTGCACTCACTATTCTGCTGGTGGAGTCAATGTGTACATACATTACATTACTTATCCTGTACTGATCCTGAGTTACATCCTGTATTATACTCCAGAGCTGCACCTATATCGAGAACGGAGCCCCGCAAGTGAAGGAGGGCGCACCTGCAGCCTCCCTCCATACATTTTCTATGGGGCTGGCGAAAATAGCCGAGCCCTGGCTCGACTATTTCCATCGGCCCCATAGAAATGAATGGGAGCGGGGGCCGCACATGCGCTGTACGCTCCCATTCACTTCTATGGGGAACCGCCTTGGTGGTGGCTGGACCGGAGTCCTCCAGCCACTACCTTGTAAGGCTCAGTTTTCGATATAGGTGCGCGCTCAGCGGTGGGACCAGCACCTATAAGACAATGGGGGCATATCCTAGCGATATGCCCCCATTATCCGTGATGAGACAACCCCTTTAAGGCCCATCCTAAGGATAGGCCATCAACATTAAAAATCCTGGACAACCCCTTTAATTTTTAACTCCACTATATCGTCTCTTCTGATTGGCCGCAACTAAACCGCCTTTCAGTTTGTTATTTCACCTTATTTTCATAGTTGCCAACAGTCGCAAATTTGTCCAGATTGTCACACATTTTTAGAGGCTAATTCGGCATGTCCTGGTCCCAGAAATGGGTGTTCTGGATCAGGTTTTGGGCGTGTCCTGCGGGAAGGGATCCAATGCTCCAAGTTTACCAACACAATTGTTGGTAACTTTGTTTTTTGTTTTCCCTGCTTTTCCTTCTGCCCTTAGGTATGTCACAATTTAGCCTTGAGATGTGGGACTTGAGACAAGCTGGTTGCTATGGATGTACGTATGGATTTTGCGGTCTGCAAATCACAGATCCACAAAATACGGATACCGTCTATATTGCTTCCGCATTTTGTGCCGTCCTGTTGACTTCAATGCATTGTACAGCCGAGAGTACAGAGAAGACATGCGTCTGCCTTCTGCATCCATATGTCGTGTGCACGGTTGTTAGGCAGTGCGTCCCTAGCAACCTGTCAGACGGGTGCAGTTGGATGGGCGCTGGGTCGCGGTTGGAGAAGGGGGATCAGTCACGTCAGGTCAATCTGCAGCTAAGGCATTAATGAGGTTTTCTATAAATGGATCTGTGATTATTCACTTTTAGGCTTCTTGTGAGAAACTGAGAAGGCGTCAATCACTTCCCTCTTCTTACTTCTCATTCCTGTCACCGGAGTTATTGGGACTGTCGTTGGGTTAAATGTTCTGCTTTTCAGATGTGATGAGATTCTGCTTATTTATAAATGCAGTTTCGTAGCCTCTTTCCACCTGTCGTGGCGGAAGTGGCAACCAGTTAGTAAATCATGCTCCTACAGCACAATCCTGAGTATCCGGAGCTGCACTCTCTGTGCTGCAGCCTTTAGAAATGAAATCTCCCAGGCTGCACAACCTATTTGCATTTGGGGACATATCCTACTGGTATCAGTACAGGATAAGTAATGTAATGTATGTACACAGTGACTCCACCAGCAGAATAGTGAGTGCAGCTCTGGAGTGTAATACAGGATGTAGCTCAGGATCAGTACAGGATAAATAATGTATGTACACAGTGACTCCACCAGCAGAATAGTGAGTGCAGCTCTGAAGTATAATACAGGGTGTAACTTAGGATCACTACAGGATAAGTAATGTAATGTATGTACACAGTGACTGCACCAGCAGAATAGTGAGTGCAGCTCTGGAGTATAATACAGGATGTAACTCAGGATCAGTGCAGGATAAGTAATGTAATGTATGTACACAGTGACTACACCAGAAGAATAGTGAGTGCAGCTCTGAAATATAATACTGGATGTTACTCGGGATCAGTACAGGATAAGTAATGTATGTACACAGTGACTGCACCAGCAGAATAGTGAGTGCAGCTCTGGAGTATAATACTGGATGTTACTCGGGATCAGTACAGGATAAGTAATTTGAGGCATTTATAAAGTTACTCAGAACTAGTTGTGGAGATATAGTTAAACTGCGTTGTGTTGACATTTCTATTACTTTGCTTATTTTGTCTCCTATCCAGGTATGAGCCCACCATGACCTTACCCGTGGATGTGGACACGGAGCAGGACAGAGTTTTCTTGATTAAGGCGGTCGCACAGTTCATGGTAAGGTCCTTGTCCCTCTCTGGTCTGATTGTAATAGATTTTAATGTGTGCCCCCTGTCTCCTGTATAAGCCTTATTTGTATGACTCTTCTTCATGGTAAATCGGATGCACGGCAGATGGCAGCCGTGTACGTATTCCTCCGTCACGGGCGGGCTGCATGTACACATCAGTGACTTTCGTCATCACCCCCAGATGCTGGACCACATTGCTTTACGGTACTTCACAAGCTTTGAACATGTGTCTTCAGGTCAATATAAGTCATCTGTGCTTCTATAATGTCATGAATGTAGAAGAGAGCCATTATTCTGATTTGCTGCAGGGATTCACACCCCCTACTGTTTGATTCCGAGGCCATTTATTGAGCAGCTTTACCCCTCTATAAATGGTGTCCCAGGGAATCGAAGCTTCTCCTGTCCGAGCAATTAGCTATCATCAGTATGGATTTCATCAGCGTATGGATGATTGAGCTGTGTGTCACCTTCTCTGCCCTGAAATACCAAGATGCTTGATTTATTTCACTTCTTTGGTGAAGAAGTGACTGATGCGTGGTCGCGCTCTCTTAGTTTTCTCACCCTGGTAAATGATGGCAGATCTATAGTAATTGCCATCTGATTGGTCAGTGGGGGTCTTAAAGGGGTCACCCTAGTAAATGATGGCAGATCTATAGTAATTGCCATCTGATTGGTCAGTGGGGGTCTTAAAGGGGTCACCCTAGTAAATGATGGCAGATCTATAGTAATTGCCATCTGATTGATCAGTGGGGGTCTTAAAGGGATCACCCGCGATGCTAGGGAGGCTCATCCCAGTCACCTCCTGCCATTGGCTGCTACCCTGACACCGGATGTTTTCATCCGTGCGCGGCACAGGGAGCGGGCACCCGGGTAAGTATATTCCACGTGGGGGGCCCAGCATATGGTGGGGCTTTTTTAGGATTGGATAACCCCCTTTAAGACTAAAGGGGGCCTCAGCACTTCGGGTCCTTCACATTGTCTACCCGCACTGCCACCAGGAGCTTACACAGATATCGTAAACTTAATATGTCCTCCCCCCGTTCCCTGTGCGATTTCTGAATAAATGAACAGGTTTTTGGGTTTTTTTCTGGATGAATTTTTTAATAAAAAGGAAAAAGAATCGCACTCTTCCTCACCTACTTTACCTGCTCAATATGTTTGCACCAGACAGCTGGCATAAATAAACTGGTAAATCTCTCCCCCCATACTATTCTAAACCTCCTACTTCACACATTACGTGTTAAAACTGGCTACCTGCAGCCACCACTAGGGGGAGCTTGGAGTATATAGACAGTTACCATTCAACTCAATAGAAGCTGTAAAATCTGTTCACACTGCGCGCCCAATAGTGCAGAGAAAATGCCTGGAAGCTAGAGAAGGATTTAATGGGTTTCCCTGGGATTTATATATTGATGACCTATCATTAAGCTAGGTCATCAATATGATATTGGCGGGGGTCCGACTACCAGCACCCCTGCTAATTAGCTGTTTGAAAAGGCCCCGGTGCTAGCAGTACTTCCGCGGCCTTCTTGCAGCTTACCAAGCACAGATCCGTACCTTTTATAGTGGCTGTGCTTGGTATTGGAGCTCAGCCCCGCATCGCTGAGAACAATTATGTTTTAAGGCTACTTTCACACTCGCGTTTCTATTTTCCGGTATTGAGATCCGTCATAGGGTCTCAATACCGGAAAAGAAAACGCTACCGTTTTGTCCCCATTCATTGTCAATGGGGACAAAACATAACTGATCAGAACTGAGTGCTCCGAAATGCATTCTGTTCCGTTCCCATAGCAGGCATGTCCAAACTCCGGCCCTCCAGATGTTGCAAAACTACAACTCCCATCATTCCTGGACAACCTACAGCTATCAACCTACAGAAGGGCATGATGGGAGTTGTAGTTCTGCAACACCTGGAGGGCCAGAGTTTGGACATGCCTGCCGGAGAGCCCATTGACTTCTAAATGGAGTTCATGATGGATCCGTCTTTGCCATGTTAAAGATAATACAACCGGATCCGTTCATAACAGACGCAGATGGTTGTATTGTCAGTAACGGAAGCGCTTCTTGCTGATCCCTGCCGGATGCAGCAAAAACACTAGTGTGAAAGTAGCCTAATTTATGCAAATGAGCCTTTAGGAGCAATGGGGGAGTTGCCATTACACCTGGAGGCTCTGCTCTCTCTGCAACTGCCCCGCCCTCTGCACTTTGATTGACAGGGCCAGGTGTGATGATGTTTTCACATCTGACTCTGTCAATTAAAGTGGAGAGGGCGCGGCAGTTGTATAGAGAGCAGAGCCTCTAGGTGTAATGGTAACGCCCCCATTGCTCCTAAAGGCTCATTTGCATATAGTAAAACATAATTTTTCTCAGCAATGCGGGTACATATGACCATGGGACCAACACAGACGCCTTCAGCTGCCAGGCGCACATTTAACAGGTCAGCCAGCGTCATAGGTACAAAACTGCTGACAGATGCCCTTTAAGTGCTGAGCCCCCTCCTCCCGGTCCCAATAGCAGTTACCAGATCTGTCTCTGGGGTAGTCTCGTCATTGACTGCCCCATACCTGAACCGTATAGAGAACTGCAACAAAGCTTCCATTGAGCTCAGTCTCCTTACTCTCCAGAACAGTGGGGGTCCCAGAGGTCGGCCCCTCGCAGTGCGCCCAGTAAATCAAGGATTAATTTAGGATTATATGATGATCCCCACCTTAGTACAGTTTAGCCAGATAAGCTATAGCTATAGGGGTCCCCTCCTCGCTGTTTTTCCCATTTCTCTTGTTACACCCCCCATATTTCTTCCTCACCTGGATCAGTAGACGGCGCTTCATTGCGTTCATATGAGATCGGAGACCGCGGAGGAAGTGAGAACCGCCATTACAAGAGACAAAGTCTGCGTCGCCCAGAATAACATCTTGTGAGAGCGGTATAGTCTGTATCTGGACTTTTATTACACATTGCCCACATGAGTAGGGGGATGGTGCCCCCCAATATGTTCTGTATTTTTAAAAGGGTTTTCAGATATATTTTTATACTGATGACCTATCCTGTCTGGGACCCCCACCGATCATGTGTGAGCGCCGCAACCTTCTCTGTGCTCAGTGCCGTACATTGTATAGCGGGGGCTGGGCTGCTGTTAGGCCACGAGACCGATTAACGTGACGTCAGTGACCTAGGAAAAGCAGAGGGAAGGCTAGGGCGCTCACAGGAGCACCGGTGCCTTCTCAAACAGCTGATCGGTGGGGGTCCCAGATGTTGGACCCTTACCAATCAGATACTGATGACCTATCCAGAGTATAAAAATCTCAGAAAACCCCTTTAAATTTTGTGACACAAGAGATAAAGCTTCTCCGAGGAGAAGAGACTCTTATCTGCGGTGCACAAGCTCTCCCGTTTGATTGACGTAAAGGGACCGGACTCGCTCCTGTCACATGGGAGTGATTAATTGCCAAGTCGACCGCCTTGCTTTATCCTTCCACCGGTTCCTCGGTTTATCTTTGGGTGACAGGAGGCTACGGGAATGAGATTATAGTCAATGAATAAATCTTTGGCCTCTTGAGTAACATTACACCCAGGTTCTCGCGTGATTAATTCTACTCCATAACTTCTACGGCCCGTTTCCAGGATTGGATCCATTTTCCACCTGTGGAGCATCTCCTTCCTCTTCTGCTGTCCTTCCTGTGTTCCCACACTGCGAAGTGACATTAGAATAGCTTGGGGGGGTTGCAGCTGGAAGGGGGTCATGCCTGGAGCCCTTTTTAAAATTGGAGACACCAGTAAATCCCGGGGGGGTCACTGTACTGTTGGAGCCCATAACTCAACGGTCCAGATGGAAACTATTATTTTTACAATGGAAACCAAGAAGACAAAAAGGTAATAACAGCACCATAATGTATTACCGTAAATTAGGTGTAGAATGCACAAAGACAATCTCATATCGGAGTGCTCCTTTATATAGTCTTTTCCATATTAATCATACAGTATATGGCATATCCACAGGATCTGGCGCAAATCTCTGAAAGATGTGGCTCTCACCTCCGAGACCCCCGGATATCACCTGGACGCAGCAGCTAGAGGTGTTCTGGACTATGGAAACAGCCGAGTAAGCCATTCTATGCTGTTTTCGTAGTCCCAACCATCTCTGACCCCTTCATCCAGGTGGGATGGGGATGGGGGGGGGGGACTGTTGTGAGGTGGAAATACCCATACGCTTTATTTAAAGGACTATTACAGGCTCTACATATTGATGATCTATCCTCAGGATAGTTCATCAATATCAAATGATCGCCGATCAGCTATTTCAGGGTAGCTCCTCCGCTGGAATTAGGGTACTTTCACACTAGCGTTTTGGATTCCGTTTGGGAGATCCGTTTCAGGGATCTCACAAAAGGTCCAAAACGGATCAGTTAAGCCCCAATGCATTCTGAATGGATAAGGATCCGTTCAGAATGCATCAGTTCGGCTCCGTTCCGCCTCTATTCCGTTTTGGAGGCGGACACCAAAACGCAGCATGCAGCATTTTGGTGTCCGTCTGAAGAGGCGGAGCCTAACGGATCAGTTTTTTTTTTACAATGTAAGTCAATGGGGACGGATCCGTTTTCAATGACACAATATGGTGCATTTGAAAACGGATCTGTTCCCCATTGACTTTCAATGTAATTTAAAACGGATCCGTTTTGGACTTTGTCATTTTTCTTTAAACCTAATGCAAACGGATCCGTTCTGAACGGATACAAACGTTTTCATTATAGGTGCGGATCCGTGGTGTAGTGGAGGGACCCGGCTACTGCAGGGCTGCTCTCATTCACCTTGATGCATGTAGTTCTGCCCTATAATAGTACCCCCGACATCCTGACTTAGGCCTCTCACCCAGTTACGCCAGTACTCTCTGCTCTGCACTCATAAGGGGCAATCACCCCGAAACAGCTGTCTGCAGATGAGATGCTGGCTTATTTAATATCCGAGTCATGTCTCAAGGCTTATTTAAAGAGCTGAACACTGACTTATAGGATAGCTGCCTTACATCTGGCGGCATTAGAGGAAGAGCTTGTTAAGATCTCATTTGCATCCCTTTCTTCTCAGAGGAGCATGAATGGCCTATAGGTCTCGTCACGCCAATTACGGCGTTCTTTCCCCAAAGAGAGATAGTACCCCCCCCCCCCCCAGGTTCTGCAATATGACACAGAAGTGATTGTTACAATAATGAAGCCTGTGATAAAATAAAAACCTCCACACGTCAGCAATAAGAAATCATATCGCCAGGGGCGTAGCTATAGGGAAAGCAGGGGAGGCGGCTGCTTTGGGGCCCGAACTCAGAAGGGGCACACCCAGGATGAGGACTAAAAGATTTTACTGTCAGGGCCCCTCGATAATATAATACAATGACATTATATACAGTGACATTGTAGAAAAAGGATGGAGCGGCTGCTGGGCCTTGTCACGGAGAGCGATCTTGACTAACCACAGGAGTGGGGGTTGCACGGTAGGAGGGTTTTGTGAAATTTGCTGTGGGGCCCAGTCATTTCTAGTTACGCCACTGCATATCACCCATCAGTCGTCACATCTTCAGTAAGGAAGGAGGGAGATGTTTAGATTGGGGACAGTAGAGCTGTTCTCTCTTGGTGACAATACCTGTCAGTCTGCGGCGGGGGGTCTTGGTACAATATTACGATGCGATTAATTTCAATCATCTCGTGATCACCTCATGTAAGTGAGCCAAAGCAATTGCCTAAAATTGACGATAATTGCTGCCATTGTAAGTAAAATCCTACAAATCTGTGCAGCCGGACGGGCCGAGCTGTGGTACTGCAGCCTTTAAGTAAAGATAATAATCGAAAGATGCCTGGTTCCCAATCATTGTCCCGTGTAGACATGCCGCAGATGACCCTCCGGACGAGCTCACCCAGGTCAGCCTCCAACCTCCAAAGATTCAACCCGGCCCCCTGGTGCTACGATATGCTCAATAAAAATACTGAAATCTTCTCAGCTGTTTAGCATGCAGACAAAAGAAAGGTATCGTTTGAGCCCTACCAGGCAGTATGCCTGGTTTATTAGGGTTGATCATGCTGACAAAGCCTATTGAACACTCAGAAGATGTGTGGATCGCCCGGTCATGTGACGCTCCTGTTCTGAAAATTCAGCTTCCAGATTTCTGACCTGGGCTATGGACGGGACGTCACTTTCTCTCTGTACGGAGCCAGAACTATTCCTCTACCTGGTACATCCGCAGAGTCCTGAATCTACCTCATCTGCTCATGCGACAAGGAAAGGCCAACAAAATCAGCTACTTTTTTTTGGTGCCACATTAAAGAAGTGATCAGCTAACAAAACAAGCGATTTCTCGTCTGCAGGGTGATCTGGGTGAGCTTTTCTGGAGGATGATTTGGGTGAGCTCATCTGGAGGGAGATCTAGGTGAAGGTGAACTCATCTGGAGGAAGAACTAGGTGAGGGTGACCTCATCTGGAGGGTGACCTAGGTAAGGGTGAGCTCATCTGGAGGGTGACCTAGGTGAGGGTGAGCTCATCTGGAGCACTGCTTTTGTAACATACCTGTGCTCTGCACGCTCCTCCTCCCCTTTTTTGACAGGGCTAGACATCAACATGCTGAAGGAAGCATTGTGTCCTAGAGCTGTGTCTTAGCATGTACATATCATGGACACTACGTACTGTAGCTTTACATAATGGAAGGAGTTGATTTCTATGTTTAGAAAGCTAATATACTGCTTTATTTACAGGCACAATATATGATTATAAAGAATCCAATATGTATTAGCTTTCTAAGTATAGAAAAAACATTCTTCACTTTATGGTAAGGCTTGCATGTAGAGATTGTAAGTTCAAGTCCCAAGAGACTTATATATGTTTTTTTCTGTTATCCCCCCCCCCCCCTCATTTAACACATTATAAAATGTATAGCCTTAAAGTATTGAGAATACTGTTTTTCTATGCTTAGAAACAATGCATAAAACATATTACTGGTTTATTCACAGGCACAATATATAATTATAAAGAAACTAGCAGTATATATTAGCTTTCTAAGTATAAAAAACATTCCTTTCACTGTGATAAGGATATAGACTTTCATTATGGGTGAAATGGGTTAAAAAATCTGAAAGTCACTCCCAAGATTTAAACATGGGGTCTATACATGCAAGGCTGACAACTTATCTCCAGGCTACAGTCTTATTACATTGAGGACTGTGGGTTTTCTATAATTAGATGGCTAACACATATTACTGGTTTCATTATAATCCTATATTGTGCCTATTAATAAAGCAGTAATATGTATATTAGCTTTCTAAGCATAGAAATGCACTGTTCCCAATATGGCGAGGCTAAAATAAGTAGTGAATATGATATGTACATGCAAGGACACAGCTCTGCCCGCAGCATGTTGATGTCTAGCCTTGTCAATCAAGTGGCGGGAGTGACAGAGCACAGAGGTGTTACAAAAGCAGTGCTCCAAGGATACAGCCCTGCCCTCTGGTGCTCCAATTTGTTCATTTGTATATGAATACAAACATAGATATCTCTGCAGCTCTTTAGCATGGAGACAAAAGAAAGTTTTTGTTTTAATCAGCATGATGAGCTCTACCAGGCAGTATGTTTGGTTGATCATGCTGACAGAGCCTCTTTAAGTATATTACTGGTTTTCTCCTACAGACATGTACTGTGCAAATAAGGTGGGTTTGCAGGGCCCACTGTGTCCCAGAAAACCCCTTTAAGATTGGCAGGCTTAGATAACTTGGGAGCTGATGGTGAAGATGATCATTTATCTGTACTGAGAAAGATCCAGCTGTCAAAAATGTGCAGCAAAGACATCCAGATCAAGGATGAAAGATCTAGGAAAGCCTTCAAGTGTAATGAAAACATTAAAAACGAAGGAGATGGTATTTACTGAGGCTCTGTACGGATCAGGGAACTGAAGAGTAAAGAAACGAGGCAGAAAAAATATTGCTTCTTTGTTCTCTGCAGACAGCATGGAGAAAGTCGCTCTTCTACGTGAGGCAGAGATGATCAGGGAAGACCCAGGTCATTGGACAAGTAATTCTTTGAAAGGGTTAAGGTGGGCATGCACTTTAGATGAGTGTCAGCCAAACCTGCCAATTTTGGAAGGACTGACTAGTCGTTTAATGTGCATGGTGGTGTCCTGACTCTGCCCTGACAGAAGATGTTGGAAGGAAAAAAGGACCAGGCAGTTGGATTTCAACATGCCCAATTCTTTGTACTGTCAAAATGAAATAAAATGGCCATCAGATTTGACTGCCCGCAACGTACTCCTCTCTACATATGGAGTACTGTTTTAATGTGAATTTGATGATTTGAGGATAAATAAGCTTAAACAGGCTAAGTGTGTGCTACAACATGGCGGCCGGAATCCCCCCTCTTGTATTGCAGGCAACTTGATTGATTATTATTTACCTTTACTATTCTGTATGTGATTTATCTGTTTATATATACTTAATCACACTTGGTAAATATTTTTATCACTTAGCCTGTTTAAGCTCATTTATTTTCAAATCGTCAAATTCACTTTAAAACAAGTACACATGTATGCTTGGCTGAGCCTGTGTATGGTGTGGTTGGGAGGTTGGGGCAAACTAGGGCTTGGCTGATATCTAGAGATGAGCGAGCTTTAAAAAAAAGTCCGGTGTTCGGCGTTCGGGTGGTGGTAAGTCGCGCATCCCGTTATGGATTCCACTATAGCGGCATATGGAATCCATAAGGGGCGGCTGCCACCAACCCGAACTGTTGAACAGCCGAAGGACCTGGGGTGACGTCGCTGTCATGTGATCAGTGCAGGGGGCGTGGCTCAGCACTGGATTTGATCCGTGCTAAGCCACGCCCCCTGCACTGATCACATGACAGCGACGTCACCCCAGGTCCTTCGGCTTTTCAACAGTTCGGGTTGGTGGCAGCCGTCTCTTATGGATTCCATATGCCGCTATAGTGGAATCCATAACGGGATGCGCGACTTACCACAACCCGAACGCCGAACAACGGACTTTTTTTTAAAGTTCGCTCATCTCTAGTGATATCTAGTTAAG
Source organism: Bufotes viridis (assembly GCA_033119425.1). Taxonomy (NCBI): domain Eukaryota; kingdom Metazoa; phylum Chordata; class Amphibia; order Anura; family Bufonidae; genus Bufotes; species Bufotes viridis. The sequence goes on from CM065595.1 coordinate 15,512,398, forward strand.
TTGCACGGGAAATAGAGAAGGTCCATCAGCAGCGTGGAGGGGCGCTATCACAGCAATCAAGGTTTTCCATTAGGAGCATCCTTGTCAGTTTGGAGAGGACTCCCCTGCATAACGGAAACGGGACGGATCCGTTTTGCAGCCCATAGACTTCTATTATGACGCAATGCCTCTAAAGGCATTCCATTATGCACTCCGTCATAGAATTGTGTTATGCTCCGTGGTAACGGAATCCATAACGCAATTCATCTTTCTCCAGTAAACGAAGCGTGAACGAATTTCAAAATATGACAACCAATGGATCCTCAGGTGGGACTTAGGCTACATGCACACGACAGTGAAAAAAAACGTCCGTTAAAAACGGACATTTTTAACGGACGTTTTTTTCACTGATGCCTTTCTGAGAGACGGACGTTAAAAATGGACCCATGCAATCGTATGGGGGAAGTCTGTCAGTGAAAAACGGACAAGGTAGAGCATGTTCTTTTTTTTTTTTACCTTCGTTTTTCACTGACAGTCAAAAAAACTGCCATGTGAATAACCCCATAGACTATTATTGGTCTTAAAATATACATTTCATGGCCGTTAAAAAAATGTACATCACATGTCCGTTTTTCACTGTCGTGTGCATGTAGCCTAACCCTTTAGAAAAAAACACAGTCCATATGGATGAGTCAGAATCAACTTGATGACAAGAATAATAGTTACTTGGACTATAATATCCCGGTCGGATAAAGCCACTTGTCGAAACTGATATACTGTATGGACGTGTGGCTACTCCAAGAAGGACATTTGGGTCCCCTCACAGAACATCAAGATCCATTTCGTGGTGCACACCACTCCGTGTTTTAGGCCTTCATGGTGGACCTGGAACCATCTTAATGAAGAGGTGCTCTCTAGACCAGGGGTGCACAACCTGCGGCCCGGGGGCCACATGCGGCCCTTGATACCATTCTGTGCGGCCCCCAAACATCTGGTAAAAGACATGTAGGTCTATGTCTTATGGCTTCTTGCATGTATCTTTCATGTATTCTAGAACTGTAACTAGATATTTATAGTATATAATGTATGTTAAATATGCCAAAAATACAGTATTTCAGTTGGTAATACCCCTTTAAGTTTTATTTTCGTCCCTTGGAATTGGTTCAGACTGACAATGTGGCCCCCAACCAGAAAAGGTTGTGCACCCATGCTCCAGACTATAATATACTATCTATTATAAAGTGACCCTTATGAATTCTAGCTCAGGGAAGATCGCTTGCCATGTCCATCATCATGAAGCTGGTTTCTGCTTCTTGGTCACTGTATCTTGTATGAAGGCTTTTGAATCTTGGGATATACCGTATATTATACACCCATGCTTTAATGTAGATCCTGTACTCTTGTGTGGCAGGTTGGCTCTTGACATCCTTAGCACATCACACATGGAAAAGAAATTCTTTGGTCACATATAATGAATCTATCGCCGGATGATCAAGATACAAAGCTCTATCTACAGTGTGTATTATTCCTAAGGAATCCGTCGTAGGCCCTACATCCCCCTATAGAGTTCCTACATCAATTAATCAGAGTCTTCAGGAGCAATTACGTACGGGAAAAAAAATGAGATGATTAGTTTTGATGTTTGGGGTCTCCAGGTGCAACGTACGTCTCATTATTATAATAATTGGCGATGTCTCGCGCTCCGTGCACCTTTTAATCAGGAGGACGCGGTGATCCTGTGGCTTCTCTTTGTGTGTGTGTTATGTTCTGTGCATCCGCCGAAACGTTCACTTTTAAGGCAAATCAAAGGGGCCAGGTTAAAAATTCTACATTTGATTCTAGTATTTTTTTATAAAAAAAAAAAAAAGCAGTTTTAGATGTAAGGATGTTGTAACTGCTGGTGGCCCTATTCATTTTGAGTCCCCCTTAAAGTGAATGACTAATGCGTACTTATTTCTTAATATATCTGCACAGCAGTCTGAGATCTATTTGGCTGATACAGAGCTCCAAATCCCGTGTTACATCAGTGACCTGTGTCTGTTACTGCCCTATTACTTCTTTTGGGAACATTTTTTGTTACACTAGTGCGATTTTTTTTTTTTTTTTGGCTTCACCACCATTGCCCTCCTCTCCTTGCTCTGTGTACAGTTGCCCGGCTGTAAATGCTGCTATGCCCTCTCACTCTTTGCTATTCTGGCTGTCTGCCTGTATACCCAACTTTTGCCTGTTAACTGACTCTGATTCTCTACTGCCTTACCTGACCTTAGCCTATCTACCGTACTGACCCCTTGCTGCTTGCCCTGACCTTGGATTGTTTCATGCATTTGCATAAACAATTCCTGGCCTGACTCCTACCTGTTTACCGACTGCGAGGATTGCCTGACACCTTGGTGCTTCACACGCAGTGGCGGCCTGGTGGATCCCCTGCAGCGAAGTCCAGATCCCTGTAGGGATTCAAGGGTGAAAACCAGGGAACTGCCAGGATAACGTCCTTAGGACTAGCCCAAAGTGATACTGTCCAGGTGCCACTTTACAGCACCATACTACGGTGACATGCATGAGCCCAAATTCTGAGGTATACAGTGAGGTTCCTATCACTTTTTTTTTTTCAGGCCACAAAAGCTCACATCAAGCTGAACACCAAGAAGCTGTACCAGGCTGACGGCTACTCTGTGAAGGAGCTGCTGAAGGTCACCACCGTGTTGTACAATGCAATGAAAACCAAAGGCATAGATAACATTCAGATTGGGGATGAGGACACGACCACCTTCAAGTTTGACTTAGGAACCAAAGTGAGTATTGTTGGTTTTTCTAGTTTCTACTTTTGGGATGGAGAGGGGGGGGGGGGTCATGACAGTGTGAACTGTAATGGTGATCGCATTGGTCCTGGAGTTGATAGCAGTTGCAAAGAGCATCTCTTTCCCAGGAGGACCCGTCCTGTCCTGCATTACACAGCCAGCGCACTCACTTGAATGTAATACCTAATTTCTCCTGCGGTAGTGCTGCAGGGAATTTGTACACTGGCTACCAGTTTGCTTTGCTGAGCGCTGGAGGTCTCAGCATTAGGGTCCTTAAAGCGAACCTGTCACCTGCTTTTCACTTATTAAACTATTCACAGTACCTTATAGATCATCCTCATTGTGTCTCCAAACTGGTTTTTCCAGTTTTTCTGGCCTGTAGATTCATGAAAAAATCACTTTATAAACTCCTGCGTCACAAGTCACGATACAAGTCAAGGAGTCAGACCCTCCTTGACTCCAGGATGTGCCTCCCCCGCCCTAACCCTGCCTCTCAGCCCTTTAATTGACACTTGTCCTCCTGGCCGGGACCGCGCTTGTATTGGCGGTGCATGCGCCGTCGGCCTCCTTTGCAGCGCTACTCTGCGCGATGGTCGGGATCGCGCTGCAAGGGAGTGCGACGGCGCATGCGCCGCTGATACAAGCGCGGCCCCGGCCAGGAGGACAAGTGTCAATTAAAGGGCTGAGAGGCGGGGTTAGGGCGGGGGAGGCACATCCTGGAGTCAAGGAGGGTCTGCCTCCTTGACTTGTATCGTGACTTGTGATGCAGGAGAGCAGGACTTTATAAAGTGATTTTTTCATGAATCTACCGGCCAGAAAAACTGGAAAAACCAGTTTGGAAACACAATGAGGATGATCTATAAGGTACTGTGAATAGTTTAATAAGTGAAAAGCAGGTGACAGGTTCGCTTTAATGGTCTGTTTATTGTCAAGGAACCCTTCTAACAAGCTGCGATAGTACAATTCGGAGAAACGCTCTAAAGGCTATGTACAGCTTTTGGGAGCATTTACTTTATGATTGCATTTTACTAATTTTGGGCTAAAAATTATTTTTTTAATTGTTCTATATTACAAAATAGTCGGGCCTTCTGTCACAAAAAGGTTAACTGTCTAGCTGTGTGAATTGTACCTTCACTTTGTGCTGGACATCTAATAATCCTTATCTCTAAATTACTAACGGGTCATAAACACTTATTTAAGCCACATTTAAGATAAGAACTGAGCTACAATGAGTGTTTAGGATGTCAGAGATAAGGAGCCGTCTGCTGAGCTGCCTGGCAGAACACCGTAAAAATACAGAGCCTGCTATTAGAGAATCTCAAGACTGTACAGAGAAAGAGGCTCAAAATTTTTTATAAAGACCAACTGAAAAAAAGATTTTTAGCTCAAAATAAGTACAATACAATTTAAAAAAAAAATTGCTCCCAAAGGTGTACAAAGACTTTAAGTTTATTGGCATCACTTTGTTGTGTCCACACTTTATATGTTGTTGCTGTTGGCTCCGGTTGTTATCGGTCAAAATTATCACTGCATGTCACCTTTCTTCTTCAGATTACTGACTTAAAGACGGCCCGACAACTTGCATCTGAAATCACCTCGAAGGGAGCATTGCTGTATGACATCTTGGGCAAGGAGGCTGACCTGCGAGTAAGTAATGAACTCTCTTTTCGTGGACAGTGGGATAGAAATATCAATGTGTTAGAAATGAAAGGCTGGTTTAAAAGAGTGCTGAAAACATTTCCCTCGTTACCCCAGGTAATTTAGGGGTTAAAGGGGAGTAGAATATTGATTGCCTTTCATCAGGATAGGTAATCAATATCCGATTGGTGGGGGTTCTACTCCCGGCACCCCGGCTGATCAGCTATTGAAGGAGGATGCAGTGCTCAATTGAGTGCTGCAGCCTCTTCTAAGGCCAGTGATGTTACATGGCTTATGTGCAGTTCAGTCCCATTCATTGAATGGGCCTGGGCTGTAATACCGAGCACGTCCACTATAGAATGGACGGCGCTGTGCTTGGTATACTATGAGGAGGCTGCAGCGCTCACTGGAGCACCACAGCCTCTTTAAACAGCAGATCGGCAATGATGCCAGGATTTAGATCCCTGCGGATCACATATTGATGACATATCTTGAGGGTAGGTCACCAATATTGTTCTCCCAGGAAAACCCCTTTAATGATAACATTTTTGCAGTTAGGTAGTATATGCATTTTATTCCTAGTGCTCTAGGCTCGTGATGGGGTCACTTGTAGTTCGGTTATTAACATCCCTGGTAAAGAGCTTAATTATAGCATACTTGATAGTCTAGGGTGGCGAATGGGTTAAAGGGGTATTCCTGGAATTATTGATGACACCCTTGGGATGGCTTATCAATATCTGATAGGTGGGGGTCTAACTCCTGGCACCTACGCCGATCAGCTGTTTGAAGCAGCCTCTTCCTACCGCAGCGCCATACATTGTTTAGTGACTGTTCTTGCTATTGGTATTCCAGCCGATATTCCACTGGCTGGAAACGGATATTAAATTCATCCTGGCCGTTTAACGCCTCGCATGCAGCGGAAGAAGAGTTAACCTTAATTTTTTTTTATTTTTTTTTTGCACCTGCCGAGGCGACACAGACTAGCCACGTGGTCATCGGTGGCATACATGTTTATAATTAGCTATCTGATGCTGAGCGGCAGTGTATGCACACAGTGACTGCCATGGTGCCACCGTGAGCCTATTACTCACACCTGCAAATGAGCTGTACCTCGGTGTGATGGATTGCATTGCTCACAGTCCCAGGCATCGTGATGCTCCCCTCCTCCCCCATTCCTTACACTCAGAGATTTAAATAGCTAGTGCTGAGAGCTAGCAAGTCCTGAAGAACGTCAGAAGAAGGTGGAGGCCTGTAAGACTGCAGATCGTCTTAGTCTGTGCAGGGGCCATTGCTGCTTGTGGGATGTTAGACGGCATATTCTGTGAAATTACCAGAAAAATCTACAAAATACATATGTAAAAAATGTACTGATGATATATTCTACATTTTTCAAACCAGCACCTGGAGGCACCGTATTTTTCAATCCATAAGACTCGCCGGACCATAAGATGCACCTAAGATAGGACCCCTAGCTCCATCAGTCCTTATATCAGACCCGTATTGTACCCCCGTTCCTCATCAGACCTCAGTTCAGACCCCTATCGGACCTCCAAGCTCCATCAGACCTTTGTGTCAGACGCCCATTTCTCATCAGACCTCAAATCAGAACCCTAAGCTCCATCAGAGAAAAAAAAAAAGAACTTACCCCTCTTTCTCCAGATGGCGCTGAAACTCACCGCTCCTTGGTCTTGTGCCAGCCTAGCGCTGCACGGTCACCTGACACTGCACATCAGGTCATAGTGCTCGCCTACGTGCACTATGTCTTGATCTATACACAGTTAGGACACGTATAATGCAGCGCCCGGAGGAAGACCAGGGAATGGTGAGTACAGCCAGCGCAGCGCTACACTCACCGCTCCCGGCGCATTCTGCATACTGATGACTGCTTCCATAATGGAAGCATTCATTAGTATTCGCTCCATGAGACCCACTGCCACTTTCTCCTCCACTTTGGGAGGGGTGCGTCTTATGGAGTGAAAAATGCACGGAATAAGTGGAAATTTAATGCACAGAGGAAGAAAAAAAAGGAATTTTGTTTAATCCGAGTAATTCAGAGTCCACAAAGAAATGATGCCAAAGTCATGTAGGAGGGAGACTGTGAAGGCTCTTGGAGCTCTGGAAGGAAATCCCTTCAAGTTCTCGGTTTTTAAATATCTTGCCCCAGGTTTCCATGATTCCGTTCTTAGGAGATTCTCCCACAAATTTTATACCTAAGGCAGTTCAAAACTCAGAGACGTTACAAAAAATGACTGGAAAAAGCAATATTGGGTTTGGTAGACAAGGTACTGGTTCCGGTTCCCCAAGATCAGATAGGTACAAGATATTACAGCTTTCTTGCTTCGCAAGCCAAATAGAAAATATCACTTACGGTAATAATAAATGTGAGGGGATTAAACAAGTGGCGAAGTTACGAGAAGTTCAAAGTGGACCTAGAATAGTCAACAGTTCACGTTGTACATGTCCTACAGGAGGGGGTGTTCATGGCTTCTCTGGAACTTAAAGATGCGTATTTCCGTATCCTTATCCTTTCTTCTCGCCAGACGTACTGACGCCATGTTGGCTAGTAGAAAAGTGACAACATGTCAGATATAGCGTAAGATCCGGAAGAAGTATTTATCCTGGCGTAGGTCTTCTGTAGAATATAAGATACATATCCCCTCAATTTCAGATTCCTTACGGCAAGGATTTAATAAAGGTCTGAAGCCTGGTACATCAAAGGTTCAAGTATCTGCTCTGAGCGTCCGTTTTTATGAGAAGCTAGCAGATAATCCTTGGATAATAAGATTCTTGAAAGGTACGGATTGGCTCAGACCCAGAATTAGACCTTCTGTATCCCCTTGGAGTTTGAATCTTGTTTTATCCAGATTTACTCGTCTGGTCTTTGTACCATTGGTGGAGATTGGGTTAAAATATTTAACCCTTAAAACTGTGTTTTTTGGTAGAAGGGTAAACAAAATCCAGGCTTTTTCAGTCAAGGAACTCTTCTTCACTCTTAAGTGATATTAAAATGTGATTATTCTTTCTTAGGCTACTTTCACACTTGCGTTAAACTTTTCCGGTATTGAGTTCCATCCTAGGGGCTTAATACCGGGAAAAAAAACGGTCAGTTTAATCCTAATGCATTCTGAATGGAGAGAAATCCGTTCAGGATTCATCAGGATGTCTTCAGTTCAGTCACTGTACGTTTTTTGGATGGAAAAAATACCGCAGCATGCTGCTGTTTTGTCGCCTTTCCAAAATACCGAAACATTTACCGGAATGTCGGATCCGGCATTAATTTCCATTAAAATGAATTAGTGCCGGATCTGGCATTAAAATTGACGGCTCCGGTCCTCCATTTTTGCGCAGAATTTTCAAAATGTGAAAAAAAAAAATAACGGATCCGACTTTCCGGATGACAACCGGAGAGACGGATCCGGTATTGCAATGCATTTGTGAGATGGATCCGCAAATGCTGTTCGTTTGCATACAAATTGCCGGAACTGCCTGCCGGAATCCAGCAACGCAAGTGTGAAAGTACCCTAACCTAAAATAGTGTCAGATTTTCACAGATGAGAGGAGGTCGTTCTTCGTTCTTCCGTGAAAACCCTAAAACTGAGGTGGGGGGGGGTGTAGCTAACGGGCTCATGGGCCCTGGTGCAAGAGTTAAGCTTGGGCCCCCTTCCCTTTGTGCTTTGTGTGTCTTCTTATGCGGCGCAAGGGTCTTTGGGCCCCCTCAGGCTCCTGGGCCCGGTAGCAACTGCTACCTCTGCACCCCCTATAGCTACGCCCATGGGTGGGATTCTTGAATGTTAGAAGATGTGTTCTTCAATAATTTGGAGGCCACAAAATCTTGGAGGAAATCTGAAAGTCTCTATTCAATTCCAAGAAAACAAGAAAGGGATGAAGGCGTCTAAATCATTGATTGCTTGATGAATTAGGTTAGCCATTTTGTGAGCCTTACAAAAACATGGGGAGAGACGCATCGGGGAGTCTGAAGGCTCATTCAACCAGGGCGGGCTCAGCCTCTTGGGCGGAGAAGGCATCAGCCTCCATTAAACAAGCTTGTAGGGCTGCGACTTGGGCCAGCCCTCATATTTTTGTAAAACACTACAGATCTTTTACAGGCAGTAATCTCACCCTAAAAATAATAGAATTTATCTGGAAAATCTCGTGGATTAGGTGCTGTCGTGGAGGATGGAGAGAAAAAAAAACAAATTAGCCTTACCGGTGATTCCTTTTTCATGAGACCTCCACGACGAATGATCCAATTTCCTTAATAAATAGAAAGTATATAGTTAAAATCTGAGAGAGAGAATGGATGGTTGCAGGCTGCAAGGTTTTAGGTTCTGTCAGGTATGGAAGACACTGGAGAGAAGATGGAGCGGGGCCCTATTAAACCTTTGGCGCTGCACGACTCTATACGTTGTGGCAGTAGGCTTTTAACTGTAACCGGACGTATATAAGTGTGCGGTTACACTGTGATCCCCCTGGAGTTGCGGTCACAGTAAGCATGCCTGAGACCAGCAGAAGCGGTCTCGCTGTGTGGCATTGTAGTAACTGGGCACATACCATTGTAAATTGATAAAGCCGACAGGGGAGCGCTCTTCTCCTTCTGAGAGCACTCCCTGCAAGCTGTAAGATTAACTGTCAACCTGCAGGCTGTGAATTGTGGCAGGAAGGGGTTAATTTGCTTTTTTTATTTAAAAATAAATAAATAAAAGCAAAAAAAATATATATATATATATATATATATATATATATATTTTTTTATTTTATTTATTAAACTAATAAAAAATTAAAGGGGTTTTCCGGGTTCAGAGCTGAACTCAGTCATAAGCTCCTCTTCCCTCATTTACCATGTCTGGGTGGAGCATCGGATACATGGGTATGCTAGGCGGAGACGTCAGCGGGATCACTGCTAGGTGGAAGCCTCCGCCTAGCAGGCTGAGAAAAAGCCGGGTACGGCAGTAAACAGACAGCCCTAAAGGAAAGAGTAAGAGGGGGCATCGGAGCTAGAAATACTCCACTCGTACGGGCTAAATGAGTCAAGGGGCGCTTATGTCCCAGTTCAGCTCTGAACCCGAACCACCCCTTTAATAAAAAGTGAACTAAAGAAAATTAAAAAAATCTAAAAAGTTCTAGCTATAGTTACTAGTTTGAGCAATACTATAGCAGACTCCGGACACACACACATTTTCCACCATTTTTATTCATAAAAAAATGAAATGAAAAAATATATTAGTTTTAGCCATAGTACAGCGGACATTGTGTGTAAAATATACAAACATACACACATTTTTTTTTTCTTTTTTCTTTTTAAAAAATGTTAATGTTTGGTCTCGAAATATTTTGTAACAGTTAGAAAAAAAATATTAATAATAAAGAAAAAACATAAATTTTTTCATAATTTTCACTGTTTTTCATTATATATATATATATATATATATATAAGTCCGAAAAATGAACAGCACTTCCAAATGTAGAAAAAGGTGTTTTTTATTCACCCATATGGGGTAAGAAGCCTATTCCCATTGAACGTGCACCCGCTTGCTTTCCATTTTGTCAGTGCCGCCATTTTTCGTGTATATATATATTTTTTTTTTTTAGTATTATAGCTGTCCTCTAATGGCACAAAAGAAAGGTCTAAGGTGCCCCGTGAAAAATATCAAATCCATGGAGGTTGACTGAGAAATGAATTCGTTATTTGCAGTTAGATCGGCCCACTGCTAAAACTGAAAAATTAGCTTGGTAAGGAGGGGGCATAAACACTCTGGAAATGAAGCGGTTAAGCTTCCTGTCCCTGCCCGGCAGGAGCTGCATCCTCCCGTGTTTAAGGCGCTGTCGCGGGGGTCTCGTAAAAAAGAAATTACCGGTAAGATTAATTTGGTTTTCTTCCAGAAACAGCATCACTTCTGTCCGCTGGTTGTGTGTGGCGTTGCAGCTGAGCTCAATTGAATTGAATGGACGGAGGTGCAATACCACACACCACCTATAGATGGCATTTAAAAAATGTTTTTTTTTCTAAAAGCATTTATATTTATCTAAATCCCTTTAAAAGCGCTCAGCCAATCAGCAGCGGCGCGTTGCGTTCCAGTACAATGCCTGGAGTCCAGGACGATCTCCTTGGGTGCTTGTTTAAATTCTGATGAAGCCTCGTGGCCTGGCGTATGTGGTTCCTCAGCTACTCCTTGCCCATCCTGGGTCTAAGGGACACAGAAGCTGATTTTCTAAGACTAATCTTAGCTCAGCCAAAGCTTACACCCTCCTCCAGTTAATCACATCATACTTTTAAAAGAAGCACAGAGTATTTCAGGGCATCTATTGATCTTGCCAGAGACCTCTTGTCATTTAGACTACCTATGTCACTAGCGCTATCACAGTGTCTCCAGCTGGAGAGCGCTGCCGTCCTGTGCTTGGCCTAGATTTCTGACTGTAATACATACGTGTCCGCCATGATGATGCAGTGTGATAGCTGCTGTCCCACCAGGAGCTCCGGTTTTATCCTTCAATAAATCTTTCGACGAGGATGAACGGAAATGCAGAAAGTGCACATCTAATGAGTCCTCTGATCCCATGGGTCTCACCCTGGCAGGGGCCCTCCATTCAATGCAACCCAATTCATAATTAAAGGAGCCAAGTCAGAGCTGTTCCATACCCATAGGAAGTCTGAGTTTTTGTAAGTGACTCTATATACACTGAACAAAAATATAAACCCAACACTTTCGGTTTTGCTCCCATTTTGCATGAGCTGAACTCAAAGATCTGAAACATTTTCTGCAAACACAAAAGACCCATTTGTTCACAAATCTGTCTACATCTGTGTTAGTGAGCACTTCTCCTTAGCCGAGATAATCCAGGTGTGGCATATCAAGGTGCTGATTAGACAGCATGAATATTGCACAGGTGTGGCATTGTGCCGTGTGATCAAACTGCACATTTCAGAGTGGCCTTTTATTGTGGGCAGTCTAAGGCCCCTTTCACACGGGCGAGTTTTCCGCGCGGGTGCAGTGCGTGAGGAGGACGCATTGCACCCGCACTGAATCCGGACCCATTCATTTCTATGGGGCTGTGCACATGAGCAGTGATTTTCACGCATCACTTCTGCGTTGCGTGAAAATCGCAGCATGTTCTATATTCTGCGTTTTTCACGCAACGCAGGCCCCATAGAAGTGAATGGGGCTGCGGGAAAATCGCAAGCATCCGCAAGCAAGTGCGGATGCGTTGCATTTTCCGCATTGTTGCTTAGCAACGGGACCCAATCTCTATTATTTTCCCTTATAACATGGTTATAAGGGAAATAATAGCATTCTTAATACAGAATGCATTGTTAAATGAAGAGGAAGGGGTTAAAAATAATAAAAGTTAACTTACCTTAGCCACTTGATCGCGTAGTCGCGATCTGTCCTCTCTTTCCCTGCAGCATCTATGATCTAAAGGACCTGTGATGACGTCACATCACATGGTCCAATCACATGGTCCATCTTACCATGGTGATGTGACGTCATCACAGGTCCTTTAGATCATTGATACTGCAGTGAAAGAGAGGACAGATCGCGACTACGCGATCAAGTGGCTAAGGTAAGTTAACTTTTATTATTTTTAACCCCTTCCTCTTCATTTAACAATGCATTCTTTATTAAGAATGCTATTATTTCCCCTTATAACCATGTTATAAGGGGAAATAATCAATTCTCCAGAAGACCCGAAACCGGACATCAGTGATGAAGTCCGGCTTCGGGTTGGGTACCAAACATGGCGTTTTTTCTCACGCATGTGCAAAACGTGTTGCAAACGTTTGCACCCGCGTGGGAAAAACGCGCATATTCCCGCAACGCACCCGCCTCTTATCCGGGCGTCAAACATGACGCCCGTGTGAAAGAGGCCTAAGGCAGACCTGTGCAATATTCATTGTCTAATCAGCACCTTGATATGCCACACCTGGAGTATCTCGGCAAAGGAGAAGTGCTCACAAACACAGATTTAGGCCTCATGCACAAGACCGTTGTTTGTTTTCGCGTCCGTTCCGTTTTTTTTCAAGGATAGGATGCTTCCCCATTCATTTCAATGGGTCCGTCAAAAAATGCAGATGGTCAACCGTTTTCGTTCCGCATCCGTGGTCCGTGTTTACATTCCGTCAAAAAAATAGAGCATGTCCAATTTTTTTCGCGTTTGCGGACAAGGATAGGCATTATTACAATGGATCCGTCCAAAAAAAAAAACGGTCCGTCATCCGTTTTTTTTTAGCAGATGCAAAATTTGCAGACGGAAGGGACATGGAAACAAACAACGGTCGTATGCATGAGGCCTTAGACAGATTTGTGAACAATATTTGAGAGTAATTGGTCTTCTGTGTATGTAGAAAATCTTTCAGATCTTTGAGTTCAGCTCATGCAAAATCGGAGCAAAAGAGAAAGTGTTGCTTTTATATTTTTGTTCAGTGTATATATATATAGATAATTACATACACTCCTCAACATTGAAATTGCAACACCAAGAAGTAAAAGTCATGGAGCTATGGAAATCACTGGATGGATAGACATGTTTATAATATGGAAATGATAAAAAAAATGAAAAAAAAATAAAGCATCTCACTTTATTCAGTATTGAGTATGAGCGTCAACTTTCAGAAATAAAGGGGCGCATTTAAGACCGGCGTTTTAGACAGGCCCGCATCCAGCGCCAGTTCTAAATGTAGGACAGCTCGGAAGTAGAGATGAGCGAACATTTAAAAAAAGTCCGTTGTTCGGGGTTCGGGTGGTGGTTAATTGCGCATCCCGTTATGGATTCCACTATAGCGCATATGGAATCCATAAGGGGCGGCTGCCACCAACCCGAACTGTAGAACAGCTGAAGGACCTGGCGTGACGTCACTGTCATGTGATCAGTGCAGGGGGCGTGGCTCAGCATCCCGTGCTGAGCCACGCCCCCTGCACTGATCACATGACAGTGACGTCACGCCAGGTCCTTCAGCTATTCTACAGTTCGAGTTGGTGGCAGCCGCCCCTTATGGATTCCATATGCGCTATTGTGGAATCCATAACGGGATGCGCAATTAACCACCACCCGAACCCCGAACAACGGACTTTTTTTAAATGTTCGCTCATCTCTACTCGGAAGTAGAGTTGAGCTGACTTGTGTTTTAAGTTCGGGTTGGGGTTATCGTAGCATCCCGTTACGGATTCCACCACCACGGACCATAACGGCATTTGGAATCCATAAGGGGATTCTTCAATGAACCCGAACCTTGGACAACCCTAAGGACCTGGGGTGACATCACCGTCATGTGATCAGTGCAGGGGGCGTGGCTCAGTACTGGATTGGATAAGAGGTGATCCAATGCTGAGCCACGCCCCCTGCACTGATCACATGACGGTGACGTCACCCCAGGTCCTTAGTGTTGTCCAAGGTTCGGGTTCATTGAAGAATCCCCTTATGGATTCCAAATGCCGTTATGGTCCGTGGTAGCGGAATCCGTAAAGGGATGCTTCGATAACCCCAACCCGAACTTTGGACGCCGAACTTAAAACACAAGTTCGCTCAACTCTACTTCCGAGCTGTCCTACATTTAGACTATTTTCTGTGCCTAAAACAGGAGTAGAAAATGGTAAATGAGACATGCCTGCCGCCCCGTCCCCTTCCCCGCCCACATCACGCCCACAGTTTTAGAACTGGTGTGAGTGGGGCGAAGTTGCAGTGTTTCCCCTGAGCACCTCTTGCTTTGATTCCAGTTCCTCGTTGTTCTCCCAACCACCAGAAAATGCATTGTTGAACGGTGCGGATATCTCGGCCTAGGCGCTTAGCGGTCTACCGGAGTGATGAACCAAGGTCTCTCAGGTCAAGGATTTGTCCCTCTCAGTTTGCGACAAGTGATGATAACTGGCACGTCGATGAACAGGCGGCATCGCACAATCATCCCAAACAACTGGATCTGATTTTTGAGCATTCACATGGCTAAAAAACCGTTGCTTTCAGTCTGGCTCTTATGTCGCTCCCACATGTCACAGATTGGAGCTAGGTGCTTGAAAATGTCATCATCTGCAGATCTTAGCGACATCTGCTGCGTCCTCGATTTGCATAACGTTACGGCTTGTGCTTCCCTGTGTTGCAATTTCAGCGTTGAGGAGTGTGTGTGCATATCTATCTATCTAATGTGTTTGGCCAGCGTAAAGGGCCCTTACGTCCTCAATATTATATGGGAAGGGGGGGGGGGGGGTATGACTATTGCGGCCATTACATTGTTTATATCAGTACTCAATGGGACAGAGCCATAGCACCCTTCCCACCACTACTAAAAGCACGGCGGGTGCCGGACAAGAGCGTCCAGGACTGATGTATGTAAGGACGAGGCTACAGCTCACACACAAAGAGCTGATCGTCTGGGGTGTTGAGACTGAGACCCCCACCGATCCGTAATTGACGTGCTGCGGAAATTCTCTGGCAATCCTTGCTATCACGGGGTACTGACGCCCTAGAGGGTTTACCGAGGAGCCAGTCTGTCATTAGATTGCAGAAGCCAACCAGACTGCCCCGAGGAGCCCCAGATGAGCACCTGGTGAACACACCCCGAGGCCGGCGATGCCATCTGCCAGCTTGAGCCTGTCTGTTCGTCACACGCTAACCGACTATCGTGGATTCCTAAAAATGAGCGCAATCAGCGGTTTCATAGGGCTAACATCCCAGCGCTGTCATTTCTAGGTTTTTACATGCGTGGCAGGAGACATCTTCCCTTAATTCAGCGCTCGCCTTTGTGAATCATAACTCCGCCGTTCTTCAGTTTCTCTCTATTGTACGAGTGCTCTATAACATACGATGACAGGTCTGTAATGAGATCTCCAGGTGAAGAGGCGTGCGACCAATCACCGGCGGCTTTCACTACATGCGTAATATGGCTGCGAATTATAAGGGCAGCGGAGACACTGACGAGAGGACAAAGCCAATTACCCCAGGTTATTGTTTTGTGGAAATCCTGCAACAACTGTCATAGCGACCGAGAGGACGACATACGAAGAAACCTCATCCACACGCAAATTTTCCGTACAGTAATTGGCCTGGAGTGGGGGCTTTTTATATCTGCAGCGGCTCCGGTCCCCTGTCATTGTCGAGAGGTAAAATCGGGTGGGTGAACCCACTGGAAATCCGAAGCAATGTCTGTAATGTAACACAAGCAGATTTTCCTGTGGATTTCCCGTGGCTATTTGGATATTGGATAGTTCCGCCATGTGTAGACATACCCAAAGGGGTATCTCAGTTTTAAGGCCCTATTCACACGTCTGCAATGTTCGTCCGCAGCCGTTCCGCAAATCTGCGGAACGGGTGCGGACCCATTCATTTTGAATGGGGACGTGATGGATGCGGAGAGCACACACTGTGCTCTCCGCATCTGCGGAGCGCGCCGCCGATCTTCCGGCCAGCGGCTCCGCAATAATATAGAGCATGTCCTATTCTTGCCCGCAATTGCGGACAAGTATAGGCATCTCTATGGGGCTGGCGGCAAGGTGTGTTGCGGATGCGCAACACACTACGGACGTGTGAATTAGGCCTAAGGGTCTGTTCCCACCATGAACTTGCAGGGAGCTTTCCCAGTATATATGTCGAATGTACGCTGCAGTGTGAATTCAGCCTGAAGGCCCCTTTATGGGGCCCGATGTAATGAACGATTGTCAAGAAGGAAACCTTTACAGTAGGGTGCTGTCTAAGACGGAATGATCGGCTGCCAGCAAAAGACCAATTAGGTGACGGCAGCAGCCATCTATTAACAGATGAATGAGTGTGTCACTCGTTCATCGAGTAATCGACGGCACCTTTACACTGGCAGATTATCGCTAATGAGCGCCGGTACGAACGCTGGTTAGCGATGATCTGCCCGATAATCAGGCAGTGTAAAGGGCCCTTACGACTTAAACGTTGTATAATGAAAGGTGCCGTACGGGTCTAATTTCCAGAAAAGATTGCGGCATGGTAAACGTTTGTCTTGTCTAGGCAACTCACTGTGAGCTGTTCTGGCTCCAGGCTGATACATCTTCAGGTCCATTCACATGTCGGCAAGTGTTTTGCGGTTCCCAAATTGCGGATCCGCAAAACACGGCACCTTTTGCATTTTGCGGACTGCACATGGCCCGCCCTGTGATAGAAATGCCTATTCTTGTCCGTGGCATGCTCTATCTTTTTTTGCGGGGCTGCGGAACGGCACAATGGATGTGGAGAGCGCACAGTGTGCTGTTCGCATCTTTTGCGGCCCCATTGAAATGAATGGGTTCGCACCCGTTCCAAAAAACTATGGAACGGATGCGGACCCATTCATACGGACCTCTTAATGGACCCTTACCGCATGTTAATGCCTAGACTTCGACAGCAAGAGACCACCACCAGGGGGAGCAAACTGAAGACTGATTTACATAATTTTATTCACCTAAATTCTGTACTAACTATATAACTTCATCCCCACCTTCCTACCCTACATGTATATACAGTATATTTATATACCGTTTATTTATTTAGTTCCTTGACAATATGTGGATCGCAGATTTTCCTTCTGCTGGGACCTCCAGCGAGCCGCTGTAAACCGTGTAGTAATTGCTCAGTTTCCTTGCAGCGCCACCACAGGAGAATTTAGGCATTACACATTGCCCATTCATATTAAGGGGTTATCTGTGTAACGCAGGAAAGGACGATTCCCACATAGAGAGATGTTCTTGGATCCACTCTCAAGATATGAGGATCCTGATCACAGGACCCCCCTCCTCTATAAACACAGAATTTATCAATGAAATGGGTTTTCTAAACCCTTTAAAGGCTATGTACACCTTCAGGGGCAATTTTTGTTTATGATTGCATTTTACTCATTTTTGGCTAAAAATCATATTTTCAATTGGCCTTTATTAAAAATATTGAGCTGTTCTGTCACAAAGGGTTAAAGGGGTTGTCTGGGTTCAGAGCTGAAGCCGGAGATATCCACATTTTCACCCAGGCAGCCCCCCTGACTTGACCATCGAAGCAGTTCATGCGCCGATGCTCTCCTTTGCCCTGCGCTGAATCGCGCAGGGCAAAGGCATTTTCCGGAGTTCCGTGACGAACCGGGCTCTCCGTGGGGCTGCCAGGAGGAGGCTCCTGCCCAGCAGCGAGCTCGGTGACATCACCGGCACTGATGGGCGGGCTTTAGCATTGCCCTAGCCTGTAAAACAGCTAGGGCAGCGCTAAAGCCCGCCCGTGAGAGCCGGTGATGTCACCGAACACACTGCCGGGCGGAAGCTTCCCCCCGGCAGTGTGTTATTGTAAATAAAAGAGCCCTTGTGCCATGCTAACATCAGGGGGGGCTGCCTGGGTGAAATTATGGGTATGTCCGGGTTTAGCTCTGAACCCGGACAACCCCTTTAACTGTTTTTCTAACTATGTGACTGGCACTTTCACTTTGTGCTGGTCATCTAATAAACCTTATAACTACTAAGAGGTCATAATTTATCTTATTTAATCCACATTCTTATCAGTAAGATAAGAACTGAGCAATAATGAGTGTTTATAATGTCGGAGATAAGGAGCGCATCAGCTCCCCAACTGACGGAAAAGAGAGAAAATCCAAAGGCTGCTACTAGAGCATCTCAGCCCTGTACAGAAAAAAGGGCTCCATATTTTTAACAAAGACCAATTAAAAAAATGATTTTTAGCACAAAATGAGTACAAAGCAATAATAAAAAAAATTGCCCCAAAAGGTGTACATAACTGCACCTATGACACTGTTGCACCATCGAAATGAATATTTGGTACCAGTTATTATAGCACAGATCAGTGTCTTTTGTACTTCTGTGTCATTAAAGGGGTTGTTTAGCCCAATATTATTTTTCCTAATATACTCAGAACACTGTAATTTAATTTAAAAAAAAAATCCTTAGGATAGTTCATCAGTATCTGATCAATTGGAGTCCGACACCCGGGACCCCCGCCGATCAGCTGTTTGAGAAGACACCGGTGCTCGCAGTAGTGCCACCGCCTTCTCTCAGCTTACCCAGCACAGCGCCATACATTGTACAGTGGCCGTGCTTGGTACTGCAGTTCAGCCCCATTCACTTCTATGGGGCTGAGCTGCACCGAGGTCATGTGACTGATGAACGTGTCGTCACTGGCCTAGGCAAGGCTGCGAGAAGGCCGCGGCTCTAGTATGAGCGCCACTGCCTCCTCAAACAGCTGATCAGCGGGGGTCCCGGGTGTTGGACCTCCACCGGTCAGATACTAATGACCTATCCTGAGGATAGGTAATCCGGTAAAATATCTTGGAAAAACCCTTTACAATTATTTTATAGTATTATGAGCAAAATGAGGAAAAATACTGTCTGGGTGACACCTTGAACAGGGCTTACTGTAATCTGGATTTTTTTAAAGGGGTGTTTATGGTGTATTGATAGGATGTGCCCTTAATGTCCGATAGGTGCGGGTTCCACCTGTGCAGCCTGCTCCTGTTGAAAGAACAAAGCCCCACAGTGAATGAAGCGCACACCGCGCATGCGCAGCTACACTCCATTCACTGCTATGGGACCTGAAAACAGCACAGTGCACTGGCTCAGCTTTTTTCGGAAGACCCACAGCAGTGAATGGAGAAGACTCCCTGAATGTCCCAGATGCGAACCCCTGTGGGAGGCTTGAAATAAATTGTCTTGTGTGATTCTGATATCGGCAGGTCGCCGGTTGGCTCGCCGATGTCAGTCCGTGGATCTCTCTCGTTCATGCCGTCTGTTTCTTGTCGACGTCCTGCACGTGATGACATAGCAGAGCTGGATTGACGCCTGATCCTCCAGAAATGGGCCCCAATTCTTCTTGCCCTGGTATTATCTGTGTTGTATCCAAGGGCTTGTTTGCCGTTGCCCCTCTTTGCAGAATTGCCCATTTCTTAGTGACGGTGGCAGGTCGGTTTTTTCCGCTGCGTAAGCGTCTACATAATTGAGAGCCCGGATAAGGTTGTGGCTCTCTCCAGAATTATTCGTGATGGGGATGAACCTATGGTTGTTGGTTTAACAATGATCTTTGCTTCTTTGCAGGATTTGAGAGCTGCCGCTATCGCCCGTCCTCTGGAAATTAATGAGACCGAGAAGGTGCTGAGGATGTCCATCCGGGAAGTCTTGGTAAGTGCTCATCTGTTCATGGCAGTAGTTCCGTCTGATCCGGCTATACACGTGGGATAATCGTCAGCTGAGCATACATACCGCTAAGCCGAGCATGCGTGTGTAGTGAGAAGAGAGAGGCTTAGCTCCTAACAACAAAAGGATTGGGCATCTGAAATCCAACATGCCTGATCCTTATCTTCCCTGATATCAGCCGTTGGGACGTTCGGCTGATACACATCTTATGTCTAATGCCAGCTTACAGTATAGGTATAGGTATAGGAGATAAATGCCCGATAGGTGCGGGTCCAACCTCTGGGACCCACTCCTATTTCCAGAACAGGGCCCCATGCGCGGTGCTCTTTTCTTCACTTTGGAGGCCCTATTCTGGAGATAGGTGCAGGTCCCACCCCTAACACCCGTTCCTATCCTAGCGATATGCCATCAATGTCTGAGATGGGTTTAACCCTTTAAAGGACTGTTCCTCCCCTGATAATGAGAACCAGTGCTAGTCTTCAGCTGAGAAGAGGCCAATGGTTACACATTTTCCTTAAAGGGGTGTTCCCAACTCTTTAAAGGTGTTATCCAACCCCTATAATGATCCGATGATATAATGAGGTTATACTTATCCTGCTCCAGCGGCACCCGCGTTGCTCCTGATGCCCGCACGGCCACCGCCTCATCTCCGCGTCGTGTGGATCAAAACATCCTGCGACGGGTGAACCTCCCTAGCATTTCGGGTATTAGAGGGGTCATTATAGTGTTTGGATAACCCCTTTAAGATACACCATAAATGTCTGATAGATGCGGCTAAGTAAGGCAATACTTTGAGTGTCCAGTATATCTGCCGTAGAGGAGCCTTGTAAATATAGGTGTCAACCACCCAGCTTTTCTGGATACAGACATTGCGGAGGAGCATGTTCAGTAACCAGACATAAGAGAACACCTCGGGCTTCTATGGTGGATCGTTCTTTAATCCGCTCTCAATCTTCCCATGCTGCCAGATATATACTTACTGAGTAGGCGCAGAAAACCTCTCCATGGCAAGTGACTGACCTCATTTATTATCAGCGCTCGGTTGGAGCTCGTTCTCTACATTTTGCTCTTTGTGTGTTTGTACGGTGTGCACCGGAGGAGCCGTCAGAACCGGCGATTATACTGCCTCCATTCTACCGCAGGAGGGGAGTAATTCAGATCCACCGCTAGCTTGATGCTTGACAAAAAAAAAAAGAAACCTGCCCACTCAAAGATTGCTCTATATGTGCTTGCAATCAATATTTTAAAGGCATGTATGTGCCGCCATTGTGGTTCAGAAATCCTCCCACTCTCGGATGAATCATTGAGCTGTGATTAGATGATTTAGGTTCTCTGTATTGATTGATTTTTTTTTTTTTTCTTTAAAGAAGCCCACCCACAAACATTTTTATTCTCTGACCTGATGTAATCTGTAGTGAAGGTAATCATCTTACCAGTGACTGTAAGTTATAACCTCCCTTCTGATCCTCATCACTCTGCCTCTCTAACTGGCACAGGGCAGGCAGTCAGTTCCTTCTCTGTTCATTCCTATGAGACTGACATTGAGGCTCCTATAGGAATACATAGAGAAACCGGCTTCCTGTCCGCACATAAGGCGACTTTCACACTTGTGCTTTTCCTTTTCTGCTATTGAGATCCGTCATAGGAGGATAGCGGGGAAAAACCATTCCTTTTTGTCCCCATTCTTTGACAATGAGGGCAAAACTGAACTGAATGAAACGAAGTGCACCAGAATGCATTCCGTTCTTTTTGGTTGCGTCCCCATCGCGGTCAGAATAACGCTGCAAGATGTGCTGCAGATCCTGACACACAATGTAAGTCGATGGGGACGGATCCGTTTTCTCAAACACAATAGAAAACTGATCCGTCTCCCATTGACTTTCAGTGGTGCTCATGACGGATCTGTCTTGGCTATTTTAACGATAATACAACCGGATCCGTTCATAACGGACGCAGACAGTTGTATTATCAGTAACGGAAGCGTTTTTGCTGATCCATGACGGATCCTGCAAAAACGCTGGTGTGAAAGTAGCCTAAGATACTGTGTTATTTGGAAAGTCAGGGTGCTGGATCAGAAGGAAGGTTATAACCCACAAATACAGATTCTGGTAGGAAGATTACCTGACTACAGTTCACGTCACGCTCCTTGTTTATATTGGATCAGAGAATAAGGCCTCTTTCACACTTGCGTTCTGTGGTTCCGGCAGGCACTTCCGTCCCGCCGGATCCGTCAGAACGCAAGTCGCCTGAAAGCATTAGAAGACTGATCAGGATCCTGATCAGTCTTCGAAATGCTTTGAGGTTACTATGGCAGCCAGGACGCTAATAAAGTCCTGGTTGCCATAGTAGTAGTGGGGAGCGATATACTTACAGTCCGTGCGGCTCCCGGGGCGCTCCAGAATGACGTCAGAGCGCCCCATGCGCATGGATCACGTGATCCATGCGATCACGTGATCCATGCGATTACGTGATCCATGCGTGTGGAGCGCCTGGCGTCACTCTGGAGCGCCCCGGGAGCCGCACGGATGGTAAGTATACTGCTCCCTCGCTCCCCACTACACTTTACCATGGCAACCAGGACTTTAGCGTCCTGGCTGCCATGGTAACCATTGAGAAAAAGCTAAACGTCGGATCCGGCGATGCGCCGAAACGACATTTAGCTTAAGGCCGGATCCAGACTAATGCCTTTCAATGGGCAATTATTCCGGATCCGTCGTTGCGGCAAGTGTTCCGGATTTATGGACGGAGCAAAAAGCGCAGCATGCTGCGGTATTTGCTGCGTCCAAAAAACGTTCCGGTCCTGAACTGAAGACATCCTGATGCACCCTGAACGGATTTCTCTCCATTCAGAATGCATGGGGATGATCCTGATCAGGATTCTTCCGGCATAGAGCCCCGACGACGGATCTCTATGCCGGAAAACAAAAACGCCAGTGTGAAAGGACCCTAAAACATTTTGTGGGAGTGCTTCTTTAATACTACAAATCTGATCCATTCTTTTATATCTAGTGCAAGGGGTGGGGCATGACACAGAGATAAAAAAAAATGTCAGGCCCCACCCCCATGTCCTGCAATATGAATAACACAGTGTATCAGTTGTGCTAAGTTCCTTTAACACCAACTGATTTGCAATCAGGGCTCTTCCTGGTGTGATACAAGATATGCCCTGTAGGGTTTAAGCCAATCAGACGCCTCTTTGTGCTGCTCCGCCCCCTCTCTCCTCCAATGCCATTTCATTGAAACGCTGGTTGACACTGCCGTTTACTTTTGTTTTGTTTTTATTAAATATTTTTTATTGAATGCACAGAACGTGCACCGAAAAAATTTACATGACAATATGGTAAACAATCTGATAACAGAATGAATAAATGTAGGCAAAAATCATTCTCTCCCCCCACCCCTAGCTAGCCCCCAAGGATGTCTGTTACACCCACAAAGAATATTTCATTTATTTCCTTGTCTCCTAACTGAGGTGACCCAAATGCATGTTCCGAATGTTTCTCCGTGTTATTCTCCTACTTTCAGCTTTCCTAAGGTACCTCTTAGAGCCTCTTTAGCATACCACTCTGTGTACTGAAAGGTCTTCATATTATTTATAATCTCCGAGTCTGCAACATGTTTCTCCTTGTTTACTGCTTTACTCGAGAAGTACTTCTTGGAAGCAGGATCGTGAACGGGCTCCCCATTACTTACCTACAAATCGCTTAGAGCTACCTGCAGCAGTCCCATAGAGCAGTGGTTCTCCGCCGGAAGTACGTGTACCCCATGAGGCGCGGGGTGAGTGGGTATGTGGGACTGCCCTAGAAATGTTCTGTTTCTGGTTGCTAGAGCCTCTTGATATTCCACTGTATAGGCAGGGGCATAACTATAGGGGAAGCGGCGGCTTTGGGGCCCTGACCCAGAAGGGGCCCATCCAAGGGGAGGAGGAGAAGTACTAAAAGATTTTGTCAGAGCCCCTCAACAGTATTACACAATGAAATGATATACAGTGGCAGTATAGACAGTGTAGAAAACGGATGGAACAGCTGCCGGGCCTGGTCTGAGAGAGCGATCTTTACTAGCCACAGGAAAGGGGGGCGGCGTAAAAGGAAGGGGTTGTGAAAAAATTACTGGGGGAGGGGGCCCCATTCAAAAATTTGCTGTGGGGCCCAGTCATTTCTAGTTACGCCACTGTGTATAGGCATCATGAGAACAGCGATACAGTTGAACACTGCGGCAGGACATGTGAGTTGATGGCTCCCTGCCCTGCGGTTCCCTAAAGCCTATCAGAGAGCCGCACAGGGGGCACGATGACATCATCATTAGTGCTGTATTCTCCTGTATGTTTGGTAGTGCGGAATGTAATTTGAAAAGTTGGTCATCCAGCATGGGTCCTAATCTGGAAGCCTGCTGTGCTATTCTTTCTGTCAAATCTGAAGGATCTGCTGACAGAGGCTTAGTAGAGAGCCCATGACGGCGGTGTCACAATAACCTATTTATCACCGAGCACTTTCTTGGGTGTACATCTTGTCACTAGGGGGTACTTGGCGTGAAAAGGTTGAGAACCACCGCCATCGAGAATGATGGCCGGTCCCAGAAGTTGGACTCGCGTCGATCTAATAATCTCTTATCCTGTCTAATGATGACAAGCCGGGGGCAGCCTTAAGGGCGTTTTCCAGGACCCACCTAAGTTCATCCTAACTTGTCTGCAGAAGAAAGTTTCCAATATACTTATCTCGGCCTTGAGTGAATCGGCCGCTGTGAAACCCGTCACATCACATCATGCGCCTCTTTTAGGAAATCCTACATCTGCTGATGTCTCTTCCGTCAGTCAGAATACTGGGTTTCCAGTCTGGTCTATGGACGGGCGTGTCACTTCCATAGCTCGGGACAAAGGCTGTTGGGGGGAGGTACAGATGATCAAGAACACGGACACGTGTTTCATATGAAGTCCTTCACCCCATTATACCTGTTACTGCAGGAACAATGTCAGAAGATGAGGGACTTCCTAACGAACGCGTCCTCCGACGAGGTGAACCTGGAGTCCAAAATTGAAAAACGCAAAAAGGAGCTGGAGAGGAATCGAGCGAGACTTCAGACTCTCCAGAGCGTCAGGTTTGTCCTCGGTTTCTCACTGCACTGACCGGTTATGGATCAGTCGTCACCTTTAGAGTTGTCCTTGTTAACAATGGGCACCTTCTGGAATGACCTGTCCTCCTCTTTATAGGCCGGCCTTCATGGATGAGTATGAGAAGCTAGAGGAAGAGCTGCAGAAGCAGTATGAGATCTACATGGACAAGTACCGCAACCTCTGCTTCTTAGAACAGCAGCTGGAGGACCATCACCGGGTGGAACAGGAGCGCTTCGAGGTGAGGACCACGATTTGGTGCAATGGCTTTGTTCACACTGGTCTAATGGCTTCTGTTTTTATTTTGGCACGGGGTAACCTGGCGCAGCGTGCAGCGATATCCTGACTGTCAGCAAGCAGAAGTAACCTGATGGAAAAGAACTAACGAGTGTGAACAGAGTATAGCACGCTGTCAAACTATTCTCACCTCACGTTCATGCTGTACTTTTAGCGGGTATGGTGGGACAGATGTCCATAGGATTACAGGTGAAGGATGCCAGCTTTATGGCCTCCGCATGGGCAGTATACGTCGGGTATGGAATGGAGTAGTTTCTTACACTAAGGCTCCATTCACACGACCGTATGTTGTCCGCAAAAAAACGAATCCGTGTCCGCAAAAAAACGGATTGCATTCCGTTTTTTTGCTGATCCATAGACTTCAATAGGGCCATGTCCTGATTTTCACTGACAAGTATAGGACATGTTTCATTTTTTTTTGCTGAGCTGTGCAATGGAAGAAAAGTTAATGGGACAGCATCTAATCC
Source organism: Bufotes viridis (assembly GCA_033119425.1). Classification (NCBI taxonomy): domain Eukaryota; kingdom Metazoa; phylum Chordata; class Amphibia; order Anura; family Bufonidae; genus Bufotes; species Bufotes viridis. Next base: position 15,537,791 of record CM065595.1, read on the forward strand.
GCAAAAAAACGGATCCGTTTTTTTGCGGACAACATACGGTCGTGTGAATGGAGCCTAAGAGTAATGGATACCAATTGTATGACATCTAAAGAGGTCATAACCATGAAGCCATAGCCGTGATGTGAACAGAGCCTTAGACTTCTCCCACACTGAGTTTATAATTTGTAATAATGCGATCATTAACGCTCTGTAACTTTATGGGTAAAAAATGTCACACTGAATGTCCACTTTTAAACACATCATTATTATTATTTTTTTTATCCAGGTTCCTGTATGTAATAAATAAATGTAATATGTTTATATAGAGGTAAATGATACAATTCTGTCTGCCCGCAGCTGCCACCAGAGGGAGCTCAGGAACTCACTGCATACTGTTTATACATTGAACGCTGTAATAAGAGCTCCCTCTAGTGGTGTCTGCAGGCAGATTGAATTTTATTTTTTAGTTCTGTGTCTTTGGAGGGAATTCTATGGGGTTAAACTGTCTTTAAAATAGAATAGGAGCGACATGGAATCAGTGAGGCGACCATGTCTCACCTGACTGATATCTTTCAAATATCCTATTTTATGACTTAATGGGATGGAAGAATATTCTTCCGGCCTCTATAACCCATTCCCCAACCTTATGCCCCCATAAAACAAGATGACCACCATGTTGGTAAAATATGGCCGTATAGGCCACCTTTATTGAAAAACTCAACAATTATATAAGTACAACAATAACAATATTCACCCAATAAAACCTTCCAACATTTTAAGACATAATTGATGTTATCCCCAGAGAGATCCTGGGAGGCAACCCATCACGGCTCTGTTCTCCGTCCACCATCTGCGTATCCCCATTTATTTTGCCCTTGGCCGCAGTCGCCGACCCAAAGGCACCATATCCATTTCTCTAATTTCCCAATAGGCCTACTTGGCCCCTAGGGAGTCCCAACACCAGCGTCCTATTTCAAATAGACGCGCCTTCCGCCAGATAAAACCTCTATTAGCCCTGAAATTGCCCCCCAGGATCCTCACCTCTAAAACCGCACACACTCCCCACACCCCGAGGTAACCCACCATCACCACCGACAAAACAAGGGCGGGTGGGCGGGAACTTCCACGCTGTTCTCCTGCACTGACCCAAGCTCCTCCCCCATTCCCTCTTATACTGCCCGCCAAACTGTTCCTAACTCCACCCCTAGCCCTCCAACTCAAACTACCATTAACCCTTACCTGCCTCCAGTCTTCCCCCCCAAGTCAAAGGCGTAATTCCGCTATGTCTGCGCCCCCGCTCCATTGCTATTCTTATCCTATTTTTTTTCACTGGGCAACCCCTTTAAGGTAGAATGATACCAAATGGTCATTGAGACTGTTCTGCTGGAGCTCCCCTCATCTCTGGTCATAAGTGTGGACCAGCAAGAGCCCAGAGGGTAACAAAGATGGCGGTGTTCTCCGAACCTAACCTGGAGCTGCCCACTCCCTTCGCTGTGCCTGTCCTCAAGGAGTGGGCCAGTCTTTCGCAGCGCTTCTTCTTAGATCCCATCTGTTCATGTTTTTCTTCTATGACGTAGAGATGGCTCTCCTGAGCCCCGATGAGTTCTTCTCTCCTGATCGTTCCCGGCGGCCATAGATCTGTCACTTGCTGTGCCGTAGTGATGTGCTATTCCGCAGAGTACATTTCGGTAGCCCAGGAGCTCATCTCCTTGACTCTTGAGTACACGTCCCCGGTATGAGGCTGTCAATCACGCCCGGGTGGGTTCTGTCACTGCTCATTGAAGCGACGACGCTATGAATAAATGCAGGATTTATACATTAACTTTCTGGAAGGAATTCTAATTGAAGTGCCCCCCCCCCCCCCATACATTTATATATGAGGCAATTGCTATTCATATTTATGTACGTTATTAAAAGCAATTAAAAACTTTTTTTTTTCCCTGCCCGTCTTCGTCACATTTCCATTAGTCAGGAACAGTCGATATGTGACAGTGGACCCACGAATTATCAGCTTTACAGAAAGGTTTTAGGTAGATACATCCATGAATTTTATACCGCGGTTAGTGAGGAAATTAAAAAAGGTTTTAAGTGACAAGGAAAAGAAAAACCGCCGCATAAGACCAGCAAAGCGAATGAGATTAAAGAAATCTCATGTACACTTTGCAGACAGGGGTGGACTGGGAACCTAAAGTGGCCCTGGAAAAAAACACTAAAAATTGCCCCATGTAAGGCTGGTCCAAGGTGGGGCAATACCAGTCGGCGGGGTCATCCATGCATAGCGAGGAAATACCGTACCAGCAGAACCATAAACCGCAGTGCAGCACAATATAATTAAGATATGCAGCAGCACAGCGGGCGTGAGGGGTGAGATGTGGGCTGCAGCGCTGCAGGCATGTGCGGATGCTGGTCGGGGTACGTGAGTACATACCTGATTCTCACAGCATTACATACCGCCAAGAGCTCATAGTGTACCTGGCCAGGTGCAGAGAGGTGGGCTTAGTCGGTCCCTCAGGCATCGGCCCCCTGGAAAATTTCCCTGTAAGGTCTATGGCCAATTCACCCCTGCGTGCAGATCTAGAAATGCGCAGCATTACAATTATTTCTGCGGCTCTTTTGTGCGGATTTCACCCTCTTCCACGAAAGAGTGAAATCTGTGGCAAAACGCATAAAATCATAAATAACTGCAGTTTTTGGCGCAAAAACGGATCTTCTGCATGTTAACCTGCACCCGTGTGGCGCCCCCTAAAGCTTCCCGTACACTTTCAGTAGCTGCCACTTGACTTGATCCTTCTCTGCCTCAGGCCTCATGCACACGACCGTTTTTTTATGCTGTCCGCAAAAAGGGGTTCCGCTGTTCAGTGATCCGTGTCCGTTTTTGCCTTCCGTTGTGTTTCCGTGTGTCTTCCGTTTTTTTTAGCGGACATGACCCAAAAGATTTTACCAAAAGACAGGCTGACAATTTTTCCCAAGTGCCTGCCAAGGGATCCGCAAAAAAAACGGACACGGAACACGGATGACACACGGATGGCCATCCGCATTTTTTCACGGACCCATTGACTTGAATGGGTCCGTGAACCGTTTTTCACGGACAAGAATAGGACAGGTTATATTTTTTTGACGGACTGGAATCACGGACCACGGACGCGGAGCACAAATGGTGCATCTGCCGAGGTTTCCACGGACCCATTGAAAACCAATGGGTCCGCAGAAAATCACGAAAAACGGAGCAACGGACACGGAATCAAACAACGGTCGTGTGCATGAGGCCTCATTCACATAAAATAGTTGGACGGTACAATATAGATATACACTGTATATACTAGGCCTGCACAATATATCGCGAAAGCAATTGTTATCGCAATTAATCGCCATATCGCAATTTGCTGACCCAAAAATGCTGCAATTATATTACCGTATTTTTCGCTTTATAAGACACACTTTTTTCCCCTCAAAAGTGGGGGGGGGGAATGGTAGTGCGTCTTATAAAGCGATGGTTGACTTTCTACGTGACACTGTATCTCCGGCCGCTATGCTGCACAGCGCGGCCGGCGATACATCAGTTATAGTGCGGGGAGGGAGGAGGGGCCGGTGGAAAGTCGTTATTGTAATGAACACATGTTCTTATATCTATTTTATTTACCTGTTCTGTGCAGCGCTATTAAGAAAATGGCAAGTTTGGTATTTTGTACTTTTGCAGTAATGCAAATATGTATTTTATTTTGAAAAACACTGCGCATTTCAGTTCTTAAGTTTAGCATAACTACATTTCACATTATCAGTCATCTGTGTGCGCTTTTACCTTGAAAATCTAAGCAGACAGACCTCTAGCACAATTCCCTTTAAAATATCGCATCGCATCGCATATAGTTATCGCAATTTTTAGGGCCCTAATCGCAATCGCACAAAATTCCCATATCGTGCAGCCCTAGTATATACCGTGCATTTGTACGGTATACATCAGTCAGTACATGGACATCCCATGACCACTTACCTGGCTACCCTGGTCTATAAGGAATGAGCTGGCTGAGCACAGTGCCGATTGCTGCTGTTATACGGAGGGCTCGTATTGATCCCATATATCTTTAGAAGCCCTGTCTTCCCTGTTAAGAATCCCCCCCCCTCCTGCTCCCATCTGCTGAAGAGCCTTCCTTCATTGCCGAGATGATAGAGTTTAGTGGAGCAAACATCCACTTCACACGAGCCGTAACCTCTCTGCCAGAAAACCACCGCTACCAGAAGTGATTGTGTCAGGAGAGATCAATACAGCAGCTGGAATTCTATTCATCTGGTCCTGAAAATAGGACGACGAGTCCATACGAAGAGAGCGGCTGCCTTTATTCCTGGGATTTCTGTCTTGCTGACAATTTTTAAAACCTACAATATACACTGTGTTAGTACAGAGGCCTGGGGGCGGAGCATGACACCGAAGAGAAGACCCCTTGGTCACGCTCTGCCCCCGACATCGACTGGGATTTCTGTATTGCTGACATTTCTAAAAGGAGCACTGCAGGTAAAACCTACATACAGTGTTAGTTCAGGGACCCTGGGGGCGGAGCATGACACCGAAGAGAGGACCCCTTGGTCATGCTCTGCATTGAACATGACATAGTATCAGTTTGGCCCAGACTGTTCCTTTAAAGCAGGCATGTCCAAACTCTGGCCCTCCAGGTGTTGCAGAACTACAACTCCCATCATGCTCTTCTATAGGTTGATAGCTGTAGGTTGTCCAGGAATGTTGGGAGTTGTAGTTTTGCAACATCTGGAGGGCCGGAGTTTGGACATGCCTGCTTTAAAGGGATTGTCCCATGAACAACATTTTATCATTTATCCAGAGAACAGGCGATAAATGTATCATCATTGCTGGGGGTCCGACTGCTGGGACCCTCCCAGGAGAGCCTGAGCCCAATGTGTGAATGGGAGCAGTGGTGCGCATGCGCCTATGGGACTGGGGAATATAGCGCTCGTCTGTCTTCACCACACCCATAGTGGTGAGTGAAGCAGTGGTCACTCGTGTGCACTACCACTCTGCTTACTACCCCTGTATGTGATTGCCATGGGGGTCCCGTCGGTCGGACCCGCTAGCCGTGGGCCTAACCCTTTGAGAAATGATGCTGCAGAGGACAATGCTATAGAAGATATATATATACACACACACACGCTGTGTATGGCCCCTTTCACACGAGCGAGTTTTCCGCGCGGATGCAATGCGTGACGTGAACGCATTGCACCCGCACTGAATCCTGACTCATTCATTTCAATTGGTCTGTGTACATGAGCGTTTTTTTTCACGCATCTCTTGTGCGTTGCGTGAAAATCGCAGCATGTTCTATATTATGCGTTTTTCACGCATCCCTAGCCCCATAGAAATGAATGGGGCTGCGTGAAAAACGCATTGCATCCGCAAGCAAGTGCGGGTGCATTGCGTTTTTCACTGATGGTTGCTAGGAGATGTTGTTTGTAAACCTTCAGTTTTTTATCACGCGCGTGAAAAACGCGTCAAAACGCATTGCACCCGCGCGGAAAAAACTGAACAACTGAACGCAATCGCAGGCAAAACTGAATGTCTTTGCCTGTGAAATTGCACAGTTTTCACTGAACGCATCCGCAACGCATCCGGACCTAATCCGGACACGCTCGTGTGAAAGAGGCCTATAGCTTGTGCACTGGTGCGCCCCTGCTAGGGTGTCCTAGGCTTCCTGTAGAGAGGACTCTTCCGGTGCGGCTACAATTCCCCCAGGATTAGGTCCCGGCGAGGGACTGATTAATACGCAGCGGACAGGAGGCGCTGATTATTTCCCTGGACCCTGGAGGTGTCATCTCAGTATGAACGCTGATTATATTTTACAATTTTCCACCTTGTTGATGTGAAGTAAGAGGCATTTATGTCCCTGTGCCTTCAGGGTGACTCTAGATGATTTCTACACGCTGGGCTTTTTTCCTAATCAGACATCGCACCGATGGAAATGATCAGCCAGTAAACGTTCGCCCGCTGCGCTAATGTGCTGTGCGCTGTGCACCGACGAGGCTCATTTCCGCCTTACAACCTACTGCACAGGGGTAGGCGTCATTGGCCTCCATTACCATATACTCCAGGAAAAGCTCCCAACATATACTGTATAGGGAGGCTGTGATGGATCGTCACCCATACACTATATAATGTATACGTCATGAGCTGCCCGCAGGGGTGACAGATGCCACCGTTCACAGCACATCTTGGCTCTCCTTCCGCCCGGGCGATGCACTTACTTGAGTTACTCAGACTTCGTTTGACCCGCTTCTCCATTTTTTTCCAGTAGTTTGGTAGAGGACGCCATTGTGTTCGGGATTAGAACAACATGGCTGCTTTCTTCTAGAAACAGCAGCACGCCTGTCCAGGGTTGTGTCTGCATGCACTGAAGTGATTGGAGATGAGCTGCAGTACCGCACGCAACCTGTGGACAAGCGTGGCGCTGTGTTCAGAAGAGAGCAGCAATGATTTTCAGATCCTGTACAACCCCTCTGGATTTATCTATGGGCATCGAATTTTCGGGTGTTCAACCAAACCTCACAATTAGTAGGTTTCACGTCATGTGACGGATCCGTTGCTGCTATTTTTGCATTTCAGTGCCTATGACAGCATAGAAAAGAGGAAATGCAGATGCCAGTGTAAACGGAGCCCTATGGACACGTTTAGTATGTAGTCCAGGGTACATGCTAAACCTAAGGCAATAACGCAGTGTGAGCCCAACCCTAGTATTGAGCTCAGTGCAGAAATCTATAGGCAGATAGCTCCTGAGCACCCCCTAGTGGTGGCTGCAGGCAGGGAAGTTTTTATAACTGGTTATGCAAAATAATGCAGGAGCTCTGTATCAGAAACATGGCTCCAGACCATATAATAATATATATGTCATTCATCTGGGGTCGGTCACGTCTCCTGCCGCCGGTGGGATGTTTGGTTTACCGTGTCACCAGCTGTATTAGTTAGGAATAGCTCTGCCCAACTATAGGTTACTCCGCTCGTGTGTCCGGGGCAGATGTTAAGTGCTGGGAATCTTCTCCAGATGAATAAACCTGTCTCATCCGATCCTCAGCCATCCTGCCGAACACCGCCCCCCCCCCCCGCCCTCGGCACATCTGCTGATCTGAGACCTGTCCGCTTTAGTATGTATGCAGCGGAGTGTCACAGGCCTGTGGGGCTTTAATAGAGACGTTTCCTCTGCTTTCTAAGTAAATGTGAAGTAATATGGGATTCAGGAGAAGGGTCTTTTGTCACTTTTATCTTTCGAGAAATTTTTACAAACCATGTTGTGTTATTCTGCTCCAGAAACCGGAATCCTGTGTCCTCTGTGTGCAGTGATGTCATTGTAGACTAACGCCAAATACAGTGCGTGCAGTGATGTAATTGTAGACTAACGCCAAATACAGTGCGTGCAGTGATGTCATTGTAGACTAACGCCAAATACAGTGCGTGCAGTGATGTCACTCTAGACTAACGCCAAATACAGTGCGTGCAGTGATGTCACTCTAGACTAACACCAAATACAGTGCGTGCAGTGATGTCATTGTAGACTAGCACCAAATACAGTGCGTGCAGTGATGTCATTGTAGACTAGCACCAAATACAGTGCGTGCAGTGATGTCATTGTAGACTAGCACCAAATACAGTGCGTGCAGTGATGTAATTGTAGACTAACGCCAAATACAGTGCGTGCAGTGATGTCATTGTAGACTAACGCCAAATACAGTGCGTGCAGTGATGTCACTCTAGACTAACACCAAATACAGTGCGTGCAGTGATGTCATTGTAGACTAACACCAAATACAGTGCGTGCAGTGATGTCATTGTAGACTAACACCAAATACAGTGCGTGCAGTGATGTCATTGTAGACTAACACCAAATACAGTGCGTGCAGTGATGTCATTGTAGACTAGCACCAAATACAGTGCGTGCAGTGATGTCATTGTAGACTAGCACCAAATACAGTGCGTGCAGTGATGTCATTGTAGACTAGCACCAAATACAGTGCGTGCAGTGATGTCATTGTAGACTAGCACCAAATACAGTGCGTGCAGTGATGTCATTGTAGACTAGCACCAAATACAGTGCGTGCAGTGATGTCATTGTAGACTAGCACCAAATACAGTGCGTGCAGTGATGTCATTGTAGACTAGCACCAAATACAGTGCGTGCAGTGATGTCATTGTAGACTAGCACCAAATACAGTGCGTGCAGTGATGTCATTGTAGACTAACACCAAATACAGTGCGTGCAGTGATGTCATTGTAGACTAGCACCAAATACAGTGCGTGCAGTGATGTCATTGTAGACTAACACCAAATACAGTGCGTGCAGTGATGTCATTGTAGACTAGCACCAAATACAGTGCGTGCAGTGATGTCATTGTAGACTAGCACCAAATACAGTGCGTGCAGTGATGTCATTGTAGACTAGCACCAAATACAGTGCGTGCAGTGATGTCATTGTAGACTAACACCAAATACAGTGCGTGCAGTGATGTCATTGTAGACTAGCACCAAATACAGTGCGTGCAGTGATGTCACTCTAGGCTAACACCAAATACAGTGCGTGCAGTGATGTCACTCTAGGCTAACACCAAATACAGTGCGTGCAGTGATGTCACTCTAGTGTAAAACCAAATACAGTGTGTGCAGTGATGTCATTGTAGACTAGCACCAAATACAGTGCGTGCAGTGATGTCACTCTAGACTAACACCAAATACAGTGCGTGCAGTGATGTCACTCTAGGCTAACACCAAATACAGTGCGTGCAGTGATGTCATTGTAGACTAACACCAAATACAGTGCGTGCAGTGATGTCACTCTAGACCAGGCATCCTCAAACTGCGGCCCTCCAGCTGTTGCCAAACTACAACTCCCAGCATGCCCGAACAGCCTACAGGTATGAGCTTACAGCAGGGCATTGTGGGAGTTGTAGTTTTACAACAGCTGGAGGGCCGCAGTTTGAGGATGCCTGCTCTAGACTAGCACCAAATACAGTGCGTGCAGTGATGTCATTGTAGACTAGCACCAAATACAGTGCGTGCAGTGATGTCATTGTAGACTAGCACCAAATACAGTGCGTGCAGTGATGTCACTCTAGACTAAAACCAAATACAGTGCATGTAGTGATGTCACTCTAGACTAACACCAAATACAGTGCGTGCAGTGATGTCATTGTAGACTGAAAATTCAGCTCTGTATACGGAGCTTTACATAACCCCAGAATATGTAAGACTGTACCTGATATCATGTGAACTATGCCCAACAGGAGGCGGAAAACACACTGAGGCTGATGCAGAGCAAGCTGAGGGAGGAGGAGAACAGGCTGCAGAAGTCAGCAAGTAAGATGTCAGCACATACTACCTCTGCTACCTGTACGTCACACTCCTGTCATCACATACTACCTCCGCTACCTGTACGTCACACACCTGTCATCACATACTACCTCCGCTACCTGTACGTCACACACCTGTCATTACATACTACCTCCGCTACCTGTACGTCACACACCTGTCATCACATACTACCTCTGCTACCTGTATGTCACATACTTGTCATTACATTCTACCACTGCTACCTGTACGTGACACACCTGTCATCACATACTACCTGTACATCACACACCTGCCATCACATACTACCTCTGCTACCTGGTAGTGAATTCATTGTTTTATTTGCTCTCTAGATAGCAATGAAGATTCGGATAGTGAGATCCAGGATGACGAAGGCTCTGATGACATGGAGGAGGAGGACAGGAGACTCGTTAAATTTCAGATGGGGCGCAGCATACCCGTACAAGGTACTGTCTCTAGTATCTAGGAAATTCCTGCCACAGAGTTCTGCTTCTTCAGCTGTGAACATCTATCGGCCCCAACAACTGCTCTCTAGCAGCATTAAAGGGGTTGTCTCACTTCAGCAAATGGCATTTATCATGGAGACAAAGGGACCGGAGATGCTGAGCCTCCCGGCCACCAGAGAGATAGGTGTCTTTTTCTATACTGTGCAAGCACGACCACTGCTGCTGGATTGCAGGTGGTCGTTACCATGGAAACAAGCAGTGTATAATGTGATGGGAAAATGAATCCAGCCAGCAGAGGAAGCAATATGGACAATCACAATACTTTAGTAAGTGCCTTGTATTAACTTTCTCTACATGATCAATGCCATTTGCTGAAATGACACAACCCCTTTAAACTTTCTTTCTGCTGTGTTTGCAAGTCTAGATCTAGGCAGGTATTAACACTGTGTGATCGGCACACTGCGCCCTTACAATAAGCATCTAGAGAGCGCCCCCGACCCCTGCTGTGATGTGCTCCCGTAGCAGGAATGGTTATAGGAGTTAATGGGGACATGTAACTTTTATTGGTTTGCTTGTCACTTAGGGTACTTTCACATTTGCGGCATAGCTATCCGGCAGGCTGTTCCGGTGGGTGAACAGCCTGCCGGATCCGCCATGCCGCAAGTACCCGTGCACTGCCGTGCTGCCGCTCCGTCCCCATTGACTATAATGGGGCAGGGGTGGAGCTACGGCGCAGCACGGCAGTGCACGGCCGGAGATCGCCGGACTAAAAGTACTGCATGTCCGACTTTTTAGTCCGGCGATCTCTGTCGTGCTACGCCGTAACTCCGCCCTCTGCCCCATTATAGTCAATGGGGACGGAGCGGCAGCACACGGGTACTTGCGGCATGGCGGATCCGGCAGGCTGTTCACCCGCCGTAACAGCCTGCCGGATAGCTATGCTGTGAATGTGAAAGTACCCTTACTAAGGACTGGGGTGCGCTGCCATTTTAATATTTTTAGATACTGATTGAATCTATTGAGTGATCGCTGCAGTCCGTGACATTGCAGACAACCCAATGTATTCCATGGACTGCAGCAATAGCTCAATAGCTAAAATCGGTCAGTGGCACCACAAACATTATCTCAGTGTAACCCTAGCCTTTGGCCTCATACACATGGCCGTATCCGTTTTGCAGTCCGCAAAATGCGGATACCGGCCATGTGCATCCCTTAGTTTCCGCGGTTCTCAAAATGCCTATTCTTGTCCGCAAAACAGACAAGAACAGGACATGCTCTATAATGTGCAGCACGGATGCGGAGAGCACACGCATGACATCCATGTTCTGTCTGCAATTTTTGTGGCCCCATAGAAATGAATAGGTCCGCGTGCGATCTGCAAAAAAATACGGTCATGTGCACGGGGGCCTTAATTTAGTAATATCAATTAGGTGCGCTTTTTAGGTGGTGTCCATTGTGAGCCCATGGTGCATCTAAAAACCCGCGCTCACCCAGAGATCAGCCCAGTTTTAAATGTCTGCAGGTAAAAGCGCTTTTACTTAGGAGCAGGCGTTTATCAACCTGCCAGTCTCCATCTGGACGCAGTTTGTGGTCACGACATGTGAACACAGCCTTAAAGTCTCTGTGCAGTTCTAGATTTAAAGGGAACCAGTCACTGAATATGACGTCTGAGCTCGGCTGATATATAGTTTTATGGGGAAAAAATCTGTATAACGTGTATTTCATTCATTTACGTTCCTGCTCATTGTGATCTTTGAAGTCTAGGAGGCGGAGCTATCAGTGATTGACAGCCTGCCCTCTATGGCTGTGTATACAGAGAGAGCTGTCAATCACAGATAGGACCGCCTCCTGGACTTCAAAGATCACAATGAGCAGGAACGTAAAGGAATGAAATACAAGTTATACTGAATCTTCTCCGACAAATCTATATATTAACCTGTTCAGCTCCTCCTGCTCTATAACACGCTGCTTGGAGATTGCACTGCAGTTAGTGGTGACAGGTCCCTTTAAACTCTGCCTAGTGACCGTGTGTTAAAGGGGTTTAAAAGGGGTGGAGCCAAGCAAGTGACATCACGTTCATTAGTCACATGACATTTGTACAGCTCGTTGAGGAAGCCGTAGAGTTCACCGCGGGGGTGCCGGCTCAGACCCCCCACCAATCGGACATTGATGACCTATCCTGCAGATAGATCCTACAGAGAAGTCTACTGATGGAAAACCCTTTTAAAAATGGCATCAATACAGGAACACAACGCCTTACGCAAAATGCAACCTGCCTATAAAGATTGGATGTGTGAATAAAACCAATTCAGCGTGTAAGTGTGAATGAGCCCGTAACCTTCATTACTGCCGCGTCTCGTTGTAAACTGTCTCTTTACACATTGTAATGAACAATTAATGATAATAGGAAGTATGCGCTCACTCAGAGCGAGAGGCAGATGCGATCTCGCCCCATAGATAATGAATGTGTTGTTACAGGGAGGGGCGCCCGCATTGTGGGGACCATGCAAGGAGGAGACAGCGATGAGGTAAGTGACTGGACAGAGGAGCTGTAACGTACTGTATCTATCCCGAACTTAAAGTCTGCCATCGGGTGAAGGTCCGAGCCGCCAAAAAAAGGGGGACAACACCAGTCACGTTTAGTGCTGCAGCAATTCTTTTAGCAATGAGCCACACCTCTAAGCCCCCCTGATCCCCATTCTGACGACCGTACAGTAATAGTATCCCCTTAATGCCTACCCAAACAGTAAGAAGGTCCTCTTGGTGTCACCTAACAATAATGATGCCCCTCAGACATAATGATGCCCACTAAAAGCCACCCTCACAGTGGAATGGCACACACAGAACTAGGCCCCCTTAAGTGCCCCCAAAACAAAGTGATGTTCTCTAAGTGCCCCTTTATAAAGTACAATGCCCCCTCACAGAGTTGTCTTCTTGAGTGATCCCCCACACAGTATGAGCCCCCTTAAATAGCTTCCACTCCCAGTAGGTGGCCCCCACACAGTGCTGCCTTCTCACCCATATAGAGTCAAGGCCCCTTAAGTGCCCCCCTACACAGTGATGCCACCCTCAGGGGAGTGGCTATAAGGGAAGCAAGAGAAGCAGCTGCTTTGGGGCCCAAACTTAGAAGGGCCTGACCCAGAAGGAGGATTAAAACATTTTATAGTCAGGCCAACAGTGTTATACAATGATATTATATACAGTGACGCAGTAGGAAATGGACGGAGCTGCTGCCGGGCCTCGTCTCAGAGAGCGATCTTGACTAGCCATGGGAGTGAGGGTTGCACAGGAGGAGGGGGTTATGAAGAAGTTGCTGTGGGACCCAGTCATTTCTAGTTATGCCACTGGCCTCCCTCATAGTTATGCCCCCTTTTAGTGTTCTCCTTCACATGGTTATGTCTCCTTAGATTGCAGAGCACACAGTGATGCCCCCTTTAGTGGCCCCACACACACATATATGCCCCCCACCCTAATCACAGACTTGTGCCTCTAGTTTAAATACTCGCCTATCCCACATTCCACCGACGAACGGAGCACAGCACGGCCGCTCCTTCTTGTGCTCTGCCGTCTGTGGCCCAGCACAGCAAGTGCGATAACGTCACTACATCACGCTTGCCAGTGCTTAACTACGCAGGGGAATGGTGAAGCTGGGAGCTATCGTCTCCCTGCTTCACCATTGTATTCAACTGTATCTGCGTCATCAGGGTGCAGATACAGTTGAAGGCGGGAAATGCAGGGGTCCGCCAGTTAAGTGCCTCTGGCCTACAGTATATCAGATTGAGCCATCCATATACTGCAGCCTAGTGGCTGAGCAAAGAAACTACAATCGCTGCCAATAGGTGTCATTATTGTGCATTTATATGGCACCATCTCTGTCCGTAGTGCTGTACAGCGGTACAAGTTTAAAGGGGTTGTCTCAATATGAGCAATGTCCACTCACCGGAGGTCTGACCGCACATTGCTAAGGCTAGTTTCTCAGTAGCATTAAAACTATCTTGCAGAGGAATTGCCTGTCAGAGTTTATCGTGTCCGCCATAGCTGGAAAGGGCCGGAGCATCGCCAGGCCCCATTGTTTATAATGGGACCTGCGGGGATCCGGACTGTTTCCGGTATGAGTGCTGGGATTTAGTATTGAGCAAACTTGAGTTTTTTAAGTTCGCTGTACAAGTTTCCAGTTATCTAAGAATAATTCTGATATGGATTCCGCCACCACGGACTTTAAGTTATGGTCCGTGGCGGCGGAATCCATAACGTAATTCTTAGATGACCCGAACCTTGTACGCCGAACTTGAAAACACGAGTTCGTTCATCGCTACGATGACGTAATGAGCCAACCACACAAGTGCAGTCCAGAGTATTGGAAGTCCAGGTGCATGCACAGTTTCTTACATCCGATAATCTGGAACGTTTGGTGATCCACTAACTGTTCTTATTTTCTGGAATAATTGGATTTTAATGCATGATGTAGTGACCCCATTAAAATCCAAGTACTGTAGACTTTAGGGTTGTCAGGGGGAGGCTTCCGTACAGGTGAGCGCATAGTCTGGATACCCACGTGAGACGTCAGCAGGTAACGGCTTATTTCCTCCATCCCAGTTCTCCATTTCTCTGGCCGTGTGCTCTCCTTCTCTCCGCTCCTCATATCTCATGTCTTCTTTTTATCTCCTTGCTGTCATTACATGGAGGCGGGCGCCACTCCTGCCATTATAAGTAATACTGAGGCTGTCCGCAGCCACCAGCAGGTTGGTACATGCACCTTACCCACAGGAGAACCCCATAGACCCATCCTTACTGTGGTGTCAGATGAGGCTCAGACCATTGCATCATGGGAGATGCTTGCACTAATATTTCACCATCGCTTCGTCACACAGGACGCCTTAGAGGACAGTGAGATGGATGTGGAGGATGAAGATGATGAGGACGACGATGATGATGAGGACGACGATGATGAGGAAGAAATTATGAGGGCAAGGGGTCCCAAGAGAGACTTGGGAAAGCCCAGCGGACGATTGCGACAAAACGAGTCATTTGTGGAGAGTGACAATGACTTCTAACATGGTGCATGCTGACCACAGCAGTTCTTAAAGGGGTTCAGTCAGCTCTTCTTACATGTCTGTTTCAGTAAAAACTTGTATTCGCCCAAAAATGTTAACTCTGGAGCATCTTTTCTTACTTCTCTGCATTGTGCTGTTCCTCTGTTAATCCTCCTAGAAAGGTATGCATAAATTGACACTATCCAGTCAGTGCTGAAATGCAGGCTGTGCTGGGAAACACCCTAAGGCTACATGCACACGACAGTTGTTTTTTGCTGTCCGCAAATCACAGATCCGTCTCCCTTTTTTTTTCACATCCACATCTGTTCCTTGTGTCCGCAAATTTTGTAGGTTGTGCTTCCGTGTGTCTTCCGTTTTTTTTTTGCGGATCCGCAAAAAAAAAAAAAACGGAAGGCTTGAACCAGTTCCTAAAGTACCTGTACAAGTGCCCTGGTTTCCAAGCAACCATCCACAAAAAAAAAACGGATGCGGATGACAAACGGATGGCTTCCGTTGGTCATCCGCATTTTTTGCGGACCAATTGACTTGTATGGGTCCGCAAACCGTTTTTTGCGGACAAGAATAGGACATGCCATATTTTTTTTGCGGCCGTGAAATGCGGACAGGCAACGGAAGAGGCATCCGCATTTTTAACGGATCCATAGAAATGAATGGGAAACCATCGGATCCGCAAAAAAAACGGAACGGAGGCCGCAAAAAACCACTGCCGTGTGCATGTAGGCTAAGGGGAATTTCAACACCTGTCAGTTTATTCATCCATTTCCTTAAAGGGGTTGTCAGAGTTATTTTTAATTATGACCTATCCTCGGGGTAGGTCATCAATATCAGATCGGCGGGGGTCTGACAGCCGGCACCCCCGCCGATGAGCTGGTTGAAGAGAACGCCACGCTCCATGCGAGCGCAGCCTTCCTTTCATTGTTTACCTGCTCGCCGTTGCATCTGCAGTGTAATTACAAGAAGCCGTCCTATTTATTTCAGTAGGTACGGGTACTTCCTATACCAGTGTACTACAGAGCCGTCCCATTGAAATGAATGGGACGGCTTAGGTGTAATTACACTGCGGATGCGACGGCGAGCGGGTAACCATTGAAGAGGAGGCAACGCTGGCACTGCAAACAGCTGATTGGCCAGGTGCCGGACCCCCACCGATCTGATACTAAAGATCTATCTTATGGATAGGTCATCAATAAAAATAACTTGGACAACCCCTCTAAGGAGTAACAAAGCAACAGCACAGTTGTAAGATCAGATGTCCCAGAATTGGGGAACAAAAAATGACCAGTCCTTTGCTACACCAGGCGCAGGGCCCTGTAGGGCTAGTTCAGCTGAATTTAATACCTAACGATCCATTGATTCATCAAAAATACTTTTAATCCTTATGCAAATGAGCAGTTAAGTGCCCTAAGGGCGGGCCCAAGCACTGTGCACCCTTTCTTCTTCTCCTTGATTGACAGCATCAGGTTGCTGCATAGTCACTTCGCCTAGCCCTGTCCATCAAGGAGAGGGAGGGGCTGGCAGAGGAAGCAAGAGAAGCACAGAGTGGTTTGGGCCCGCCCTCAGTGCACCTAACTTCTCATTTGCATAAGGATTAAAAGTACTTTTCCTCCAGAACCAGGCAACGGATCGCTAAGTGAAAGATATCATTACATTCAGATAAGGCATTGTGCCTGGTGTAACAGTGATCTTCCTGGTGACACACTCCCTTTAATGGACCAAGACTTCGAATTCCACCTCCAGATTCCTTGTATTTATTCACCCTTTGTTTATTACCAGTTTGTTCACGGTTTGTTTAAAAATACAAAAGAAACAAAGATTATTGTGATGATTCTTCATATTTCACTATGAAAGAAAGACAAAGGAGAGGAAGTTCTAGAATGTATGATAAGCGGATTTGGGGGGGGGGGATGTAGGAGGCCCCTTTCACACGAGCGAGTTTTCCGCGCGGGTGCAATGCATGACGTGAACACATAGCACCCGCACTGAATCGGGACTCATTCATTTTAATGGGTCTGTGTACATGAGCGTTGTTTTTTTGAAAATTGCAGCATGGTCTATATTCTGCGATTTTCACGTGGCCCCATAGACGTGAATGGGGCTGAGTGAAAAACGCATCGCATCCGGAAGCAAGTGCGGATGCGATGCGTTTTTCACTGATGGTTGCTAGGAGATGTTTGTAAACCTTCAGTTTTTTTATCACGTGCGAGATAAACGCATCAAAACGCATTGTACCCGCGTGGAAAAAACTGGACAACTGAACGCAATGGCAGACAAAACGGACTTATTTTGCGAGCAAAATTGCGCGTTTTTTAACTGAACGCATCCTGACCGAATCCTTCACGCCCGTGTGAAAGGGGCCTGAAGGGGCAGTCGTCAGTGTATCCTGTGTGTCTGAGAATACGTCAGCTGAATCTCAGTAGTGAAGACAAGTCAGGGATGCTTAACCTGCGGCCCTCCAGCTGTTGCAAAACTCCCAGCATTCCCTAATAGGCATGCTGGGAGTTGTAGTTTGGCAACAGCTGGGGGGGCCGCAGGTTGGGCATCCCTGAGCTAAGTCATCTTCATCCATATAATAATAGGAACATATTCTGAGATTGGTTGGTTCTTCTTCAACCTGTCGGCAGTATCGCCATCCCAAGGGGTAACATGAGGCTACTTGACCCCAGTTCAAAATCTGTAACAGGCCCCCTACCTACCATGTGTCATATGTAGGACTCGTCCATGTGTGGCCCCCCTCTTGCACCAGCTTGTAGGTGCAACCCCTGCTCTCCATTCCATTTAAGGTCTCATGCACATGACAGTATCCGTTTAACAGATGCAGTCTGTGAGCCATCCGCATTTTTGTTGACTGTTCCATTGACTGCAACGGGTCCGTGGGCCGCATTTTTGTCCTATGCTTTCCCGCAAAACGCGGACCACAGACCCACTGCAGTCAATGGGTCTACAAAAAATGAGGCTGCAACACATTAGGAAAATCTGCTATGTGCAGATGGCAAAATACTAAAGACTTTGTGCATGAGGCCTAAATATGATAGACAAAGTCAAAGAACAACCAAACAATCATTTTGGAAATTTTATATATTTTTTTGCAAAAATGGAAAATTGTTGCATAATTTAAAAGGTGAATGCCCAAAAATGGGGAAAAACTGAACCTTCAGTAGAATTTGTAAGGAAGCGTTTAATGAACTTGCTGATGCTTAGTGGCATCGTCCTTATGGTTCCTCCAGCGTCCACCATGAGTGGCTTCTCATATGTTCACTTGGCAGTGCGGAGCTTCGTTCTTCAGCGTATCCGAAATGACCTTGGCTCCAGATTGGCCAATGTGGTTTCCCTGTAAACTGATTGATAGAGATATGATAAGATAAATCAGAATGGCAGGTGGAATATTTGCCCATGATCATGTCCTTGGCATCTATCTCAAAAGTATAGAACACCCCCCCCCCCCCCCACACAAACACACACACGCTTTAAGCTGGCCATACATGTTAGGCTACTTTCACACTGGCGTTTTGGATTCCATTTGTGAGATCCGTTTCAGGGCTCTCACAAACGGTCCAAAACGGATCAGTTCAGCCCCAATGCATTCTGAATGGATAAGGAGCCGTTCAGAATGCATCAGTTCAGCTCCGTTCCAATTCTATTCCGTTTTAGAGACGGACACCAAAACACAGCATGCAGCATTTTGGTGTCTGTCTGAAGAGGCGGAGCCTAACGGATCCGTTTTTAATTACAATGTAAGTCAATGGGGATGGATCCGTTTTCAATGGCACAATATGGTGCGTTTGAAAACAGATCCGTTCCCCATTGACTTTCAATGTAATTCAAAACGGATCCATTTTGGACTTTGTCATTTTTCTTTTAACTAATCCAAACGGATCCGTTCTGAACGGATACAAACATTTGCATTATAGGTGCGGATCCGTCTGTACAAATAAACTGACGATCCACACCAATGCAAGTGTGAAAGTAGCCTTAGATGTGTTTCAGCCTAACCAGTGTATGGACGCCTCCCAACAGTAGATGGAGGGAGAGTAGGGTCAGGCATGATCAATTTCAACATACCCGATCCTTTTGTTCTTGGGGAACTAAGATGCCACTGCATCGGACCATGCATGTGTAGAAGGCGATCGGAAGAGATAGCTGTCAGGCCAGCTGACAGCTATCTTGTGTATGGCCCGGTTTACTGCTCTCCAGTCTCACTGATGGAGGAGAGCTCTATTGCGACCTCTGTTAATTCCACAATACACGGTCATGTATGAGAAGACGTACCTGAGGGAAACAAGAGACGAGTTTCCAGAGACTGCATTAGCAAGACAGATGGCACCGTCCAGACCTATGGAGTTTTCTTGCAAGCTGGAAAAATAAGATGGCTGTTCGCTATGGTCTTAATAAACTGCATGTAGGTTCTGTATCTGCCTGCCTCACATTATAGACCTTACTTTAGAATCTGCAGGGTGTTGTTAACCTTCAGCGCAGCCGCCAGGGCCTTAGCTCCTCGAAGCCCAATATTGTTCCCTCGTAAACTGAAGGTGTAAAAAACAAACAAAAAAAACATTGGCATCCATGGCAATTAATCGGGCGCCATGCCCTTCCCAAAAACATGTGCTTCCCCAGAGGAACTCACTCGAGTGTGGTCAGATTCCTATTCACCATCAAGGCCTCTGCTAGCGACTGTGCCCCTGAAGGTCCGACAGCCGCTCCCTGCAGACTGCGACATAAAGAAGAAATGATAACCAAACATGGAAGAGAATATATTGTGCCTAAGGTTTAGGGCGGGGGTGCACAACCTTTTCTGGTTGGGGGCCACATTGTCAGCCTGAACCAATTCCAAGGGCCGTAAATAAAACTTAAAGGGGTATTACCAACTGAAATACTGTATTTTTGGCATATTGAACATACAGTATATACTATAAATGTCTAGTTACAGCTCTAGGACTCCCATCGAATAGGAGACTACATGAAAGATACATGTAAGAAGCCATAAGACATAGACCTTCATGGCTTTTACCAGATGTTTGGGGGCCGCACAGAATGGTATGGAGGGCCGCATGTGGCCCCCGGGCCGCAGGTTGTGCACCCCTGGTTTAGGGCATATTCACACATGGCAAATATGTTATCAAATGACTGAAAATCAGTTCAGTTCATTTGAATGCACTCAGTCAAAATGGCATACATTTTATTTTTCTATTAATGGTGACTGAAGTGCACACAGCACTGACATTCCCTCTAATTCACTTTTTAGCTTTGCTTTGTAGATTGGGACAGAGTCAGCAGAGCCATCTCATTATTAGAGGGATGGATTTAATATCAGCTCCATTCTGCTGGAGGCCTACATAAGGGTAGGTTTACATTAGCAGCAGTTACCGTATCTGGCATAGCCAGACACCGCCGAATCTCCAGTCACCATAATAGGCTCTGACGGCTTTCCAGTATAAATAGAAAAATGAGGGGATTGCACTAAAGTGATGAGACTTATGGAAGAGGTGCTCTCAACTTATAGATTCACCCAAATCCAAAAATATTTATCAATAGGATACAAAAGTCGGGCACTCTTCATACATAGGAGGTGCAGACCTTAATAAATAAAACTATATATTTAATATCACCTTTGTAAACAACACTGTCCGGCCAGACAAATATATACAATAAGGCCTCACGCACACGGCCGTTGATCGGGTCCGCGTCCGAGCCGCATATTTCGCGGCTCGGCCGCGGACCTATTCATTTCAATGGGGCCGCAAAAGATGCGGACAGCACTTCGTGTACTGTCCACATCCGTTGCTCCGTTCCGTGCCCCCGCAAAAAAAATATAGCATGTCCTATTCTTGTCCGTTTTGCGGTTTTGCTTCCATGTTTTGCGGATCCGCGATTTGCAGACCGCAAAACACCAACGGTCGTGTGCATGTAGCCTCAATGAAATAAAAATTGAATCAATCCGCATTAAATATAAGACCATATGTAGAAACTGCGTAATAAATAGAATGTCAGTTCCAGCCGCAAATATAACGGCAATCCATGTTCTGAAAAAGCAATAAATCGTAATGCCAATGTAGCGGGAGTCCGTGCTATAAGAACGTAGCAAATAGGGCTGCAATTGTAACGAAAGTCCGTGCTGTGGACAAGCTTCAAAACGTGCTGTGATAAAGTGCCAAAGTCGGCGCAGTTATAGAATTAGGTTTGAACACTTTGTTTTTCATATAAGGCCGGCTGAATAATTCATATATATCTTAATCAACATAAGCCTGTATATTTTATTTGCTACGTTCTTATAGCACGGACTCCCGCTACATTGGCATTACGATTTATTGCTTTTCAGAACATGGATTGCCGTTATATTTGCAGCAGGAACTGACATTCTATTTATTACGCAGTTTCTACATATGGTGATATATTTAATGCGGATTGATTCCATTTTTATTTCATTTATTGTATATATTTGTCTGGCCAGACAGTGTTGTTTACAAAGGTGATATTAAATATATAGTTTTATTTATTAAGGTCTGCACCTCCTATGTATGAAGAGTGCCCGACCTTTGTTTCCAGTATAAGGCTCCTTTCACACGGGCGAGTTTTCCGCGCGGGTGCAATGCGTGAGGAGGACGCATTGCACCCGCACTGAATCCGGACCCATTCATTTCTATGGGGCTGTGCACATGGGCGGTGATTTTCACGCATCACTTCTGCGTTGCGTGAAAATCGCAGCATGCTCTATATTGTGCGTTTTTCACGCAACGCAGGCCCCA
Source organism: Bufotes viridis (assembly GCA_033119425.1). Classification (NCBI taxonomy): domain Eukaryota; kingdom Metazoa; phylum Chordata; class Amphibia; order Anura; family Bufonidae; genus Bufotes; species Bufotes viridis. The sequence goes on from CM065595.1 coordinate 15,559,365, forward strand.
TAGAAGTGAATGGGGCTGCGGAAAAAATCGCAAGCATCCGCAAGCAAGTGCAGATGCGTTGCGATTTTCCCGCATGGTTGCTTAGCAACGGGACCCGATCTCTATTATTTCCCCTTATAACATGGTTATAAGGGGAAATAATAGCACTTAATAAAGAATGCATAGTAAAATGAAGAGGAAGGGGTTAAAAATAATAAAAGGTAACTTACCTTAGCCACTTGATCGCGTAGTTGCGATCTGTCCTCTCTTTCCCTGCATCAGCTAAGATCTACAGGACCTGTGATGACGTCACATCACCATGGTAAGATGGACCATGTGATTGGACCATGTGACGTCCTTTAGTTCTTAGCTGATGCTGGGAAAGAGAGGAGAGATCGCAACTACGCGATCAAGTGGCTAAGGTAAGTTACCTTTTATTATTTTTAACCCCTTCCTCTTCATTTAACAATGCATTCTTTATTAAGAATGCTATTATTTCCCTTTATAACCATGTTATAAGGGAAAATAATCAATTCTACAGAATACTCTACCCGAAACCGGACTTCAGTGATGAAGTCCGGCTTCGGGTTGGGTACCAAACATGGCGTTTTTTCTCACGCGCGTGCAAAACGCGTTCCAAACATTTGCACCCGCGCGGGAAAAATGCGCATATTCCCGCAACGCACCCGCCTCTTATCCGGGCGTCAAACATGACGCCCGTGTAAAAGAGGCCTAAATGCTTGCATTCTGGCGGAAACCTGCCGGATCCCATTAAAGTGAATGGGGATCCAGTGGTGCCCAGCAGTGTCCAACTATGACAAACATGGTAACTCCAGTCTGCTCCCGTCCTGTTACTGACTACAGGATTTACCTACTGCCGATGTGAACCTACCTATAGACAGGCAAGATATACAGAAAAGGCTCAGTATGCAGCTCCCCTGCCACTCCCAGTCTCTGGGCATTTCTCTACTACTTCCTGGAGACTATATATTAGACCAGGCATCCTCAAACTGCGGCCCTCCAGATGTTGTAAAACTACAACTCCCAGAAGGCCCTGCTGTAGGCTGATACCTGTAGGCTGTTCGGGCATGCTGGGAGTTGTAGTTTTGCAACAGCTGGAGGGCCACAGTTTGAGGATGCCTGTATTAGACTATGGCTGGAACAGAAACCTCCAGCGCCCGAGATGTTCTGAAACTACAAATCCCAGAATGCTCTTTTCACTTCTATGGAAGTTACAAGAACAGCCAAGCAAGTGTGTATGCTGGGAGTTGTAGTTTCACAGCAGCTGGAGTGCCGTAGGTTGCTGACCCTTGGTCTATGGGCATATTTCTGACCATTTACGCACATTCATAAATGACACCATGTTGGTTGCTTCTCAGACCTATAATTGGATTTTGAGGTCACTTTCCCTCATCTAGCTCCACATCTTATCCCTCACCATGTCCTCCTTGCCCTCTTTAGGTGCTCCTCATCCTTCTCATGACCATCTGACTTTGTGTTACCCATTCTCCGTCATTATTTCCACCTAACCATCCACAATTCTTATTTCTTAACCTGATTCATGAGACTTACTAAAGAGCAGAAAGCGTACAGTTCTCTTGCAGGGCACTTGCCAGGGCACCCGTGCCCTCATCTCCGATGGCATTTTCCTGCAAGCTAATCAGAAAACAATAATAATCTTCAGTCAGGTAGAAAACTCTTCCTATCTATTCAGATATACATTACAGTAGAACTCTTACTACCCCACCCTAATTTGTCAGGGCCGTGACTGAATGAACTTGAGGAGAGGATCTGCTATTTGGCAGCCTGACATGTGTTGGTATCACTTCCCTTCTTCCACTCCACTTAGTGGGTACGTTATTTAGCAGGGGCGAAACTCCCAGAGTGGAGACTATGAAATATCTGCCTCATCCAAAGCATGCTGGGAAGGAAACTCTGAATTAAAAAGAGTATTTAAAAAATGTCTGCCTATAGTCTCCAGCAGGGGGAGCTCATGGCATAGAATGTATACAGTGAGGTCTGTTAAACTATACAGTGGTAAAAATTGGAGAAGGAGGACCTCAACTGCACTATGTTCGTGCAGTGAGCGAATGGACAAAAGGCGCAAGTCACAACCCGATTTCGGATACAAAGTCTTTTTATTTGATAGATGACGCGTTTTGGGGGTGCTCAGGACCCCTTTATCCGAACGCCAATGCCGAACCCTACACGTGCAGTGAGCATAGAAGCGCCGTTGTACTAGGATACCCCTCAGGCCTCTCTCCAGCTGTGCCAACTAAGAGTACATAGGGGATCCGCTAACAAGCAGACGGCGATAAGGATACAGACTTGATAAAGGGGGCCTGAGCACCCCGAAACGCGTCGTCTATCAAATAAAAAGACTTTGTATCCAAACTCGGGTTGTGACTTGCGCCTTTTGTCCATTCGCTCACTTCACGAACATAGTGCAGTTGAGGTCCTCCTTCTCTAATTTTTACCAAAGTGGCGACTTGGCACTTGCCCGTGGTTCACGTGGACACCATTTGGCAGCACCAACCCCCTCCCTGAATCTTCAACCAACTTCCACCAAAAGGTTGCACTATAATAAGCGCAACCATACCAGGTGAGTAGACTCCACTCATCCTGGTTTGGGGAAAGGGACACCATTTATTCATTCTCACCTATGAGCGCCTTCTCTCCTTCTGTGGCCACCCAATTAAACTATACAGTGAGCTCCCTCTAGTGGTGGCTGCATACAGTCAGGTTTATCATTTTGCTCTATGTGGGGGGATTAGGAGCTTTGGACAAGAAAAAAAAAATGAAGCTCTGATCCCTATAAGAAATTACTCACCACAGAATATTGGATGTTGTTGTGAAAGTTGGAAAATCACTTTAAAGGGGTTGTCTGGGATTAACATATTGATGACCTATCTTCAGGATCGGTCACCAATATGAGATAGCTGGGGGTCCGACTCTCGACACCCCAGCAAATGCACTCTGGTGAGCAATGCAGCCTCCTCGCAGCTTACCATGCACAGCGCCCTACATTGTATAGTGGCTGTTCTTGGTATTGCAGCGCATTCACTTCAATGGGGCTGAGCTGCGCCTAGGACATGTGACTGATGAAGGTGACGTCACGTGGCCTAGGAAGAGGTCTCAGTGCTGCAGCCTCTTAGTACAGCTGATTGGCGGGGTGCCAGGAGTTGGAACCCCACTGATCCCATATTCATGATCAATAGAAAAATCTCGGAAAACCTCTTTAAGTGAATAGTTGCTGTCACCTCTGTTACATCCTCTTTTCTGGATACTGGTAGAAAACCAGAAGTTCATTTAACCCTTGTTTATCCATGGTATCCGCATTTGGTTTCTGTTCATACTTACTCCAAGCAGTGTAGACACTGGTTAACACGAAGGGCTCCGGCAAGTGATCGTGCTGATCCCACCCGCAGAAAATTCCACTGAAGACTGAAGGAGAGAAAATTCACAGTGTAAAAAGAGTTTTCCACAGTGAGAATGTATTTTTAAATGGCAGAATGAGTTAAAAAAGTAAAAAAAAGAAGCATTACTCACCTTACTGATTCCCCTCGGCTACACCATTCCCCGCTACTCTTCACTACCTGCTCTCCAATCAACATGCAAGAAATATCTGGAGGTGCCTGCTCAGCTGATCACGGACTGAGGCAGGATACCGCTGTGGCCACTGATTGGCTGAGCAGGCATCTTCAGTCATATACTGTGTGTTAATCCAAGAGCAGGCAGTGGAGACTATTGGGGATCAGTGAGGTGAGTAATGCATCTTTTCTTTTTTTAATTTTTTAATCATTCTGTCCTCTTTTAACAAAAAATCTCCACCTCAGAAAACACCTTTTAATAAGTTGTAACCTACCCCAGGAGGTAGTAGAGGCATATAAACAGGGTGACCAGGAGGAAGGGCCCCGGGCATGCTTACCAGCTTTCTGATACTTCCATAGACATGCAGATAATATATTATATTAATACTCATAATTTGTGTCTGGTTTTTGATATGTGGGTCCATTAGGGCAGAGAGGGGGGCCCCTATCTATGCTGTTCATATGCCCTACCTCTCGAAGAGACAACTCCTTCAAGAACATGTCCTGAATGACAAAAGCAGGAAAAGGCCCGTTTATGACTGACGTCCACTGGGAGAACTTACTGCAGAGACTCCAGACTCCGATTCTCCCTCAGTGCTCTTGAAATTGCCTCCACGCCTTCATCGTGCAGCAGGTTCGCCGTCAGACTGTAAGGGGGTCACAAATATACTGCATTTTAATTTCTGCTTCTTTGTCGTACAGGTTAGTACATAAGGCAGGGGTGCAACTTCTAAACCTCACGGGTATCCCGGGAGGAAAGAGCATGCTCAGTGACCATACTGGATCCAATATGGCTGAGAATGGTGGCGACTTCCTGCAGCTCTGAGCCACATATGGCCGTTCTACCAAGTCATACAGGACGATTCAGAAGCACATGAGATGAGACAAGTTTCTAGAACACATTCATGGAGGACTTTCCCAATGTAGAGGAGGCAGGTGCAGTCACCCTCCATGGAAGTCTATGGAGGAGGAGGAGGAAAGTTCCCAGAGCATACTATGGTGGAAAGTAACCATGTGTACCCCCATTTGCACCTCCTCATAGGTTTCTATGCCAAGCAATTATATTAAAAATTATATTATATCCATTTAAAAAGCAATGTAGATACCACAGAGTACAGAGAAAACGTGAACAGGACAATTTCTTAATTAGTGTTAGTATCCCTTTAAGCGGTTGACCATACGTACTCCAAGTGTGTCAGAGTGGTGTTTTTTTGGAGAGACCGTGCCAAGGCCTGAGCGCCCTCAATGCTAATGGAGTTCTCCTTCAAGCTGAGGAACAAGGAGGAGAAGACAAACATAATATGCCGTACATACTAACAAGTCAATGTCTATAGGATACCGAAAAGTGGGAGACTCACTTAAGATGTTTGAGACCGTGGTTCAGGCTCAGGCCGCTGGTCAGGGACTTCAGGCCATGATTGCTAATGGAATTACTCTGCAGGCTGAACATAAATGATGAGAAGATTCCTCAGAAACGGGAAATCCACAAAACCCAACATTAAGTGGAAATAAGCAAGAGTTCCCTTTAAACTTTAAAGGGACATGCCACCTCTTTTTTAATTGCCTTAATTCCCCATTGTAGAAACGTAAAGGGGTGTTCCATCTGTACATTTACGGCATATCGGTAGGATACTCCATAAATGTCTGATAGATGCAGGTTCCATCTCTGGGACCCGCTCCTTTATCAGGAATGGGGGCGTGTTGCACGCGGTTGGGAATTGAGAGGTGGCTGCTCATGCGCATCTTCAATAGCATTTCCAAAAATAGTTGTCCTATATGGGATACTTATGGCAGATCCACATACCCTATAACAGGGTTTAAAAAGAGTCTAATTATTTCCATAAATGGCATCTTATAGGCAGTGTCTGGCATTGCAGTATTCTATTATATGGGGTTGAGCTGCAATACTAGGCACAGCCCCTGGAGAAGAGTGGCGCTGTTCCCAAGAAAGAAAAGAAGATCCTGTTTTCCTAACCTTACAGAACCCCTTTAAGGTTTTTTCTAAAGTTCTTCCCCATTTCTTCTCCACCCTTCCTTCCATTACTCCCAGGTAGGACTTACTCAAGGGTGATTAAACTTGCGTTTGCGGCGAGAGCTTCAGCCAGAACCGCAGCTCCTCGGTCACCTAGGTTGTTGCTTGATAACCTGTTGGATAAACCAGGGAAGGTGAAATCATGAGTGAGCTCCTTGGCACGACGCCACATGGTGGGCAGACAGATCACTGACCACAGCTCCTGGAGGACCTGGTTCTCCTTCAGACTGGAAGCCAGGCTCTCCGCTCCCGCAGCTTCAATGCAGTTCTTCTCAATACTGGAGGGTGACAAGAGAGTTTATCTTTGCTGGATAGATAAAACAAGGATCATAACATGGGACCCCATTGTGGGGGCAGAACTATAGTAGTTACACTTGGCCCTGTTGCATGAGGGGGTCCTAAAGGCCACATAATAAGAAGGCACCAGTATTATAAATGGCGCATGGTACGTGGGGGCCCAGGAGCTTCACATTACACTTAAACAGACTCGAACTGGCCCACCGGGGAGGCGGGGGATTCCTCAGTAGGCCCCCAGTCTCCTGCGTCGGGAGATGAGACGGAGGAGTAATTATTTCTCTTGTTTCTCAGGAGAGGTAATTATTGTAGCCACTAGGTGGCAGTATGGCACAGTGATGCAGCCTCCTACTGGTGTAAATTGTACAGGAGGCCCCCAGTATCTTCTAAACTTCCTGGGCTGCTGGCAGTGAAGGAGGGGAGAACATGTCTGGCCATCCTCCTGCCCTCCCTGCTGTCAGAAAACTGTGGTTGCTGGAGAGAAGGTCTCCTCTGCGGTGCTGGGCTGATTTCTCAGGGGTGTGACAGTAGTGAGCTGTAGGAGACTGTAAGGGGGAAATAGGGGATTTGTTTATAGTAGACCCAGATCTGTGTATGTGTGCTGCTCTCTGCTGAGTTCAGAGTGGCATTGGGGGGACTCTGCCCTAGGTCCCCCCAATGCCACTGCTTTAGGTGCACCCCCATTAGTGCCCCAGCTCCAGATGCCCCCACTCTAAATGCACCCCTAATATTGCTTCTTCTCCAGTTGCCCCCCTAATACCTCTGCTCCAGGATCCCCACTATTAGGGTCCATTCACACGTCCGTGGTGTGTTGCGGATTCGCAACACACCCAGCCGGCACCCCCATAGAGCAGCCTATTCTTGCCTGGAGCTGCGGACAAGAATAGGACATGTTCTATTTTTTTCCGGAGCCGCGGATCGGAAGTTCGGTGGCGTGCTCCAGAAATGCGGATAGCACACAGTGTGCTCTCCGCATTCATTCCGTCCCCATTCAGAATAAATGGGTCCGCACCCGTCCCGCATAATTGCAGAACGGGTGCGAACCCTGAATGCGGACGTGTGAATGGACCCTTACTCTGCCTCGGGTGACCCTAATGCCTCAGCTTCAGTTCTGACCCTCTGTTTGTGCCCTTTGCTCACGTTGCTCCTCTAGTCCCTTTGCTTGGGCTTTGTTAAAGGGAACCTGTCACTGGGATTTTGTGCATAGAGCTGAGGATATGGGTTGCTAGATGGCAGCTAGCACATCCGCAATACTCAGTCCCCATAGCTCTATGTGCTTTTATTGTGTAAAAAAAACAGATTTGATACATATGCAAATTAACCTGAGATGAGTCCTGTCCCTCAGATGAGTCATGGACAGGACTCATCTCAGGTTCATTTGCATATGTATCAAATCATTTTTTTTACACAATAAAAGCACTGAGAGCTATGGGGACTGGGTATTGTGGATGTGCTAGCGGCCATCTAGCAGCCCATGTCCTCAGCTCTATACCCAAAATCCCGGTGACAGGTTCCCTTTAAAGGTTGTGACCTGCAAAGGGGGTTGGACTTATGCCCGAAAAATTCTGCACCGCGCGTCACATTCTCCAGTATTGACACGGATGGTTTACATGGCGGCAGTGGTGATATTCCGTATTTACAGGCATCACTGCTGCCATGTAAAGAGATACTGGGGGTTGAGTGGTGGAGGATTTAAAGGGTTTGTCCAGGTTTTCAAGTTATCCTCTCCACACCATAGGGCATAACTATATGATTAGTGGGGTCCGATTCTGCGACCCCCACTGATCCCAGGAACGGGTCCTATTCCCCCTTTTTATGGTGTGACAGGCAACACATACGCCCTGCTGCTCCATTTATTCTCTTTGGGACTACTGGAAATAGCCAGCACTGGACTCCGCTATCTCCGACGAGAATGGATGGAGAGGCCGGGCATATGCTCCATCTGCCACTCACTCAAGAAGGGGGATTAGTGGGGGCTCCAGCGTTCAGACCCCCATGAATCACTTAGTTATCCCCGATCCTGTGGATAGAGGAGAACTAGCAAAGTGGACACCGGCCCTTTAACAGGCGAGCATTTCTATTTTAGTTTGACACATATTTTGGGCCAGATTTGTAACTTTTATTTATTTATTTATTTTTACACCCAAAGAAAACCTTTAAGGATAGGGAATGTGAAAAGGTGAAACAGCTCTGACACGACAGGTGATAAGTGTCTGATTGGTGGGGGTCTGACTGCTGGGACCCCATGATCTAGGGAACGTGGTCTTAAGACTCTTGTGTACGTAGATTGGCGGTAATGTAATTGAATGTCTCAGGACCCCTTTTTTCATGATCAGTGGGTGTTCCAGCAGTCAGACCCCAGCAATCTGATATTTATCACCCGTCCTGTAGATAGGCGATCGGTCATTATGGTAGGACAACCCTTTTATATATAATGTAGATTATGTGCAACCTGAGGAGGTTAAGATTTGGTAAATTTCATGCCAGACATTTATGCTTAAAGGGGTTAAAGGGTTTGTCTCACTTCAGTAAATGGCATTTATCCTGCAGTTAATACAAGGCACTTACTAATGTATTGTGATTCTCCATATTGCCTCCTTTCCATCCCTTTATACACAGCGCGTATCCGTGGTTATTACCGCCGTGTAATCCAGCAGCGGTGGCTGTGCTTACACACTTTAGGTAAAGGTGTCGGCCTATGCGCACTTCCAGCCTTTCCCTATAGAGTGTAAGCACGGCCACCGCTGCTGGATTACACGGCGGTAATAACCACGGATACGCGCTGTGTATAATGGGATGGAAAGGAGGCAATATGGACAATCACAATACATTAGTAAGTGCCTTGTATTAACTTCCTCTACATGATAAATGCCAATCGCTGAAGTGAGACGACCCCTTTACGTGTGCTACACTTAATAGGATGAGGCATAAATGTCTTGGTGTGTGCATTGCGTGTTTTCTGTGTGATTGGTGTGTGCTATATATGTTCTATGTATCAGTGGTGTATGTGCAGCATGTGACATATGCATCAGTGGCATGTGAGCCATGTACAGGGGCGTTACTACCATAGCGGCAGACTATGCGACTGCTATGGGGCCCAGGGCAAGAGGGGGCCCAGGGCAAGAGGGGGCCCAGTCTTAGTTGGGATCATTCCCTCTTCTACTGTAGGTGAAAACTTGGTCAGGACTCTACCCTCTAAAGCAGGGATGCCCAACCCTTGGCTCTCCAGCTGTTGTAAAACTACAACTCCCATGATGCCCTTCTGTAGGATGATAGCTGTCCACATTATGCGGAACAGAACAGCCGGCCTCTAATAGAACCGTCCTATCCGTGTCTGTAATGCCGACAATAATAGGACATGTTCTATCATTTTGCAGAACAGCCATGCGGACATACAGAAGCGGAATGCACACGGAGTAATTTCTTTGAACGGTACAGACATGGGAAAAAAAGTTAGTGTGCAGGAGCCTTGAGGTGGGCCCCTAGAATCAGTTACACTGGTGGGCCCTAAGTACCCCAGTCCGACACTGCATACCTAATATTTCACCAGATTATGAAATAACCAATAGTACAGTGCATGTACATGAGGAATAACAGTAATTGTGGACATTATATGGCTTGCACCTGGCATTTTTTTTAGCAGTTTTCCCCTGTGCATGCTGAATGTCTAGTTTGCAGCTCTCCCAGTGCTGGTGGGTAGAGAGTAGCTGTCATCCACTGCGCACAGAAAGTAGAGGAGAATCTTCTTCCTAACCTTCTCTCACTCACTCAGAAGTATGCCCCGGGATCATGAAGGACAATACAGAGAGGTGCTGACCTGTACTGGTTGTGAATTTAGCATTGATGCTGAGATATCAATCTCCTGTGTAGCTGTGTAGTCTCTTTAGTGTCTCTCTTTGAGTCCTGTCTCACCCATGCTGCTGCTCGTTCCCCCCTCCCCTCTCCATAGCCTTGTCTTGACATGTTTGTGTACCTCTTGTGGAGCTCCTCTATCTTGAGCTGGAATTGAAAGCATTCCGTCTCAAAGATGCTCGGGTGAGGTGATAACAGTTGATAACATAAGAACTAGACATTTCATGCTGATAAAACATATTACAAAGTTTCTTGTGGTCACTTGTACTATTGATTTATGTAAAGTTGTCTGAAAGTACATAAACTCTCTAAGGTTCGCGTATCTAACATCTCTCCACTTACTTCAGGGCCTTCAGCGTGTGGTTTATCCGTAAAGACTGAGCCAGGTGCTGAGCCCCCTCTGACTTGATGCGATTGTTTTGTAGACTGCAAGGAAGATAAAGGCATGACCCCAATTATGTGAGAGTCAGCGGATTTGGAGGTCCAAATTTTTACATGGCCATAGACAGGGCTGGCTGGTTAGGGGTGTATAACATGGGAACAGGGTGCACCAAGCCTTTCATGCAAGGGGCGACACCAATGGACTAACATCTAAGCAGTGTGACTGCCAATAATCTTATGGTATAGTAGCATCAGACAGACATTGTGTAGCACAGTTAGTAGATTTCTAATCCAAGTCATTATACGTTGTATTATTTGAGCACTTAGAAGCGGTATTCACTGCTTGGAAGTGTTATTTAGCATTGTTATGTGGGCATGCTCTGTAATGCCAATTATTAGGCATCGTATGGTATAGTTAATTGCACAGTTGACCACAAAAGATGGGCGGACGTGGATGGCGTAAACTGCTATAGCCTACTCACTTCAGACTGGAAAGCACTAGATTGCTCATCAGGGTTTCTGCCAAGGCCCGGGCACCACTGGGTCCAATGATGTTGCTGTGAAGGCTACGGGAGGAATGGAGGCAGTTAACAGAACATAAATCCCTCAGTCAGAGGATACAGGTTCTCCACAGATTCATGGTGACTTACTCGAGAGATGAAAGAGTTCGGTTCACCAGTAGAGCTTTCCCCAGCACTTTAATACCACGGTTGCCCAACTGGTTTTCTGCAAGACTGGAAATAGAACATTGCGATAGGACACAGATAACGACTGGGAGAGCTTACAAGTTAAAGGGCATCTGTCAGCAGTTTTGTCCCTATGACACTGGCTGACCTGTTACATGTGCGCTTGGCAGCTGAAGGCGTCTGTGTTGGTCCCATGTTCATATGTGCCCGCATTGCTGAGAAAAATTATCTTTTAATACATGCAAGGGCGTTGCCCTTACACCTAGAGGCTCTGCTCTCTCTGCAACTGCCACATCCTCTGCACTTTGACAGGGCCAGGTGTGATGACGTTTTCCGTGCCTGGTCCTGTCAATCAAAGTGCAGCAATTACAGAGAGAGCAGAGCCTCTAGGTGTAATGGTGACGCCCCCGTTGCTCCTAGAGGCTCATTGGCATTTATTAAAACATAATATTTCTCAGCAATGCGGGCACATATGAACATGGGACCAACACGGATGCCTTCAGCTACCAAGCACACACGGGAATCCACACAAAAATTAATAGAGATATGTCCAGCCGATTTTGGAGGAAACGCCCAACCACCTATGTATATGGGGGCCTCTTAACTCTACCTCGTAGGGAAAGAGGTCTTGGGCATGTTGGATTTCAATGTCCTCAATGAGATAGCTGAGATAAGATAAGCTGCTGCCAGAGGTGTCTGACGGTATTTTCTCCCCTCTCCCATGCGGCTGAGCATGCATGTTTATAGGAAGGATCAGGAGAGAGAACTGTCAACCGAACGAGCATTCACCTGACAGTTATCTCCTGTGTATGGCTGGCTGCAAACAAGATATAGTATTAAAGAAGCGGAAGGATTTGAGCTTTTATCTTTAAGTGCTGATACCCTGACCAGGACATGGATAGGTAGGACCAAAAAAAATTCTGCTCCAATATGGTTACGAATGACCCCTAAAGAAGTCTGGACACCATAAAAGTGTGACGCACAGGACCTCTACGGTCCTGAGTCTGACCAGGCCCCGGTCCTTGTGCTTTACAGGGAGCTGGCGAGATACGTAGTCTGTCTCCACTCATGTCAATAGGAGATGCAGTAGTTGGACCCCCAACAAATACTCAATCAGTAAACCTATGTCTTGAGGAGTTCAAGACCCAAGTTCTTATTATTTGATGTCTGCTCACCTGATTTTCTGGATGGCACAGTCTTTATTGCGCAGGATGCTGGACAACAATTCCATGACCTCGTCTTTAAAGTTGTTATTCTCCATTCTGTACAAAGAAAGGTATATGAGATGCAAGCTCTCTAGATCAACGTGTGTAAATGCATATCGCGGGCAGTTATAGTGATTACCGGAGGTTGGTGCAGTACTGGAGCTGGGGGAGGAAGTCCTGGACTAGTCCATAATTCAGGCACTGGTTGAGATTTGTTTCTTGGGCACAACTGTCCGACACTCGAAGCAAGTATGCAAGAGCAGAACATGTCAATGGGTTCATCTGACCCTTAAGAGTTCCAGCCGTCAGAGCCTCATCCACGGCACTGATCAGCTCGGTGTGCCCCATCTCATGGAGGCAGCATACCACGTTCACCATACCACTGGAAATAGTCTTTCCTGCTCTCAGCAAGCGCTGCAAGTGATCGATGACCGGTCCACGTTGGTTGCCCGGCTCCTCTTTACTTGGAAGACATCCAGCTAGGACACGCAGGACCTGGGGTGAAAGAAGTCCAGATAGGAAACGGATAAAAATGGATAACTGGACTCCGTCTGGTTGTAAAGCACGTTGGGTGGCACTTTTATAGTGATTGAGAAAGCCCAACTTGGGCCAAGAGACTCCTCCATCGGCAAACAGGTCAAAGATGGCACGTTTGGCAGAAGAGTGGTAGTGGACAGCTGCCAGGAACTCCTGTAGCAAAATATGGTAGAAGGAGAAAGATGAACCTGAGGGGGAATTTTGAGAAACCAGCAGTCGAGAACATAGGCTGCCGGGTAGAATAGGGGTTTCAATCCCACAAGATTTCAGATCTGACTCATAAAAAACAGTCCTTTTTTTAAGCAGTCCCTGGAATGCCAGTTTCCCTAAGTTACCAACCGTCCTCCGGGCATTCGTTGGTTGATCAAAGCCTTCTGAGTCACAAAACTGGGCTTTCAAGTACCAGGAAAATATGGCAGACAGCGTATCTGGAAGAGCTTGAGATGTGGAGTCTTGAGCATGTAAGGTAAAGCCTAGAGAAAGTCCTACAATATGGCACAATATGGGCACTGAACATAGGGCCTTCAAGGCACGATGACATTGTAGGTGACCCCAGACTTTCTCCACGGTGCCATTGGTGTCAGGTATCAGCTGATCAAGAATGTCCCTGATGTCATTTGGCCCTAAACCAGATACTTCTGTCATCCGATCCACCAGCCCACCAGGAATCTTCGAAGCTGCTCCTGGTCTCGACGTGATCCAAACGTTGACCTCTGGCAGAAGGTTACCCCGTAAAATGTTGGTAATGAGACACTCAGGAGAAAGCTCTTTCTGGGGGTCTGTGCTGCCAATAGAGTCTGAGAAATCGAGCGGAGCTCGTAATTCATCCAAGCCATCCAAAATGAGAAGAGAACTTGGCGGTGGTTTGGTAGTGCCCGGGCAAGCAATACGTACCAACTTTTCTGCAGAAAGACGATCATAAATATTCAGTTCCCACAGATTCAGAGACAACACAGATTTGATGTGCGTACACAGCTCTCCACGAGCCCACTTTTCCACAAACAGTCTAACAAGGGTGCTCTTTCCAGCCCCTGCCACCCCCACAGTTAGGGTGACACGTGGGGGAAGACTGACTCGAGACAATGGCAGGAGCATTTTTTGAAGAGACAACATTTTGGAGCCTCCTCGCCCAGCCTGTTCTAGTTCTAGCTGTACAATGTCATGATCTTGAAGCTGGGCATCTGTGAGACCTTCCACCATGAGCAGGGAGCCTAGCTGCGCCAACAGTGGAGGGTGGTCATCGTACTCCACGCTGTCCAAATGTTTTCGAACCAATGGATCTGGAAAGAAGATAAATGTGGTTAAGTATACATGAAACAACAAAACCCTAGAGCTCACACAAAGCACATCACTGACCGTAGTGACGCATGCGCAGGTAAAGGCAGGTGCGACTGTTCTCTATGCAGTGTTGGAGAGCTTGAAGAGGTGTCCTGCCCTTTCCACCGATAGTGTCCATTAGGGTCTCTGCCCGCTTGGGCAATGGTAACTCCTGAAGGCGTTTCACCTCATCTGTGGTTAACATCTGCAGCTCTTGTAGCTTAGTCATGATCTCCTGGAGGGATTCTGGACAGGCGCTGGATGCCAGCTGTCTCCTGTACCGGAGAATCCATAGGCCTAAGAGAGAGTTAGTTAAGAAATTACTAGATATCTGAAAAGGCTAAAAACATATATTGGAACATAACCCGTGGACAAAAAAATAAAAAAAATCCCAAAGAGCAATTGCCCCCCATTTTGGTTCACAAAGTAGATGACAAGAAAATACCCTAACAGGACATATGTACACAGGTTGTCTCATATGGTTGTCCTCTTCTGTCAAGTTGTAGTTGTCTAGTTTTCCAATATCCGAGAATGACAAATCAGTCTAGTTAAGCAGCAATGTGTCACCTTCTTCAACTACAGGATATAGGAAGACTGGCTGACAACACTCATTAGGAAGTACTGTCCAAGACATTGGTTGTCACAGCTTTCTACAAAACATGGACCTTGGAAAACTCAAGGACACAAGTTTTATTTTTATTATGGGGAAACGCTCCTTCAAAAGTCCTAAACTCTCCTAAATAACTTGACGACCAGAGGGTGTAGAGAGCCATGGTGTATTATGACCATAAAGAGGTTGGCTAAGGACACGTGCCCGTGACTGGCACAATATACTATAAGGCCATTTACAAACCTTCCATATCATTGTTTCGAAACACCACGAAGCTCCAGGATTCCAAACGTGATCAAGGTCCATGTCATCTCTTCATCTAAACGGAAGGCGGAATGAACCGTCCCGACACAATCCTGCCATAACAAAGTTCACTCAGATCAGTCAGGACATGGAATGGAATAAATAGACATACACATGAAAGACACAAGACGCCTCGAGCATCAATGTCCAACCCTAGTCCCGTCCTTCACTGCAAGTTACGCAGCCTAAATCAAAAAGATCTACAGAAACAGGAACTAGCATTCAGCACCTTTATAGTGATGAAAATTAAAAATGTCAAAAACCAACCCCCATTATAGAAAAAAAAAATCACCAAAATAAAAAACAAAACAATATTTTCATAAAAATCATGTAAATATAACACAAAAATTCAACTGGCTCACAGAAAAGCCAGAACCTTCTGCGTCCGACTCCATCCACTCTACAGTGTTTGGTGCCAGCGGCTGCTAGAAACAGGTGATCAATTATCAAGACACCCCCCAATGTAACGAGGCCAGCTCATTGATATCGAAGTACTGGACAACCTCTGCCATATGCGCATTTTTCTGTGCAGATTTTTTCCGGTGCGGATGTACTGTAACTCGTTGCATTATTGCATTGCACCGCAAGTCTGCAGCGTCTGAGCTCAGCCTAGACGTCGTACTGTATACTGCCCAAAGAGCATTGTATGCTTGGTTGCCACCACCATATGATGTCCAGGATCAGGAGAACTGGGATGCTTTATTCTATACCCAGCCCCACACCTGTCCGTGGGTTGTGTCTGATTTTGCAGTCAATGGGGCAGAGTTGCAATACTGCACACAACCTGGACAGGTATGGTGCTGTTTTCAGAAGAAAGCAGCCATCTTTTTTTGGTCTTGGAGAACCCCTGCCATACAGTGCGCAGATAATGCCAACATACAGTGACCTAATAAAAGTACCCCAGGAGCATGGCCAAAAAATGAAGCTGGCCCCTTCTGGGTTTGGCCTGAGGCACAGGGCATCACCATATATCAGATGTTGTGCACAAGGTAGAGGCCAGGGCCGCCACGGATCTCCTCCAGCGCGGTCCTGCACCTGAATGGATCTCCTCACCCTCTGGTATCCATCGGAGCTGCTACAGTTACACCCATGATCCCATGCCTGCGGGTGGGAGAACGGTGAGCGTTGAGGTGGTTCATCCCCATTTGTTGCAAGAAACCCTACCCAGGTCCATACTGCCCCATGGATGGTACAAACCCCATTGTGCACCCCCTGCCCTAAGGAGAATACTGCAGCAGCTAGACTCAAGCTGGGATGTGCTGCTGGCTTCTCTTACGTATAAGTGGTGGTCTTGTATCTTCACGGCTGGTCTTTTTTCATCCAATTGGCGGTGATAGGCCGTCACTATTTCTTTGACATTCAATACCTCTGCTGTCACCAGACTGTAATTGGACATCACTGCGCCTCCATTGACAGCCCCAGGTGCATCAGCTCTTCTCCAACCATCCGACCTGTGATGTTGCCTGTGCCTTATGAGCTCTGCTATACGGAGGTGCTCTTTGGTCCACAGAGCTTTGCGTCTTACCTCTTCCTGCTCAGTGTTTCGCCCTCTCTGGCTTCCTGTCTTAGGTCTTGAAACTTTACTTAGAAGAAAAGAGAATAAAGATCAGCTCCTTGATTGGAGATCATTTACAAAAAGAGCAGAAGAGAAGGAACCATGTCCTAGAAGTGAGAACTGAAGATGCAACATGTGGTGTCAAAAATATATATTACCGTAAATTTCCTGCAAGTCGCCATCGGGTAATTCAGAAAGTTTGATAATCAACAATGGAGCCTGTAACCAGGAGTTTAGATTATACAGATAGATAGAAAAGATGGATGGATGGGTAGGTAGGTAGGTAGATAGATAGATAGATAGATAGATAGATAGATAGATAGATGAATGAATGGGTGAGTAGATGGAAGAATGGGTAGGGGAGAAGATGAATGGATCGGTGAGTAAATAGATGGATGGGTAGATAGAAAGATGGATGAATGTGTGGGTAGATAAAAGGATGGATGGATAGAAATATGGGTGGGAAGGCAGATAGATATATGGATGGATGGATGGATAGATTGATGGGTGGGTAGATGGATAGATAGATGATAGGTTAGACCAGCACTCCGAAACAATATGAAATAAAGTGCAGGCGCACGCTACCATGGCAGGCATGCAAAAGCAGACAAACTATATACAGCAGCACTCTGCTCCGTGTGCCAGGACACATGCCAACACCGGAAACATGGATAAACCTGAACTGCATTACTGCTGTACTTATTGTATGGAAATTAGAAGCTCTTTGTGCGCTGGTCTTTCATTTCTGCTTTGCACATACGGGAGATTGGCTGCCTCCATTTAAACCGTGCGCTTTCGCCCATCTGCCCAGGGCTTTTAATCAGAGCATAATATTAGCTGGATTCTACATTGCCCTGAATTTAGTAGGCCTAGGCCGGGAAGAGGCAGGTCTAAAAACGTAGGTCCCATCTGCAGAGGTCACCTTGTCGCTAGTAGATGGGCAGTAACACGTTTGGTCAATAATGTGTGCAAAGAGCTTCTAATTATCTTATAGTAAGTATGGCGGTAATCCGATTTATCCCCCTTTACAGTGTCTGCAAGTGTCCTTGTGCACGGAGCAGTGGGCTGCTGCATATAGGGTATGTTTGCTCTACAATTACAGGGTAAATATATATATATATATCATATCTATGTATCTAGAAGCAATGTGGAATATGTGGTGCTATATACATAAAGATTGAGATTATTATGGACAGGTGGACAGACAGATGATGGATATATAGATGATATGATGATCGACAAGATCAGAGTACTAACCTCCTGAAATACTCTGTCACTGGAGGACCCTGCTCCTTCTATTCTCAGTCTCTGACCGCTCTCTCACCTTCATACTGGACGCTGCTCTTGTCACATACAGTCCTGTCCCCTCTACCTGCCCTATTAACACCTGTGCTTAAATACTCTGCGCATTTGTAACCATCTTTTTAATCGGATGTGTGAACATTTAATCCCTGAATGTACGTGCAGCAGTAATACTAGTGGAACAGACCAGGGTTGTGCAGCCATTATATAGTTTCATGCTATAGGGGATGTTCTAGACTGCGGTCGGGGGTCAGCCTTTACATCCGTGTGCTCGGGTGAAAGGTTCTGACATTTTGTGCAATTGATATAAATATATTTCAGGAAGAATAGCTGCGCGGCTGAGACAGGTCACACTCAGGATGTAGCAAACCACATGAGGAAGGCGACAGAGCTCGAGGTGTATGATCACCGAGCTGCTGCACTGCTGTGTGTGTACGAGGCGGCCGCCGCCAGGACCTACGATGGAGGGTATTACCCACACACCATGGGTGCCCGCAGCAGACCTCTCAGTCCTGTCTAGTACCATGCTGGAATATAACACCCGCCATCTAAAGAACACATAGACAATTTCCCTTTTTTGATATTTATTACAAATTAATTTAAAATAAACTGAAAATACATAATTTACAATGCCATGCACTTTTTTTTTCTTTAAAATCAGTACATCTATACACAGACTCTACTTCATTGATTGGTAATTCCAGCCGCGCCTTCCGCCAAAGTACGGTCAAGGTATCGGGGTGGGGAGTACTGTTGCCTAGGCAACTATATCACTGCCTACATCTCCTCTGGAAAGATGCAGGAATGGCGTCCGGTGTTGTACAGTTGCCTGGTCAGCCGGACCTCCCACTCTCCGGGCTGCATTTCCTGCCACAACTTTCGGCAGGTGCCGAGCCTGGAACTACCCCTAGTTCCCATGCAGGCAAGTATTAAGAAGCCCCCGATCGGCAGCAGCAGTCATCTGTAGCTCCCGTGGCCACCACTGATGACATTGTCATGAGAGCTTCCTGTGACAACCATACAAAGTAAAAAAAAAAAAAAGGCCCAGGGTTGTCAGGATTAGAGATACCCTTGAAACTGTCTCAGTAGCGCTTCCCTGCTTTCCTACGTCTGTGGCTCTTCTTCTCCTTGCGTGCGGCGGCGGTTGTAAAAGTGATGCAGTGCGAATCTAGAAAGTCAAGCAGCTTCCCAGCCGCGATTCGGATTCCATTTTGCTTGAGGTCTGCATGTAGGGCGGCCAGGTCCAGGGGTTGATAAAGTAAGATCTGCTGAAGTAGCTCGGGCTGTGCTTCGATGAACCTCCTCACGGCCTCCGCTGTCAGAGCCTCTTTGCTGGCTGCTTGCGAGGCCGGCACCAGCTCATCGTCATCTTCGTCTGCGAATGCCGTCTCAAACTCATTGGTGTTGGCGCTATGGAGAGACGTTAAAAAAATATGTCTGAGAACGGAAAGGAACGTCCGAACCAGATGAGGTTTCTGCCCAGTGGCAGCGGCATGAATGGACAATATAATGCAGTAAAGAAAAAAATCTGTGTGCTGGGGGGGGATTAAAAACCTGAAAGTAAAGGGACTTGCGGAAGCAGAAGTCGAGCGTGCGCCATTGTAGTCGCGGGGATCCCAGAAATCAGACATCTATCACCCGTCCTGTCCTTTTCTCACAATTATATTTTCAGCTTCACTTGCTGTTCTGCTACCAACTGTACAGTCTGACCTGACTCACGAAACAAGACTTCCATGTCTAAAAGTGGAGGCCCCCGACTTCTGATCACCCCTGCTTCTTTTCTAATCTATCAGTCATATTTAGAGATTTCTGCACTTATCAAATGCTAGGAAAGGTTACGAGACCTTCATCAAAACCTTTTCTAACACTGGATCACTCAGTTTCGCCCATAGTAATTACTACGTCAATCTCACGCTGCCCCCTAGAGGCAGGAGAGAGCCAATGATCTCAAAGAGACCTATAAAAAGAGGAGTAGCTGTAGACCCTGCCGTAGGTGCCGTTACCTGCTGTCTGTCCTTACACGTGTGACATTTGTATGTACTAGGGCAGGGGTCAGCAACCTGCGGCTCTCCAGCTGTTGTGAAACTACAATTCCCAGCATGCTACATTCAGGTCTATGAGAGTTCTGAGAAGAGCAGAGGAGTATGCATGCTGGGAGTTGTAGTTTCACAACAGCTGGAGAGCCGCAGGTTGCCTACCCCTGTACTAGGGCACCGGAATGTTATATAACTATCTACTGTATTATAAGAAGCATGGGACACCCCCTACAGCCACAAAAAAGGCAACAGGATACCTCCACTATGGCTACAGGGGTCCTGCTCCCACCACTGGTAACGGCAGACCCCCAGAGACCCCCTGCAGCTAACTTTTTACTTCATCTGCTTTATTAGGCCTGTCCACAACATCCAAATGAAGCAGATGACCAACAACTCTAAGGGCATGTTCACATGTGACAGATTTTATCTACATACAGTGCATCTGGAAAGTCTTTAGACCCTTTCAACTTTTTGTTCACATTTTATGTTGCTCTTTGTGCTAAAATAAAAAAAAAAATTACGTTTTCCACCATCAATCTGCACTCACTATCCCATAATGAGAAAGTGAAAACAGAATATTAGAAATTTTTGCTAATTTATTAAAAAAGAAAAACTAAAATTTCAGACCCTTTGCTCTGACACTTGACATTTAGATCTGGGTCTCCCATTTCTCTTGATCGTCTTTGAGATGTTTCTGCACCTTGATTGGAGTCACCTGTGGTGAATTCAGGTGATTGCACATAAATTGGAAAGACGTAGCCCGGTCTATATAAGATCTCACAGGTGACAATGCATATCAGAGCAAAACCCAAGCCATGAGGAGGAAAGAACTGCCTGTAGA
This sequence comes from Bufotes viridis, assembly GCA_033119425.1. Taxonomy (NCBI): domain Eukaryota; kingdom Metazoa; phylum Chordata; class Amphibia; order Anura; family Bufonidae; genus Bufotes; species Bufotes viridis. The sequence goes on from CM065595.1 coordinate 15,579,885, forward strand.
GCTCAGAGACAGCATTGTGCAGAGGCACAGATATGGAGAAGGGGACAAAAACATTTCTGCTGCACTGAAAGTTCCCACAAGAACAGTGGCCTCTATAATTCTTACATGGGAGACATTTGGAACAACAAGAACTTTTCCTAGAGCTGGTCCCCAAACGAAGTAATCAGGAGAGAAGGGCTTTCATAAGAGCGGTGACCTGGAAACCAATGGTCACTCCGGCTGTGTCCTGTGTGCGGATGGGAGAAGCTTCCAGAAGGTCGACCATCACTGCAGCCTCCACCAATCTGGGCTTTATAGCAGAGTGGCCAGAAAGAAGCCTCTCCTCAGTAAAAGACACCTGGAAGCCGCTAGGAGTTTGTAAAAAAAAAAAAGACACTAAAAGACTGTGATTAACAAAATTCTCTAGTCTGATGAAACCGTCATGTCTGGAGGAAACCAGGCACTGCCCATCACCTGCCCAATATCACCCCTACAGTGAAGCATGGTGGGGGCAGCATCGTGCTGGGGGGACAGGGAGACTGGTCATGGTGGAGGGAAAGCTGAATGCAGCAAAGTACAGATATATTATTAATGGAAACCTGATCCAGAGCCCTGGACCTCAGACTGGGCCGAAGGTTCACCTTCCAACAAGACAATGACCCTAAGCACACAGGAGAGGCTGAGGGACAACTCTGTGAATGTCCTTGAGTGGCCCAGCCAGAGCCCTGACCTGAACCCAATTGAACATCTATGGAGAGCCCTGAAAATGGCCGTCCACTGAGAGGATCTGCAGAGAAGAATGGCATAAAATCCCCAAATCCAGGATGCAAACCTCATGACATCATCCCCAAGAAGACTGGAGGCTGGAATCACTGCCAAAGGGGCTTCAAATAAGTCCTGAGTAAAGGGTCTGAATACTTATGTCACTGCAAGATTTTAGTTTTTTCCTTTCAATAAATTAGCAAAAATTTCTAAAATTCTGTTTTCACTTTCTCATTATGGTGGACTGAGTGCAGAATGATGGGGGGAAAACATATATATAAGTATACAGTCATGTGAAAAAATTAGGACACCCTTTGAAAGCATGTGGTTTTTTGTAACATTTTTAATAAATGGTTATTTCATCTCCGTTTCAACAATACAGAGAGATTAAAGTAATCCGACTGAACAAAGAAAACTGAAGAAAAGTCTTTTCAAGATCTTCTGTAAATGTCATTCTACAAAAATGCCTATTCTAACTGAGGAAAAAGATAGGACACCCTTGCCCCTAATAGCGAGTGTTACCTCCTTTGGCTGAAATAACTGCAGTGAGACGGTTCTTGTAGCCATCTACCAGTCTTCGACATCGGTCTGAGGAAATTTTACCCCACTCCTCAATGCAGAACTTTTTCAGCTGTGAGATGTTTGAGGGGTTTCTTGCACGTACAGCCCTTTTCAAGTCACCCCACAGCATCTCAATGGGATTCAAATCTGGACTTTGACTTGGCCATTCCAGGACTCTCCATTTCTTCTTTTTCAGCCAATCTTTGGTTGATTTACTAGTATGTTTTGGGTCATTGTCATGTTGCATGGTCCAGTTCCGCTTCAGCTTTAATTTTCTAACTGATGGTCTCACATGTTCTTCAAGCACCTTCTGATACACAGTAGAATTCATCGTGGATTCTATGATGGTGAGCTGACCAGGTCCTGCTGCAGCAAAGCAGCCCCAAACCATGACACTTCCACCTCCATGCTTCACAGTTGGTATGAGGTTCTTTTCTTGGAATGCTGTGTTTGGTTTACGCCAAACATGTCCTCTGCTGTTGTGTCCAAATAATTCAATTTTGGACTCATCTGTCCAAAGAACATTATTCCAGAAGTCCTGGTCTTTGTCAACTTTATCTCTGGCAAATGTCAGTCTGGCCTCGATGTTTCTCTTGGAAAGCAAAGGTTTCCTCCTTGCACACCTCCCATGCAAGTTAAACTTGTACAGTCTCTTTCTGATTGTAGAGGCATGTACTTCTACATCAACAGTAGCCAGAGCCTGCTGTAGTTCTCGAGATGACACTTTAGGGTTTTTGGAGACCTCTTTTAGCATCTTGCGGTCTGCTCTTGGGGTGAACTTGCTGGGGCGACCAGTCCTGGGCATGTTGGCAGTTGTTTTGAAAGCCCTCCACTTGTAGACTATCTTCCGGACAGTGGAATGGCTGATTTCAAAATCTTTGGAGATCTTTTAAATCCCTTCCCAGACTCATAGGCTGCTACAATCTTTTTCTGAAGTCCTCTGACAGCTCTTTTGCTCTCACCATGGTGCTCACTCTCACTTCAACAGTCAGGAGCACACCAAACTAAATGTCTGAGGTTTAAATAGGGCAAGCCTCATTCAACATGCAGAGTAACGATCTACTAATTATGTGCACCTGGTGTGATATACCTGTGTGAGATCTGAGCCAATTTAAGAGGGAATACATGTGAGGGTGTCCTATCTTTTTCCTCAGTTAGAATAGGCATTTTTGTAGAATGACATTTACAGAAGATCTTGAAAAGACTTTTCTTCAGTTTTCTTTGTTTAGTTGGATTACTTTAATCTCTCTGTATTGTTGAAACGGAGATGAAATAACCATTTATTAAAAATGTTACAAAAAACCACATGCTTTCAAAGGGTGTCCTAATTTTTTCACATGACTGTATATATATATATATTTTTTAATCATTTCGGAAAGCATTGTATTTACTACAGGATTTGCCAGCAGAAATCTAAGGCAGGCGTTCGGATTTCTTCTGTGGATGTGCAGTTTGAAGTGCCAAGAGGATTAGCCCCACTGCCACTGAACAGGGCTAATCATCAGCTTTTCCGCTAGTTATTTCCACAGAGCAGCCAGAAATCATATAGAAATTTTCCATAGCATGTGTAGTTGAGGCCACATGCATGGGGTGTGGATTGTCTGAATCTGTGCCGAAATCCATGCCAAATCCGACATTTGTGAACGGACCCTAATGCCGCTGTATGGCCGGACTGGCTTACATGCATCAAGTTTGATCACCGAATCCTCAAAGCTAATGAGCGCCCTCCAGAGGTCATTCTCTAACCAATCCAAATACATGATGAGGATAATTATCATGTATCAGAATTAATTTTGACCTCAGATACCCCACGGATCACCATCGCAGTGCCACCCTGGGTAACAGCAACATCGGTCACCCCTACCGCTATCAGTACGAACAGTGCAGATGGTTCTGCTCCGCCGGTTCTCATTACCTTTGGGATAAGGAGGACGTGTCGCTTGCACCCATGGAGGACGTAGTAGACTCTTGTGATGCAGTCAGAGGTTGATCATCTTCTGTCTCTACTTCAGGTGCTGCGCACACAGATGGCCCCTTCCTCCCCAAGCGTGAGCTGCTTGACTCCTTAGTGGTGTGTTGAGGCCGCTGCTTGTCGCCAGTAGGTTTCTGTAAGGCTTGAGCTACACTTCCATGGGGCTGGGATGGAGGGACGTCATCCTCAGAGTCGGAGTTCATAACCTGATGCGTGTAGCGGAAGATCTCTTTCAGCTTTAGCACCATCTTCTTTTTGGGGAGTGCCCGTACACCAAACCTAAAGGGCAGAGTGAAGTTCATGTTAGTGCTCTTGACTGTGTTGTTAAAGGGGTTATCCAGGCTCCTGATATTGGCGACCTATCCTAAGGATAGGTCATTAATATCCGATAGGTGAGGGTCCGACACCAGGGACCACCACCGATCAGCTGTTATCCAGTGCTGGTACCAGCACTGTGAACGGAGCAGGCAGCACAGCTACGTTGAAAGAGCAGTGGCTGTGCAGCTATTCACTTCGATAGGAGTTTGGATGCAGTAACCTGGCACAACCACTACACTTTGAACGGCGCTGTAGTGCCTGCTCCATTCAAAGTGCTAGTTCCAGTGCTGGAGAATAGCTGATTGGTGGGGCTGCCGGACCCTCACTGATTGGATATTAATAACCTATTCTTAGGATAGGTCATCAATATCAGGAGCCTGGAAAAAATGTTTTAATATATGCAAATGAGCCTCTAGGAGCAACGGGGGCGTTGCCATTACACCTAGAGGTTCTGCTCTCTCTGCAACTGCCGCGGAGTCTACACATTGACAGGACCAGGCAGTAAAAATGTGATCACACCTGGTCCTGTTAATCAAAGTTCAGAGGGAGTGGCAGTTTCAGAGAGACCAGAGCCTCTAGGTGTAATGGTAACGCCCCCGTTGCTCCTAGAGGCTCATTTGCATATACAAATTTTTCACAGCAATGCGGGCACATATGAACATGGGACCAACACAGATGTCTTCAGCTGCCAAGTGCACATGTAACAGGTCAGACAGTGTCATAGGGACAAAACTGCTGACAGATGCCCTTAAGAACATTTGTGCACCCCTGTTTGGGCGACCGAATGTGGCGGAGAGTCGCCCTATTACAATATCCTATTCATCTTTCTACATTCAGCAGTGGAGAACGCATTACATTTCTGTTGCAGAGTCCAAACAAGATGGAAACAGAACCTAAACACCATTTTGAGCTGACCTAAACTGAGAAGGAAGAGGGTAGCAGTGGGAAGCGTAACGTGAGCTACCAGGCTTGTAGAAAGAGTAACTGTGACCGGTAGGCAGAGACTAACACTATCTAAAATGCTTAATATTGTGCATCTAAAAGATCTCAGTCGGAAATGGCTAAAACGAATGTCAAATGTGCATAACAGATGCTTAAAATAGAGGATACGTTTTTTGCTTTATTTTTCTGTTCTTCTGATGGATCAGTGGAACGGAATAAAAAAATGGTGACGTAAACCTGGCTTTAGGTTCTCGGCGCTCCGTGGGCAGGGTCGCTTCATTGCTCTGCCAGTAACACCCCCCAGGCCTCTTCATCTTGTTTGCTTGACAGTCACTGAGATTTCAGAACTGGTAACGATGACATAGAGGAATTCAGGTGCACTAAACAGAGCAGCCCCACCCCCAGTGCACCAAAGCACCTAATTTGCATAGAAATAAAAGGAAGCAATTCCCATGAGTAAAGGACAGGATTTGCTTACTTTGAAACTTGAGTTTAGAGGAGACTCCCTTTATAGACCATTCTACTGCAGGGATAAGGGCTTATGGCTCACACAATAAGATTTCCGAAACACGTCACTCACTTGCTCAACTCCTTTTTCAGGACTGGGGTGTCCATGTCAGAATAGTCAGGTAGCGGGGTGATGGGTACCTTGGGTGGGAGCTCTCTTCTGCGCACGATAGAAACTGAGGAGAAAGCAGATGAATTGTTAGACGGCGGAATCCTAAATGGCTCCAATGCATCATGTAAAGAATCTAATATCTATCTATCTATCTATCTATCTATCTATCTATCTATCTACCATCTCTCTATCTATCTATCTATCTATCTATCTATCTATCTATCTATCTATCTCATAATTATCTAATCTATCTCTCATATCTATCTATCTATCTATCTATCTATCTATCTACCATCTAAAAGCTATCTACAGTATCTATCTCATATCTATCTATCTATCTATCTATCTATCTATCTATCTATCTATCTCTCTCATATCTATCTATCTCTTTATGCAGTATACTTTATTTAGTGGTGGCCCACTGTAGCCATGGATGTCAAAAGGACCATGTCCACAGACCTCGGCATATGCAGGGAACATACACACCAAACATGGGTGTGAACACTGCTTAATTTTGCAATACCAATTTTTATTTCAGGAAGTTGCTAAAATAATAAGCATTACCTCTAGCCCCTTCCAATAGATTAGGCTGTAACGGTGATGTTCCATTTACGACATGAGGCCAATGCTTGGCTGCAGCAGTATACGGGACATCACCACTGCGGCCACAACAATACATCACTGGCTGCAGCCCAGGGAACAGGACGGATCAGCGGCGCTAGATCCGGCGCAGGAAGAAAAGTTAAGAGTTTTTTTTTATTTTACCAGGTCCTGGCACTTTAATAAAATTAAAAATAAACCCTTTAAGTCACCCACTTTAAATGTCAAAATTGCCACCATGAAGGAAGTCTATTAAGGGCACAATGTCCTTGATACAGAGAGTGACTTACCTGGAGTCCTCAGCTCCTTCTGTACCTCTGGGACTTTACCCAACCGCTGAGACAGAGGGAGGACAGCAGGTAGCTCAGGGTCTTCATCTTCCCAGTCCTCCCACAGCTTGGAGTTGAGATAACTCTGGTGACGGCTCTGGTGGACTGTGGTCTGTGGAGAATCCTCAATACTTGCTGTTGTGCTCTTCGCTGGTGAAGGGCTGAGAGGTGTGCAATTCAAGGGTTTCTTTGGGGTCTCATTTGAAAGTAAAGGTGTCCTAGGAGTAGCAGGGGAATACGGCTTTCTTGGAGTCTCAAGGACATTGCACCACAAATCTTCCTCCATGGGGATAGGTGGTTCGTCATAGTCAAACTGAAAGCTGGCGTTACTGATATTGGCCTGGGGCTCTGCTACCGGGGCCTCGTCCTCACTGTCCCCTACCTCAAACACAGTGCTGCTAGCGATGGAAATTGATGGTGAAGAAGTGGTTTTACTAATTACACTAGGCTGTGCCTCAAGACCCGTCTGGAGCTTTTCTTGTACGGAAGGTCGCAATGACCGAGGAGTCCTGGGTGATTTTGGAGACACCAAAGGAAGGGACACAGAGCTTGCCTGAGTTTGGGAAACACAACTTTGGAAAGAGACGTCGAGATCAAAATTTCTGGATGTTGGAGATGACCGTGGTGTCCGCTGGGAGTTTGGAGGTGACTGAACTACATTTGATGCCTTCTGTGGAGTCTCAGGTGACTGAGCTGCACTGGGTGTCTTCTGTGAGTTTGGAGAGGCCTGAGCCACATCACACATCTTTATTGCGTTCGGAGGTGACCAACTTGGATCAGACATATTCCGTAAGTTCTGAGGAGACCAACTTGGATCGGACATCTTCCGTGAGTTCTGAGGTGACCAACTTGGATCGGACATCTTCCGTGAGTTCTGAGGTGACCAACTTGGATCGGACATCTTCTGTGAGTTCTGAGGTGATCGACCTGTATGGGATGTTTTCTGTGAATTCGGAGGTGACCGACCTGTATGGGATGTTTTCTGTGAATTTGGAGGTGACCGACCTGGATGGGATGTTTTCTGTGAATTCGGAGGTGACTGACTTGGGTGGGACGCCTTCTGTGAGTTCGAATGTGAGAAACCTGGAAAGGACATCTGTGAGTTTGGAGGTGACTGACCAGGATGGCACGTCTTCGGAGAGTTCGGAGGAGACTTAGCTGCATTGGTCGTCTTCGGTAAACTCTGAGGCGACTTGGATAAACATGATGTCTGGAGCAGGGAAATTTTTGAGCTTGTGTTTTGGGGTAAGGGTGTAGCAGGCACCAACCAAGACATCTCGGAGCTACTACTCATTTCCAGATGGGAAAACCCTTCATTGCTCTTCCTCCCCTGATTGAAACTAACTGGAGACTCTTTAATAACCTTAGCTATATCAGGCATGCCAAACTGTCCACTTCTGGTCAGTGCTGCAGCTTGATCGTTGGACTCCATCTCTTCATCTGATGACAGGATCAGGATGATGTCTGCATCTTGAGATGAGGCTTTGTGAGAAGTATCTTTGCTATTCTGAGTAGGTGTACTATGATGAGAATCTCTGAGACTGGAGTGCAGAGATTTTCCACATTCAACGGAGTACGAGGGACCATCTGAAAATGAATTTGTTTGTGGCTTGATGTTAGGAGAAGACCCAAGTTCGGGAAGAGAAGGACATGGCATTGCGGTAGGTGAGCTGGTAAGTATGGGTTGCTCAGGGCTAACTGGATTTATTTGGGATTTGCTTTCGCCAGTATCTGAAGGTTCTCCATATTCACCACAAGTCTGCGAGAACATGTGGTCGTAACTATCATCGAGAGGTGAAGGACTCTGCGGAGCAAACATATCTGCCTCAGGATCTTCATCTCTGTTTGGGGAGATCAGAGAAATGACAGGGATAGGAGACTCTGAAGAGGAAGGATTGTGCGATGTACTGACTTTTTTCACTGGAGAAGCACCTGTAGCAGAGGATGAAGATGACGGCTGCATTTTGAGCTCAGTAGAGGCAGCCATGGGAGAAATCACAGAGTATTCAGGGCTGTTGGACAGAATGCACATGAGCGATTTTCTGGGAGAACATTTCTTGTCTTTTGTCTTTTTGGGAGACGCTTTAAGTGAAGTTGTGCTCAACAAATCCCTTTTCTCCTTGTCTTCTAAACTTAGATTTCCGGATTTGGGAAAGTTGTCCGATTTCTCTGGATCCTCTACTTCCTGTTCACTTTCACTTCCACCTTCGGAGTCTTGCTGTGCTAATACCTTACGCTGAGTCAAAGCAAATTCATAGATCTCCTCCAGCTCGCCCTCTCCTACACCTCCATCATCCAGCTTCTCCTCATCTTCTCGGTCTGCCTGCACATTTTCAAAGACGTCCTCACCTTCGTTAAGCCACATGGATTTCAGCAACTCCTGGAAGGTCTCTGCTCGTTCTCCTCCATCATCACCCTCCTCTTCTGTGGATAGCTCACCTTCTGTGTTACGAGTCCCAGAAACTAGAAGTTCACAGGCGTCTATGAGACTTTTCACACCAAATCTGAAAGAAAGACAATCCCTAGCTTATTACAAGTTTTCTCAAAGTGATGAGTTGCAACACAAATACGCTTAAACAGTCTAAATACATGTTGCAAAGAGTCAGCACATTAAAGAAATAGATGAAACTAATAAATTATTTTAAACCTAGTACAGGGACTAAGGGGGAGAAGCATGATACAGGGAGTCATTGACCACCAAAGAGAGCTTCCCTGTGTCATGCCCCACCCCCTGCAGTAGGCACTGTGGCCCTGTGTCATGCCCTGTCCCCTTAGCCCGTGCACTAGGCACTATCAAGTCCGGCGTGTGTTACCAGAGCAGGGACTGAAACCTACTCCAGCTCATAAGTTTCTGTCATCATTTATGCCTGTTTCTGGCAAAAATGATAAATGTGTCTGGACCTATGACACCGCCAACACCTCGCCATGTCCCCTTTTCAAAAACTGGAGAGGGTGGTGTAAAAATGGCAGCTGCAACTAAGTCTAGTCAGAATAGCATTTAAAAAGCCACAAAATCCCCCCATGTCCTCAGTCCTGCCCAAAGTGCTCCTTTGAAGGGGATGTCTCATGAAGACAAACCCCTTGCTCATATTCCCTGTTAAGGTGCGGGCATCATAGAGAATGGAGAGCCGCCTTATATTATATAGATGGCAATTTATCTGAATGGCCACTATATAAGACTACACTTCCCCTACAGTGTCCACGGCTTCCCCTGTCACCCCGTTTGCCGGTGGTGCCAGGAGCGGGACCTAGGGTGATCAGCTGATCGCTGTGGCGGCCACATTCTGAAAGAGGTTACTTAATATGAAACAGCTCCTTTAAAGGCTTAATGTTTGCTACACAAAGTCACAGTTGTGCAAACCCTATCACCATAGATAAAAGCTTTGCCTCACAGGATAGAAACCCGAAAGATGAGGCCTGAGAAAGGTCAGGAATCGGGACCCTTGAATACCAATTTAGTGTTCTTTATTCATCTAAATAGAATTAAAAATCAGTGCTGGTTCATTTTTTTCGGATAAAGCTTTCTTTTTCGTAAACACGGCTCCAAATCCTCTACATAGACAGAGATATAAAGGGGTTGTCTGTGCCTTTAATATTGATGACCTATCCTTGGGATAGGTCATCAAAATCAGATCCGACACCCCGCCGACCACCTGTATGAGGAGAGGGCGGGCGCAGTGTGCATGTCTCCCTTCTCTCTTCCTGCTTCCCTCTGCAGTCTATGGCAAAGCAGCAACGAGCAGGAAGAGAGACGGCACACGCGCACCTTCTCTTCCTACAGCTGATCGGTGGGGTGCCAGGTGTCGGACCCCTGCCGATCTAATATTGATGACCTATTCTGAGGATAGATCATCAATATTAAAAGCCCGAAAAACCCCTTTAAAACCCACTGCTCTAATAGCCTGCAGCCACCGCGCGGGGGCACTTCAGTATGGCAGGTTATACATTGAACTCAATGGGGATGCAGGAAGCTCTATGGAGGTACACTGCATGCTCATCTTGCTCTCTGACTGAGAACAGGGAGTTTAATATCAGGGTGGGGTTCCCAGATATGCCTAACTGTATGATACATACCTGCGTGCCAGCTCGCAAACATGTGGCAGGCAGTGACTTGGGAAGTCAGTGGTGGCGGCATATAAAAACCGGAGAAAACAGAGGGCAGCCTCGGCAGACACATCGTTAATTAGGAGACGTCGTGCTCGCCCCATGCCAGATTCATCTACCCAGAAACCTTCAGAGTGGATCTAAAAGAGAACATCAGATGTGCATCAGTGCAAACAATTTTCAACAAGAATGGTAAGACTAGCAATCCAGAAAATTCGGTGACTGACAGGGGTCCCGAACAATGAAGTGGGCCTCTTACCTACAGTACCTGACACAGCAACTGCCGCTGCGCTGCCGTACTAGACACTATGCATGGATGTTTGTGTCATAGTGTCAGTACTGCAGTACTGTCAGAAAAGACCACTTGCCCCTTCATTTACTTTTATTGGTGGTGGTCTCCAATGTAGTCACAATTTGATGGCCTATCCTAACAATGAGCTATCGATGTAAACTCCTAGAGAACTCCTTTCACACTTACGGCTTCGACCAGCAGGGGGCAGCGTGCATATAGCACAAACATATGGGCATTTAGCACCTCCCCGCAGTCAGTCTGCAGCTGAGCATCACTCAGATGGGGGTTGTTCACCATCTCCATGAAATCTGCTGATAGGACAAGCAACGGGATCTGGAAAAAAAAATAAAGACAAATAAATTGGGGGTTCTAAGTACCGGCTCATGTATGCAGGAAGTTTTGCTTGTCCTGTACAAAAAGGTACTATAAAAGATCCCATAGATTTCTTACTCTCGTACCTTGTTACCAAGTCCATGGCTCTCGTTTGTGATCTTGTCCTCTTGCGCTGGGATGAATCCGCTCGAGGTGATACTGCCTGGTGACTCTCGGCCTGCAGTACGATGGTGTTATTTGCATACAGTAAATGCTGGGCTCAACTTTCCTAAAGAACTCAGATGCTCTCTTACCTGTACGCTCATTAAGATTTCCGCCATTCCACTGAGTGAGCGTCATCCCCTCTCCTGCCAGATCAGCCAGATCCAGCAATGCCTTCTGACTGTCCGAGAACGGGCTTTTATCCTCACAGGACACAGGTTGGGGATCCTTGTCAATGGCAGTCGGGCTTTGTGGTTTTTCAGAATACAATATGGCTGTAGTCACACGTGTCTGTGAACTATGCAACTTCTAAAGCAAGAGAAATGGTGAGATTCTCCATCCATACTGTCTGCCTATAGGGTCTGGTGAGTGTATATGCATCTTACCTTCAAAGGAGACTTCCACGGAGTTATTGGGGGGTTCAGTTCTGCTGTGTAGTAGCTCAGGGTGTCTCTTTTCTCCGTCATATTACTGATATCCCACAGAACACATCTCTCTCCTCCCCGCAGTCTCCAGCTCTCCCTCTCTTCTTCCTCCATTGTCCAGAAATGACTTGCAGGTAAGGCCATGACTTTGTTCTCCACAGCTTCCTCAGTCAGCAGCATGGACAACTTCTTCTGCAACTTCATCACGGTCTCCTCGGGGGCCTGGACCAGAAGAAGAGGGGTAGGTTTATCCTTCTGCTTCCGTCGACTTTTCTTGCCTAAACAAAAATTACATTCCATGATTGGAACAGAGAAGTGGCCAACATAGGCGCATTACATAGGTATTCACATCAAATAAAGTGATGAAATATGGCTGGTGTACGGCATCACTTTATGATCGGTGAGCGTCCGAGCTCTGAGAGGGGCCACAAACACCCATCTGTGCAGGGAACTGCAACCAGGATGGGTCCTACCCAACGAGTGACTGGGGGAAGGGAATGCTGTGCTGGTATAGCACTGATGGATCCCAAAGTTCGAACCCCAAGTAATCATAAAGTGGTAACCTATCCTTACCACTGGAGGTGCCCTACAAACCAGATGCCCCCAACTTTCTTAGCATGTACCTTTAGTAGGCAATTCCAGGGAAGGTTGAGCACCGGCTGTATTCTGTGCATTCTTGTCTTCCTGCATAGAACGAGACAATGCCATCGCAACCATCAAATCCTCCATCTCTGCACCAGTCTGGACCACCTTCCTCTTTTTAGAGGACTCTTTCAGTTTTGGTACACCTTTTCTCTTCCCACCGACCGCCCTGTAAGGATGACATATGGGAACTTTAGGCATGGACTTGATGAAATAACAATCAAAACTTGCAAGTTAAAATAAATTCAAAGAAACCTCACATTTAGGCCTCGTGCACATGACCGTAACCGTTCTGCATCCAACAAACTGCAGTGTGCTGCCCGCATTTTTTGCAGCCCCATTGAAATGAATGGGTTCGCACTTCGCATCTGATCCGCAAAAAACATGGATTAGATGCAGACAAAAAATGCGGTCATGTGCATAAGGCCTTAGAGAAGGAGATACGTCTGTAATCTTACCGTGGTGGCACCCCGGCTCCCGCCTCAACAGCCTGCCTCTGAACAGCCTGCAGCAATGTCTGAGCTGGAACATCCAACTTTGCAGCGCAGCGTTTTAAGTGAGATGCGCGGCTCTTCTCTGTGCTAAAAGGTTTTCCGCACAATGGACAACTAGGAACCACAGGAGCTGCTGAGCTTCCTCCTAAACTCTCAACCTGGTCGAGGCACCTGGTGAAATCAAGGCACCAATGTAGAGTTAGGCCACAATTACACGGTGACTTGAGAGCACAATATCACTCTACCACAACGCGCCCAATGACAGTGACTGTGGTCGCCTTGTAACCGGCAAAATGCCAATACAGCGAAAGTCATCCAAACCTGCTAGATTTCTGCTCCACCACATTCACTATCGCTGGGTGCGACATTTTCAACTTTAAAGGGGTTTTCAAGCTTGCTTCTTTCTTTTTCAAATTTCCACCCCAGCCTGTGTAAGAATCCATACCCACCTGCTCCCAACCACTCCATTCCTGCTCCCTTCACTGGTCTGCCAGTCCACATCTGTAAACTATGGGTGAATGGGGTCACGTGCAGCCAATGACTTGATTCAGCAGTGACGTGCCCTCAAGTGGTATATCACTGCTGGGTCATGTGCCACTTGGGAATACGTTACCACCGAGGCCAATCATTGGCGGCAGCAGCCAATCTGTAAGTTGGCAGGATGGGGACCAGAAGACCAAGGAAGAGAACCAGGGAGCTGGAACGATGCAGGCGAGTATATGTGGAAATGTAAAAAAAAAAAAGTTGGAAACCTCATGAATTTGCTGCCAGAAGACAGTTACGTAAGGTGTCCTTTTACCTGTTAACATGCTGCTCCCTCAGGGTGCTGCTCATGGCTGTCAAGTCTTTCTGGCACAGCTGGCAGAAAAAGAGTCCTTCATCTTCTAAACTAGCTGGCTTCTCCTTGACATCCATTTGCAGAGCCAGGGCCAGAGCTTCATCACTCTGCGCACTGCCACATGCCATAGAAGATCCAACTGCGGGAAGAAAAAGGGAGACAGAAGAAGGAAAATGCTGACAAGATGTAGGACAGAGAAAGCTACACGTGATATACGTTGTGTTCTCACCCACCGTGTCCCTCACTGATGGACTCTGTGGACTCCAGCTTCATGCGGCTGGGGGCTGCCCTCTTAAACTGTTTCATCCGTTCCAAGACCAGATCTTTTACACTCATGGGGTCGGGGGGTCTGGTGCCTCCTTCCCGACAGTCAGCTCTGCTGCCATCTGAAAAATATTCCATATTGAATCAAGGAAGAGTGGGCAGTGGCACAGTATATGCAGGCCCCTTTACTGCCATGATCAGGAAGGTGGCCTAAAGACTTGAGACCTAGCTAATATTTCGGGGCAGAAGTTAAAATGGGCAGTTGCGCAACTACTACTCTTATTCACTTCTATGGGAGTCCTGATGAGGGTTGAACAAATGTGCATGCTGGGTGTTGTAGTGCCAAAGATTGCTGACTACCGGTTTAAGGCATGGTCTGGAGGGATGGAGCATGGCATAGGCATTCTCTCTTTGGTGTCATGCCACCCCCTCAGGTCCTGCACTAGGCACAACACAGAGTTCCTTTAAGTCCTGACCCAACCAACAAAAGGCAGGTGGTATCATGGCCCTTATTACCGTTCTGTGGCAGCCCACTAGTGAGGCAGCTCCTCTGCGCTGGGCCATGCCTTCCCTCGGCCTTGTCACCGTCAGGTCCTGCTATGGCAACCAATTCTGACTGTCTGCCGCCCCCATCCTTTTTCGGCTTCTTGGTGGTCCCAGATGGCTTGGCCTTCTTAACCTTTCCTCGTGCTGCTGTGCTGGACTTGGGGGCATTCTGGCTCTCGGAGGGGTGGTGGCTTTTCTTAACCCGTTTCAAAAGTTTGGAGCAAAGTTCAGCGAATTCTTCTTCTGACTCAACCATTAGTGAAGCTGTTCGAGGAGCGGCGGTGAGACAGTTAAATGAGAGCGCAAAAGGGAGGCCGGTCCTTCATCTCACCGCTCCCTCATCAAAAAGGGACGGCTGCTGCTAGAAAAACAGAGAAGTCATCACTACAGAATACCAAGAAAGAAGGAAGGGGGCTGTCCAGTTTACAAAACCCATTCTCATGCGCCCTATTAGAGAGTCCTCGGTCAGGAGCCTGTTCTCTTGGTCAAAGTAGAGAGCAGAGAGCGTCCCTCACTCTGGAGGACCTGTCCTGTCCTGCATTACAAAGCAACCCATTGATGTGACAGGACACAGGGTAATACTTCATTTCCCCCTATGGTGGCAGTGCAGAGAAATTGAACACTGACTCGGCACACGTGCCAGATCATCAGCCTTTATAGATTATCAAGCTCGTGGCATCAAGCCGTCTCTGATCATAGATAGGGGGGGGATCTTTGTTTTTTATGCTAGATTTAGGGTATGTTCCACATTGGTCAGATTTGCTGCAGAAATCTGAGGCAAATCTGCATTGATCTGCATAGGTTTTGCAGCAGATTTTCCTTCGACTGAATAAAAAATATATAGATTCCACGGCACTCCAATAAGTAAAAAGTATTCTGCATTTATTCACCAAACAGCAACGTTTCGGTCCGCTTTCTGGAACCTTCCTCAAAGAGTGATCACTGCTTGAGGAAGGTCCCAGAAAGAGGACCGAAACGTTGCTGTTTGGTGAATAAATACAGAATACGTTTTACTTATTGGAGTGCCGTGGAATCTTTGCACCATATTTCCAGGAATTGGGATTGTTCCTACAGCTGCTGGCCATTACAAGAGGCCTCTCCTCCTGAAGAAGCAAAGCCGCGAAACGCGCGTTGAGGGGAAGTTCGCCATTTTTCACCTGCACCTTGGTATGTTACTGACAGAGAGTTTTGTCATACGATATTATAGTTTACCACATTTATAGGAGGTGAAGTTTGCAATAATTCTGGGTATGGTCTGGAGGCGGCTTGTAATGGTCCAACAGATGTGTAACCTACCCAGCATATATAACTGGAACTGTGCACAATTCTGCGGGGAAAATCTACAGCGCTTCCACTACCAGTGGTGTGGTTTACGCTGATTTTCCTGGCGCATCTCGCTGTATTTCCGCACCAAAATCTACGTGTGTTACTTGCTTATTTTGATGCCGATTTTCCCCAGATCTCACCTGTTGTGTTGCAAAGGGTGAAACCTGCTCAGAAAATCCGCACAAACAATTGACAAGCTGCGGATTTCAATTTCCGAGAGTACAAAATTTGGAAAATCTCAACTTTTTCGGTACTGTATTAGGCCTCATGCACACACAAAAAACGGATCCGCAAAAAATACAGATGACGTCCGTGTGCATTCCGTATTTTGCGGAACGGAACACCTGGCCCCTGATAGAACGTAATGCGGACAATAATAGGACATGTTCTATCTTTATTGCGGAACTGACATACGGAAACGGAATGCACACGGACGCAAAATAAACGGAACGGACACGGAAAGAAAATACGTTCGTGTGCATTGCGGATTTACTGCATGGCAAAATTGTGTGTAAGGCCTCTTTCAACACTTGCGTTGTTAGGACCCGGCGTGCACTTCCGTCGCGGGAAGTGCCCGCCGGATCCGTAACAACGCAAGTGAACTGAAAGCTTTGAAGACTGATCAGTCTTCGAAATGCTTTCAGTGTTACTATGGCAGCCAGGACGCTATTAAAGTCCTGGTTGCCATAGTAGTAGTGGGGAGCGGGGGAGCGGTATACTTACAGTCCGTGCGGCTCCCGGGGCGCTCCAGAATGACATCAGAGCGCCCCATGCGCATGGATCACGTGATCCATGCGTGTGGGGCGCCCTGACGTCACTCTGGAGCGCCCCGGGAGCCGCACGGGCGGTAAGTATACTGCTCCCCAGCTCCCCACTACACTTTACCATGGCAACCAGGACTTTAGCGTCCTGGCTGCCATGGTAACCAGTCAGAAAAAGCTAAACGTCGGACGTTTAGCTTAAGGCCGGATCCGGATTAATGCCTTTCAATGGGCATTAATTTCGGATCCGGCCTTGTTGCAAGTGCTCAGGATTTTTGGCCGGAGCAAAAAGCGTAGCATGCTGCGGTATTTTCTCCGGCCAAACAACGTTCCGGTCCTGAACTGAAGACATCCTGATGCATCCTGAACGGATTTCTCTCCATTCAGAATGCAGGGGGATAAAACTGATCAGTATTTTTCCGGCATAGAGACCCGACGACGGAAATCTGTGCCGGAAAACAAAAACGCTAGTGTGAAAGAGCCCTAATGCGCACCATTACCGTTCTACGTTCAGATGTAGAGGATACGTCGCAGACTCGTGTGCAGAAAATTTGAATTGTTTAATGGTATGTTCACATTTCTCCCTGTGCGGTTTTCCTCTTCGGAAAGACACACCAGGAGCTTGTTTAGGAGCAGATTAGCGCCAATTAATGGACCGCACCATACAAAATGTAAAAAACTCCAGAAACCACAGTGAGATACGCGACGTGTACATGCTTTTACCAATTCTCATCCACATGCCGCAGAAAAAATCTGCAGCAGAAATCGCATCATTTAGGGCTCCTTCACACGAGCGATACGGATTGTGTCAGGATCTGTTCAGATCGGAAATTGCGGTCCCTAATGCACGGAACGGCCGTGTGCATGAGCCCTTAGGCCCCTTTCACACGAGCGAGTATTCCGCGCGGGTGCAATGCGTGATGCCAACGCATTGCGCCCGCACGGAACCCGTACCCATTTATTTCAATGGGTCTGTGTACATGAGCGATGTTTTTCACGGTCCCATAGAAATGAATGGGGCTGCGTGAAAATCGCATTGCGTCCGCAAGCGAGTGAGCATGCGATGCATTTTTCACTGATGGTGGCTGAGATGTGTTGTTTGTAAACCTTCAGTTTTTTATCACGCGCGTGCAAAACGCATTAAGGCCCCATGCACACCTTTGTTTTTTTTCACGGATAGGATGCTTCCCCATTCATTTCAATGGGTCCGTCAACAAATGCGGATGGTCAACCGTTTTTGTTCCGCATCCGTGATCCGTGTTTTCATTCCGTCAAAAAAATAGTGCATGTCCTATTTTTTTCACGTTTGCGGACAAGGATAGGAATTTTTACAATGGATCTGCCATAAAAATCGGATCCGTCAAAAAAAACGGTCCGTCATCCGTATTTTTTGACGGACGCAAAATTTCAAGGAGGAGCGGACGCGGAGGCAGGCAACGGTCGTGTGCATGTAGCCTTAATCACATTGCACCTGCGCGATAAAAACTGAACGCGATCGCAAACAAAACTGAATGTACTTGCTTGCGAAATAGCGCAGTTTTCACTGAACGCATCCGGACCTAATCCGCTCACGCTCGTCTGCAAGGGGGCTTACTGTGTTTTTATCTGCCATGGATTTCTGATAGAAATTCCATTCCGTTATGGATTCCTTACTTATGGTCCGTGGTAGCGGAATCCTTAACGGAATTCTTAGATAACCCGAACCTTGTACGCCGAACTTGAAAACAGAAGTTCGCTCATCCCTACTGCATATCTGTGACGTGTGAACATACCCTTAGGGCAGTGATGGCTAACCTCCGGCACTCCAGCTGTGGTAAAACTACAACTCCCAACATGTTCACTTGCTTGGCTGTTCTCAGAACTCTATAGAAATGAATGGAGCATGCTGGGAGTAGTAGTTTCACCGCAGCTGGAGTGCCGGGGGTTAGCCATCACTGCCTTAAGGGTGTAATACAAAGGGGTTCTCCAGAATGATATGACTATGTGCGCTCATTGTCAAATACACTCAAATCATTTAGAGCACATCTACCCTCATGTATTATATAGTAAGTGTTGCATGCTTGCTGTCAGTGAATGGGAACTTCTTGAGAACATTCAGAGGCTGCACACTTGTTCTGATCACGTCCGGCTGACGCAGGCGAGCAGCTCATCCCCGCGTATCAGGGCTTACAAGCCCCTCACCGGAGCCGCCTGGACATGAGGAGGGTCTTCAGCCAGTGCGTGTCCTGTGTTGCCTGTTTATGAAGATTTCGCTCCTGTCTGACAGTTCTGTGAAGCAAAGGTCCAATGAATAAAGAATATGAAATGTGACCCTATGTTTTCCATTCTCTGAAAGCAAGCAGAGATCTCACAAACACAGCTCAGTCCATACAATAGCTGCACATGGCCATGACAGGTGGTCTGCCATACACTGCATATTAGAGGTTCAGGAATACTAATGGATCACAGCATGGAATCAGACCAGACTATCAGAACTCCCAGCTGCACCCATGGGACTTATATTTCCACAGCAGCAAGCATGCTGGGACTTCTGGTTCCACCACTACTGGGTCACATATCGTGTCACTGACAGCAGGTAAAGCCTTTTTATGACACTGCTACTCCCGCCATTGCCCGGTTCATATAATTATCTCCCAATGTCTCTTACCTAAGACCATTCGTACGTCCTGGGACCCGGAAGTGACGCCGCGTGACGTCATCGCGCACAGCGACCGAGTGCTCAGCTGTTCCCATGACGACGGATTCAAACTGGAAACTGGCGCCACTGGCGGGGACGAGTCTTCGACAAAATGGCCGCCGCCTCTTTCTGTGTTTTGTAATGCAGCTCTTCCCGAAGGAATGGAGCCTTGTGTAGTCAGCTGGGGGGTTTTCCTGCGACTGATCCGCAGGCTGCTTTGAAATTTTCAATGGCTTTACTACAAAATGTGAAAATATGCAAAAAAAAAATGTCTAAAATAAAATGGCTACAACTATAACGTGCTTGTGTCCTGTGATACCTCCCAAATATGTTTCTGTGATCCCAGCACAGATAACCAAGAAATAAGTCCTGTCCCCTCACATAAAATGACAGAACTAGGCCGCCTTTCTGTGCAGCAAACGCGTGTTCAATGGCATTTTTGTGCATTTTTTTAAAATGAGAAGGCAGCACGCCCAAGATCATACTGGTCAACTTTTTGGCAGAACTATCTGGGAGACCAGGGTTTGTGCCAGTTAGACATGCTCCCCTCCCCCCATTTGTTACAATTCGTACCCCCTTTAAAGACAGGCCCCACGCCCCCTTCACAGTCTGTTTGGACACAGCCCAGCACTGCACACCGCTAGGGGCTCATATCTAGTTGGTGCCTGATTGTGGCACATGAAGCCACCCAATTTTTTCAGTCCATGGAGACACCTCTTTTACAAGGCCCCACCCTTTCTCACTCCGTTTTTTTGTGCATCACCCCCCTTCGGAGCACATATGGCCGCCAGGTCCGGTATGCCGTACAGAGCCCCTGGAGGGCCTGCTTTCTGCAGATTTGCTCCAGTAACACAGTAAGGTCCCTTTCACACGGGCGAGTTTTCCGCGCGGGTGCAATGCGTGATGTGAACGCATTTCACCCGCACTGAATCCTGGCCCATTCATTTCTATGGGGCTGTGTACATGAGCGTTTTTTTTCACGCATCACTTGTGCGTTGCGTTAAAATCGCAGCATGTTCTATATTCTGCGTTTTTCACGCAGCCCTAGCCCCATAGAAGTGAATGGGGCTGCGTGAAAAACGCATTGCATCCGCAAGCAAGTGCGGGTGCGTTGCGTTTTTCACTGATGGTTGCTAGGAGATGTGGTTTGTAAACCTTCAGTTTTTTATCACGCGCGTGAAAAACGCATCAAAACGCATTGCACCCGCGCGGAAAAAACTGAACAACTGAACGCAATCGCAGGTAAAACTGAATGGCTTTGCCTGTGAAATCGCACAATTTTCACTGAACGCATCCGCAACGCATCCGGACCTAATCCGGACACGCTCGTGTGAAAGAGGCTTAAGGGCTCATGCACATAAACATATTTTTTGTCCCTGTCCGTTCCAAATTTTTTTGCGTCCCGTATACGGAACCATTCATGTCAACGTGGCTGCAAAAAACGGAAATGACTACATGTGCGTTCCATATCCATATGTCCACAAGTCCGTACTGCAAAAAAATAGAACATGTCCTATTCTTGTCTGTTTTGCAGACAAGGGAAGGCATAGCTACAATGGATCCGCCATAAAAATGGATGTGACATGGACATGATCCGTTTTTTGTGGATCCGTGCTTTACGGACTGCAAAATACATAAGGTCGTGTGCATGAGCCCAAAGGATGAGGTTCTGGTGTGCAGGATTCTTTTTACTCCAAACATAATGCTGTGCATTTGAGATAAAATTTTCTTAAAAAAAACTTTTGTCTCACGGTTTTTTAGACCATCCATGACACTATTTTTGGAAGAAACCGAAAACTACCGAGATGCTGAGAGATGACCTGAAGATTCCCGCAAGACATGTGGAAGAACTGACGCATGTTTGCAGGGTGGAATGGTCCCAAATTCCTCCTCAACATTGTGCAGTTTTTAAAGGGGTTTTCCAAGACTATTCTGATCAGCGGGAGTCTGACACCTGGGACCCCCGACAATCAGCTGTTCGAGAAGGCAGTGGCGTTGCGGCGTTAACCAGCTTTTCCTACGCCAGTGATGTCACATTCATAAATCACATGGCCTAGGCGCAGCTCAGCCCCATAGAAGTGAACGGGGCTGGGCTGTGATACCAAGCACAGCCGCTATACAAGGGTCTGCGTGGTGCGTGGTGAGCTGAGAGAAGGCCGCGGCACTACTGCTGATCGGCAGGGGTCCCCAATGTTGGACCCCAACCGATAAGAAACTGATGACCTATCCTCAGGATAGGCCATCAGCAGTAAAATCTTGGAGACACTTTTAATCGCAACTACAGCAAACATTTGGTGGAGGCGAGGGGGGAAGTTTTTGTCTATGATCAGAACATAATTGTTAATCGTTAGACCTGCGGTCGGCTCAGGATTTACATCTGTAAAACAGATGATAGAAGCTGCCCACATTGCTGCTGCCTGAATGAGGACTAAGGAAGATAGTCTCCCTTTTCAAAACACATGCATGCTTGGCCAAGCTGGACCTGTATATGATTGGTAGGGTCAGGAAGAACAGAGCTCGGACGAATGCTATCTAACGCACATGGCCAGCCTTAAAAGGGTATTCTGGTTGTAAAAAGTTGTCCCCTCTCCTGGATAACTATTAAATCGGTGTGGGTCCAACCACTGTGATCCCCACCAATCATGAAAATGGGGACCTGCGTACACCTCTGGGGCCCCTGAAATGAACGGAGTTGAAGGTCGGGCATATACACTACCACTCCAATCATCTCTATGGGAGTTCCGGGAATAGCCGAGCGCTGTGCTCTGCTGTCACCAGGACTCCCGTAGAGAGAGTTTTTAGGACAAAAATAAAGGAGTGAAATATTCCCTTTACATCAAAAATTCTTTATAGGGTTGAGATCTGGGGCATGCCAGTGAATGTCACTTACTTTGGACTCTATATCTAATGGATATTGATGGTCTGTCCTCAGGATAGGTCGTCTGATTACTGAGGACTTTCAGCACCCCCTCCGATCAGCTGTTTAAAGAGCCTGCAGCAATCTGGCCTCCTCACAGCTTACCAGGCACAGCGCTGTACATTGTATAGTGGCTGTGCTCGGTATTGCAGCTCAGTCCTATTCATTTGAAAAGGACCAAGATGCACGTAGGCCATGTGACTGATAAACGTGACGTCACTGGCCTAGGAAGAGTACCGCAACTAATCAGATCTGTCCTGAGAATTATTGATCTCCCGGCCCATGAAGAGATAGATGTATGTGATTCCTGACACTATTAGATAGCTTCACCCACCTGCTATGATCAGTCCTAGAGTTACCCGAGACTATAAAAAGCTGCCCCATAGGCCGGGCCCCTCACACTGAATATACTTACCTGGCTCGCCACTCCGCTCCTAGCGCCCGCTTCACCTCGGCTGCTTCTCCCCGTGCGCGGATGAAAACATCCGTGTTTGGGGGGTGGGGGTTTAGCAGCCAATGGCAGGTGGGGACGGGGACAAGCCTCTCTGGAGTCACCCGCGATGCTAGGAAGGCTTGTCCCCGTCTGCCATTATCTGCTGTCCCCCCCCTCAATACCGGATGTTTTCATCCACGCACGGGGAGAAGCAGCAGAGGTAAAGGGGCACTAAAAGCGGCGTGGCGAGCCAGGTAAGTATATTGAGTGTGAGGGGCCTGGCAAAATGGGGGAGCTTTTTATAGTCTCTGATAACCCCTTATAAGCAGCTGCCATAGGCTGTATATATGGCACTGCAATACCTGGCTCGGCCTGTGGAGAAGAGAGGTGCTGTTCCTGGAAAAAAATAAATAAAATCAGACTCTTGTTTCCAATCTCCTTTAATATGCGTATGTACACACAGACTTACACACAGATGCGCACACCATATATAAAGTTGGCACAAGGTTCTGTTCATATCTTTCTTTGCCTTCTTGAGGAATCCTTTATTTTTGTCTTTTTTCCTATAATTTAGTGCATTATCATATAATAAGCTACATGGAGCTTCTCCTGGCAACTGCCTTCATGTGGGGGGATTTAATCCTATCCACCCCTGTGCCACGGCTCTTTCAATAAAGCAATAACTTGATCTGAGAACATGGTGACTTTGGGTAAAAATGCAAAAATAAAGTGAATTTCTGGCATCTTTAATATTTCTTAGTAACATTTACAACGGCGGTGAAGTACTACAGATTACTCCATCCACGGCCGGACATTGTAGACATTGAGGAATGCTTGGGCCGATAAATAGATCCATCCAGACTATATCGCTCTAGTCTCTCTTTCCATAGGAAACATGGCGGCTGTGCCAAACTGCATGTCTAGATTCCCATAAGTCTTTCCAACATCCACGATGGACTTCCTCCAGGATCTACAGCAGATCTTGCAGGAAGAAGATGATGCAGCGAGGATGGACGTGATCAATGCTTCTCCAGAGCTTTAGTCAACAACTCATTAAGACGTCCTACCATGGGTCGGGGGTCATCGTTTAGCCCGGCTGCGATCATTGCATTCTCGTAGATCTGTGTAAGAGGAGATAGAGATTATAGAACACGTTCTAATTCTTCAAAGACCCCCAATACGTGATGTATGTACAAGTGCGTTCCGGAAGTCTTCAGACCCTTTCACTTTTTCCACATTTAAGGGTCCATTCACAATTGCGGACAAGAATAGGACATGTTCTATTCTTTTCGGGAACGCGATTGCGGACCCGGAAGTGCGGATCCGCAATTGCGGACCCGGAAGTGCGGATCCGCAATTGCGGACCCGGGCGGGACATCGTCTGTCCCCATTGAAATCAATGGGTCCGCAATTCCGTTCCGCAAAATGTGGAACAGAATTGTGGATGTGTGAATGGACCCTTAATATGTTGCTCCTTGTGCCAAAATAAAAAATACGTTTCCCTCATCATTCTGCACTCAATAACTCCATAATGACGTAGTGAGGGCAAAATGTTTGAAATTTTCGCTAATTTATTAAAAAGGAAAAAATAAAAAAAAAAGGATATAAGTATTCAGACCCTTTGCTCTGACACTTGACATTTAGCTCTGGTGCCTCCCTTTTCTCGTGATCATCTTTGAGATGTTTCTGCACCTTGATTGAAATCGCTTGAGGTAAATTGAGATGACTGGACATGATTTGGAAAGACGTAGCCCGGTCTATATAAGATCTCAGAAGGGACAATGCATATCAGAGCAAAAACCAAGCCGTGAGGAGGAAAGAACTGCCTGTAGAGCTCAGAGACAGGAGTGCGTGGAGGCACAGATCCCGGGCAAGGTGTCAAAAAACATTTCTGATGCGCTGAAAGTTCCCATAACAAAATGCGAAAAAAGTGAAAGGGTCTAAAGCAGGGATGCCCAACCTGCGGCTCTCCGGCTGTTGCAAAACTACAACTCCCAGCATGCACAGACTGCCTACAGCTATTAGCCCACAGGAGGGCATGGTGGGAGTTGTAGTTTTACAACAGCTGGAGAGCCACAGGTTGGCCATCCCTGGTCTAAAGACTTTCTGAATGCACTATACCACACCCTACAACTCCATGCAAGATGATAAAAATAAAAATCACTTTTTATGTATTTCTACTGACAGCATCGGGGGAGTTTCGATTTCTTCAGCTTATAATACAAATTCGGGAGTTATTTATGCAATCAACTAAGACCTTTAAAATATCTACAGAAGAGAAGCCATAGTCCGTATTGCATATAGTCCAGCTATGGGGGTAGCGTTTGGTTGATTACTTGCCTGATCTAGAAGTAATCTGGCCAGATCCTGGTCTGTGTCCTTCAGCTGCCAGAGCTTCTTAATAAGAGGATGCCTGAAAAGTAATTGTACAATATTATGTCACAGAAAAAACATCAGGCACCGACATGGATCACCTCAGGTGTATCTAGATCTCAAATGACAATGACCCGTGAATCTACAAGGTGCTGTGTCAGGCTGGGTTCCCACATTCAGGTTTCTTGACGTGGTTTTTGAAGACAAGGCCAGGGGCCAATCTTAAATGGTGGAAAGGCTGTCTTCTACACTTCTTAAATCTACTCCTGGCATTGGCTCCAAAAATTTCAAGGATTGACCTGAAAGTCGACAACAAGCAACCTACGAATCCTCATATAGACAGGTATTACATGGACCACATTCACAGACAATTAATGTGTCCTCCATTAGTTCTGGTGGAATGAATGATTTGACAAACCAAAAAATTAAAATAAACTTTCAACCACCAGGGGGCGCAGTAATAGGAAATCTCAGTGAATAGATCTCACGACACAGGAAACGTAGGCGATAAGGATGTTGGCACTCTCGTTGTGTTACCCGGATGAAGGAAGGGACTTGAGGTCCAGATGGACACTTACTGGGGTTTCTCACTAACACTACTTATCCCCTATCCACAAGAGAGAAGTAAAGTGTCATAAAAATGCCCCCTATGAGAATGGAGCGGTGATAAGCATGCATTACTACAGCTCCAGTTATTTCCATGGGACTGCCAAGTACAGTGCCCGATGCCATTTCCCGAAGCCCTATAGAAGTGAGTGGAGAGAGCCTTGCACATGCAAAGCCAGTGGCCACCTCACCTCGTAGGTCAGGGGTCGGGGGCTCCGCATCTGGAGGCAGGTGAAGGGCCCAAAAGGTGAGAGCTATTCTCTAGATATGCAAAAAATTGCCCAAGATAAGAATGCCTATTTAAAGCTATCAAAAACGACAACAGCTACAGCCAAAAGGCACACCAAAAGCAAGGAGGGTTGACCTACTGCCAGGCGGGCCCAACCAACAGCATGAAAATCTATGACATCTCAGCAACCAGGACAGGTTACTGAGCTACTGCCTCATAAGAGATACTCACCCTGTATTAATCTCCAGGGTGGGCTGCAAGAGTTGCGCACGCTCTTCATTCGTTTTTGCAAGCTGCTGTGTGCGCAGAAAGTGTCTGGCCGCCCCCATCTCCAACACAGTAATCATGGCCGGGTGAGTGTCCAGGCGTGGTGTGACCTACAGGGAAGAAAACAGTAGCTTCAAGTAGAGGTTATAAGAAATGTGCTTACTGTACGCTGAGGATCCAGTGACTGCATTTACCTTGATATTGGTCACTCGAGTCCCCAAGCTGTTCCTCATCCAGGCCATGAGATCTTCAGACTCCTTCTCAGCCAATCTATCAGAAGCTGCAAAGACAAGTGAGACAAGACGTAAGCGTCCAAAGTCACCTCCTCATGTAATCGACTTCAAGGTGAAATGATGGATACCTGGACGGCGGTCCTCAAATTTCTCCTCCTTGTAATGATCGACCACGATATCTGTCTCCACCGAGATGAGCTTCTTCTTCTCAAACTCTCGCAAGTGCAGTAAAGTGAGCTCATCAAACTGCTCGTAGCAGAAGAGGACCTGGAAAGACAAGGAGGATTGGTTATACAGTGCAAGCAAAGGAGGTGGGGAAGAATAGCAGCGAGGACATCGGCAGTACCTCTGTTTGTTTCTGTTTCATGGCTTCATAGTAAGGGCTGTGTTCTGCAAGGTGCCGGTTGGGCGTGCACAAGTAGTAGATGTTGCGTGATCCAGCTTGCATGCGACTGGCGTAATCTAAAAGGCTGGTCTGTTCTCCTTCAGGCAGGGCCGAAGACTCAAAACGCAGCAATTTTCCAATGTCCTCCTGAAAAAGTGAAGATGGATGAGTCTACTATGGAAATCGTATTACCTACTCACTGATGGGATCTCCTATACACAGCACATCTATCTGCCCTGTTGCATAAATGTGCACTCGCACCTTGACTTCTTGCTCTTGGGTGGTCACAATCCCTTCTCGGATAAAGAGGCCATAGTCCTCAAAGAATTTTTTGTACTTCTCGGGATCCTTCTTGCTTTGATCGAGGAAGAATTTGATGAGTCGTCTTTGAAGCACATCTCGCAGCTTCCTGTTTGAAAGGGAATTTAAAAAAAATATGTTTATTACAAATAACCCCCCCAATGTCCTGTATGACTTCACATTCATGCAACAGGAGGCGAGATCCTGAAAGCATCACTGCCCAGGCGAGGGGAAACACTTGGCTCTAATACTCTAGCTTATATCCAGAACTTCATCCAACCCCCTGGACGATTTCTCCCCAAGTTCTGTTCGCTCCTCCAGAGTTGTACATGGTCGGTGATAGACAGCACATCTTCCCCTTCAGAGATTATATACGAATGGTGTGTAGCAAGGTATTTAATGGTTCTTTCCCCTTTAATTCCTTGTGATGTAGTCGGTTAGTGATATCTGGTACCAGGCCGCGTTCCTGAGGTCTGAAGTAACTGTACAGGCGTATAGAACGCTGAAGACCTTAAGGAGGGACCAAGAGGCTAGAAAGCATCTAGCTATGTAACAAAGAGCTCGGCCCCATTGAGGACATCATTAGGATAAGATGTGTCTTGCTACCATCACCTCTCTTTGTATCATATGGGTGTTGGCAAGGTGCCATGTTGGGAGCTGGCTCATTTGTTCACTGCTTTGATGACTGTTACTTTACTTTGTATGTTTTATCTTTTTGTTTCTTTTATCATAGTCTAGTAGGCTTTTTATGCACCTAAGTTGCGTTAAGCCTATTTATTCCCGTATCTGAGAATTCACGGTAATATAATGGGTGATCATCACTAGAAATAATCTATGATACTACATTCCATTTCTTACCTTATCAGAGAACTTTCCTGTAGCAGTTCTCGGCTGAGATTCAAGGGGATATCCTCACTGTCCACAACCCCTGTAGAACACAATGGAACGTAACAAATGATGAATGCTTCTTATCCATTGATTATCATCACAACATATGGATACATGAAGAAAAACAAGCCCTTCCCTCTTAAAGGGGTATTCCTGGAGTTTACTATTGATGGCCTATCCTGAGGATAGGCCTTCGAGCTGATCTGGAGGGTTTGCCGATCAACTCTTCTGCAGTAGCTTCAGCGCTGGAACTACATAGCTCCGTCCATTGTGTGGTGGATGGATACGGTCATTGCAGCGATGTTCCCACTGAAGTGAATGGGAGCAGTGCTGCACTAACCAGTTCCTTCCACTACACAATGGACGGAGCCGTGTAGTTCTAGAGTCAACTTTGAATGCTGGAGGTACTCAGGAACAGATGATAGGCAAGGGTGAGGGGTGTCGGACCCCCCCCCCCCCCCATCAACTGTTGAGGGCTTATCCGAAGACAGATTATCAATAGTTAAATCCAGGACAACCCCTAAGTTGTAGTGATAGGTCACGCCTACATTGGCAACATCTTGCCACAATGTCGACCTGTAGTAAGACCACCACCATAGTAGGTTGTCCCACCAGGGTAACAGGTCAGAAGCAGCCTTTTCACTGCTCTGCTCCAAAGCACCTGCTTGTAATTGCATGCACGCAGTGCTCACCCCGTAGAAAGCGCAACCACTTGGGCAGGATGTCCGTGGCTTTGGTCTGGATAAGGACTTTGCGGCTATAAAGTGCCACACTGGTCCCCAGCTCCCGACTGACGTCAAACATAGAAGGTTTCTGCACAAAAAGAAAATAAAAATCATCCCTTACACCAGGCAAGTCACAATCCACAAGGACTGCACCACTGACAATAAGACTTGCACGTCACTGTATTGAGAAAGGAGGAGGCAGAGCTTACTTACCATCTCAGGTACATAGAAGATGCTCCGAATGTTCAGAGGAGCATCTGCCTTGTAGTGAAGCGTGTAGCGAGGTTTATCATAAGCCTGGGCAATGAACCGGTAGAACTCCTCGTGCTGCCATTCTCCGATCTCTTTGGGGTCCATCATCCAGAGAGCCTGTAGACAAACCGCACCGAAAGTCAGACAAGTGGAGGGAAACTTCGACGATGGGGCTGAAGGGAGGGATCGGCCTCCTACCTGAAGAGTGTTAATCCTCTTGCCGTTAAGATACAGAGGGAAGCTGACAAAGTTGCTGTATTTCGTCACCACCTCTGAAACATCAAAGCAATGCATTAAGGGAGATGTCGCCTTAAAGGGGCAACCCTAGAGATAACATTGATGATCTATCCATCTATTGGTGGGGGACCCCCGCCGATCAGCTGTTAGGAGAGGCCTCTTTCTAGGTCATGTGACATCCATGTACATCGGTCACATGACCTAGTTGCAGCTCAGCCCCATAGAAGTGAATGGGGTTGAGCTGCATTACCTTTTTTTTTTTTTTTTTTTTTAACATATATTTTATTGTTTTCAATATGAAAATAAACAATATTTTGTACAATTTCTAGTAGTCTTGTCTCAATTTTTCCAATAACAGTATAAAATTGTACACATTTAACTGTCCCCCAACATAGGGGCTTGCAGTAAAAATAAGTCCAATAGTACAAATACTACAACAAAGGGGTAAGACAAGGAACAGGAAGGGAAGAGAAGAGGGGAAGAAGAGATTGGGACAGGGTGACAAGAAGTCGGGTTAGCATATTCTCATCACAAGTCTGTAGAAATCCTATTGTATCGAGAATGGAGCCAATGATGCCAGTTGGCCTCAAATTTGGCCAATCTGTTAGTAATAGTAGCATTAATTTTTTCATATAAGCAATTGTTATTGACAGCGGTAATAATTTCCCTTAACGGAGGGGGCTCTGGGTTTTTCCAGTATTGGGCTATTTTAGTTCTGGTTGCAATGATAGTATGGATTATCACTGTTCTATATAATGAAGGGAAGACATCCAAACTAATAGAGAGGAGACACTGAGCCATAGATAATGCGATTGGGGTATCGCAGATCTGTGATAATATCACATTGATTGAATTCCAAATAGATTTGATTCTGCTGCAATTCCACCATATGTGCTCCATATTTGCCTCCTCCTCCGAGCATCTCCAACAAGTGTCAGATGTGGAAGGAAATAATTTAGACAACCTATGTGGGGTGTAATACCACCTATACAGGATTTTCCTGGAATTTTCTAGGTGATTGACACATTTAGAATGTGAACCTATGATGGAAAATGATGAGTTCCATTGTTCTGGGGTAACCACTAAGTTTAGTGTCGTTTCCCACTTGCGTAAAATTGGAATTAAGGGGAGTCCATATTATCAGACATGTGATGATAACTCAGAGAAAGAGCCTTGAGGTTGGGTAGAGGGTTCCTCAGTAATTTCAGTAACTGGGAGGTATTGGGGGTCTTCTGAAATTGTACCTTGAGTAATAAATTCCTTATTTGCAAGTATTTAAAAAAGTCTTTAGTGGGAATTCCAAATTGTGAGGTTATATCTGAAAAAGATTTGAGAATATTATTCTCATATAGGTCTCCGATTCTGAGGATGCCCAATTCGATCCAATTACGGATCTGTAGTCCTGGAATACAAATTTTGACCACCTCAAGTGGAATGTCAGAAGGGGATATCGAAATAATTCTCATTTTAGTAGTTAATAGTAACCATAATTCTATCACCGCTGTAACTGTAGGCGGAATTTGTATATTAATAGGATTTCTATGTAGAGATATGGCATAATAAAGGGTTTTAGAATCTTTCACTCCCATCATATGGTTTTCTATGTCAATCCAATGTTTATTAGATTGGACTAACCAAGCAAATCTCAGTTGTTCAAAGATACAGGCCCTGTAATATCTAATGATGGATGGGCAACCCAAACCGCCTTCAGAAATAGGCAAAAAGAGAATATTAGATTGAACTCTCGGTTTTTATCTTGCCATATGAACTTCAGGAGTAATGATTGCATTTCTTTTAGATATTTCAGTGGTATAGGGATAGGGAGGTTACGTAGCAAATATAAGATTTGTGGTATGATGAACATCTTTAAAGCTGAGATCCTACCCAACCAAGAGATTTCATAATTTTTCATTCTAGAGAGGTCTGTTTTGATTTTTTCCTTTAAGGGAATTAGGTTAGATAGGAGTAATCTGGATGAGGAGGATGTTAATTTGATTCCTAAATATGTAATGTGGTCCACATTCCATTTAAAAGGAAAATTAGTTTTTAATGAGCTGAGATTTGCATCGTCCATACCTATATTAAGTACCTGGCATTTAGCTATGTTAAGACTATAGTATGAGACCGAGCTAAAGGTCTTTAATATGTCCATAACAATAGGCAAAGATTTTGCCGGATCAGAAAGAGCTAAAATAATATCGTCAGCAAACAGACCAATTTTATGATCCGTCTTTCCTATTTTTACCCCAAAAATATGAGGGTGGCTCCTAATACATTCTGCCAATGGCTCTATTATTAGTGCGAAGATAATAGGCGAGAGAGGGCACCCTGTCTAGTTCCATTAGTGATATGGAATGGGTTAGACATCATTCCATTTATCAAAACTCTAGCCGATGGTTTAGAGTAAAGGGCACATATGGCTTTAGCCAGGTTCCCTTGTATACCAAATTTTTCCAAGACTGCCACTAAGTATCCCCAGTGCACCCTATCAAACGCCTTCTCCGCATCTAATGACAGAAGCAGAGAAGGGATCCGCTTTGTCACCGACCAGTGAATGACGTCAATTATCCGTCTTGTGCCATCTAATGTTTGTCTCGATTTGACAAACCCCACTTGGTCGTGGTGAATAAGCTGAGGAACCAGAGATGACAATCTGTTGGCCAATAATTTGGAGTAGATTTTCAAGTCGGAATTCAATAGAGATATCGGCCTAAAATTTTCAGGATACTCAGGAGATTTGCCAGGTTTAGGAAGTGCTACTATTGTGGCTTGGAGCATTTCTGGGGTATGTCACCTGTATCCATTATGTGGCAAAATGTGGATGACAGATGGGGAGCTAATGTGTTCGCGAAGGTCTTGAAATATTCATTAGTTAACCCGTCCGGGCCAGGGATTTATTGTTTTTAGTTGATTTGATAATTTGTAATAATTCTGATGATGTGATCGGTTTGTTAAGTTCCTTAATTTGTTCTGGGTTTAACTTTGGTAGATTAATACCTGATAGGAAATCGTTAATAACATCTGAGTTAGGCTGAACGGTTGATTTATTGTCTTGGAGATTATATAGGTCAGCATAATATTGGGCGAAAGTATTGGAAATTTCTTGAGGGTTAATAATTCTATGTTTTCGGGAGTTACAAATAAAAGGCAATTTTTTCCTGGTCTGTACAGACTTAATTTTATTAGCTAGTATTACAGAAGCTCTATTGCCCTGAGAATAATATTTTGCCCTTACCTTTCTCAGGTTATGTTCATATTTGTTTTGATGAAGTTGGTATAGTTCATATCGCAAGTCAGCTAATTGCTTCCTAGTAACTGGAGAGGGTTTGGCCTTATCCTTTTTTTCTAGCTCAATAATTGAAGAGTTAATTTGATCTGTCCGTGCTCGTCTTTGTTTATTCAGGAAGGAAGATATACGGATTAGTTGGCCTCTTATGAAGGCTTTGTGGGCGCACCAGATTGTGGTAGGGGAAACGTCAGGGGTGCAGTTATACTTGAAGTACTCTTTCAGAGCCTCTTCAATTTGGGTTTGCGTTGTAGTTAGCGATAAGTGATAGCTGTTTATCCTCCAAGTAACATGGGGTGATTGGTTAAATTTTTCTGAGAATTGACAAGAAACTGGTGCATGGTCGGACCATGTTATGGATCCGATAGTAGCTGACAGGGCATTTTGAAGTGTCCACTTGTCAACCAGTATCAGGTCTATTCTGGAGTATTGCTTGTGGGGATGCGAGAAGAAGGTATAATCCCTCTCAGAGGCATGTAATACTCTCCAGGAGTCATATAAATTTTCTGATAAGAGGTACTGAGCGAAGTTAGATGAGGCTTGTGTTTTATTTTGGGTAGATTTATCCATGATTGGGGATGGGGATAAGTTAAAATCCCCGCAAACAATCATAGATCCTTGTTTAATAGAATTGGTGATATCTATTACTTCCTTAATAAAGGTGAGTTGATTAGTATTAGGGGCATAAAGTGAAACCAGAGTATATGGCTTATCATTAATTTTACATACAACTATAACGTATCGGCCTTCAGTGTCCAATTTGCTATGTATCAACTGAAAAGAGAGGGAATCCTTTACGGCGATAATTACTCCTCTTTTCTTATTCACTGCGGGTGATGCAAATATATTGGCAAAATTCTTGTGCTTAAGCCTATTAGTATCAGGGTCATTTAGATGGGTTTCCTGGATGCAGATCACGTCACATTTGAGAGAGTGAACTTCTTTCCACAGTAATGATCTTTTAAAGGGACTATTCAGTCCGTTAGCATTAATTGAGGAAATTTTAAAAACCATTACCCGCAGTGAAGGTGGAACAGACTTAATAATACAGTACACAAGTTATGTAGTTCAAAATAATATTGCGAGAAGGTAGAGAAGTGTACACTACTGTATATTACGTAGATACCGCAGCACGCCTTAAGAGCGCTGACGCGGAGCCACGCAACAACAGTACTAGAATTATTACTCGCTTGTCACCTGAAAGGTAAATTCAGTGTTATAGAAGAAAAGGGAAAGGGAATCACAGGGAGGTTGGTAGAGGAAAGGGGTAATAACTGGGGAGAAGAACAAAATAAAACTGTCTTAACAATGACCCAAGTCTCGATCTAAAGTCCGGTTCTACGTGAACCAACTGGATACCAGGTTATCCAGCTATCGGTGGGGGTGGAGAACAGAAAACTGGTACAAAGTCTCCTTGGGAACCTGCGGCAAAAATGTAACATTAACTAAAATTAACGTCAGCACTATGACACAAAGGATATGTCCTTGAATAAGACGTAGTAGTCCCTTTGCGGTTAGTTTGGATTCATGTCCACTCTTTAGTCAGTGTAGGTGGTCTCTTCTTCTGCGGTGAGATGAAATCTTCGTCCACATTGATGAGGGACCATTTCTGAAGGAGCTTCAAGGAGTCGCTTGGTGATGTAATTACATGAGTGGTGCCATTTTTAAAGATCAGTAGCTTTACTGGGTAGCCCCATTTGTATGGGATATTTTGATCCCTAAGGATTTTAGTGGCCTCAGAAAATTCTCTGCGTCTATTTAAGGTAGCAGCAGAGAGATCTGAAAAGATTTGTATATTCTTGAAGCGGTCTGGAAGATCCTGTATGGAGGTCGCTGTTTTGAGGATAAGTTCTTTAAAGTGGTAGAAGTGCAGTCTGGCGATAATGTCTCTGGGTGCAGCACTGGGAGCGCTTTTAGGTTTGGGAATCCTATGCGCTCTGTCGATTAGTAAGTCCCTTTGTTCTGCTTATGGGATCATAGTGACAAAATAATCAGTGAGAAAGTCCTTGATAGCATCAGGTTCTACTGTCTCAGGTATGCCTCTGAATCTCAGGTTATTACGCCTTGAACGGTCTTCAAGGTCCGCTAATTTGAGTTTCAAAGCTGTTATTTCATCTTCTGCTTCATTGTGCGCGTCTACTAGTTGATTGTGAGCAGTGGTAAATTCCTCCATTTTATCCTCAATATGGCTAGTTCTTTCTCCAATCTGGTTAATATCTTTCTGAAGCACAGATAAAGCTGTGGAGATGTCTTTTTGTATGGAATGTCTTAGGTCACCCAACAGGGACCTCAGAATGGCCTCGGTGGCTGGAGCAGACTGTCCACTAGTAGTGGGGGTAGGGGAGTCTGAATATCAGTGGTTGGTAGTTCTGTACATAGTGTCCCTTCACTCTCATGGCTGGGGATTGCTGCTTCTTGCAATAGTTGTTTATAAAATGCTTCTGCAACTTCCTGCTTTTTAGAGAGGGGGGAAGGTGACAGCACTGTAGCTGCTGTGCTTGAAACTCTCCCTCCAGCACTCACAATGCGCGCTGGGAGGGATTCTAACATGTGCCCTGTGTCTGCAGCCGCATGGTGTGGAGATCGGGCGCCATCTTGGATCTCCTCCCTCCCCTGGGACCTGCTGAACTCCGGTATTTTACTTGGGGGATCGCCCCTCTTCCTTGCCTTGCCCATACCTGTCGCAAGGTTAGTCTCTCCTGCGTTAAATCGCCACCTCTATGAAGCGCTGTGTTTCTTCTGTAAAGCGCTGTGAGCCGCTTTAATGCCGCAGGCTCCGGAGCTGGTGCGGGAGACGTCCGCTCAGCTCAACATCCGGCTCCGCCCCCTGAGCTGCATTACCAAACAAAGCTGCTATACTTTATGGGGCACTGTGCTGGCCGCGCTCACCAGACTCCCAGTGATTTTGGGCTGTTATACTTTTACCTTATTACTTATGCATGCATTGTACTTTGCTGTTAAAATCAATAAAAGTACCGTGCTGTTAAAAAAAAAAAAAAAAACATTGTCACTCGGGACCCCCACTGGGATCACATGAACTGGGGTCCGTGCTCCCCATTAGAATGGAGTGGGCTGACATGCATGCGTGTCCGCCGCTTCATTCACCTCTATGGGACTGTCAGGGATGTAGTTCTCCAAAAGGAACACATCCAATACTAATCGCCTCAGACTGTATTAACCCCTTCTACCCCGGGCCAGTTTTCGCCCTTCTGCCCAGGCCATTTTTTGCAAATCTGACGTGTGTTACTTTATGTGGCGATAGCTTTGGAACACTTATTTATCCAGGCCATTCGGAGACTGTTTTCTCGAGACACATTGTACTTCATGATAGTCATAAATTTGAGTCAACATATTTCAATTTCTCTGCTTTTAAAAAAAGAAAGTGATACCTCATAAAATATTTATTACTTAACATTCCCCATATGTCTACTTTATGTTGGCATCATTTTGTAAATGTCATTTTAGTTTTTTAGGACGTTAGAAGGCTTAGAAGTTTAGAAGCAATTCTTAAAATTTTTAAGAACATTTCCAAACCCCACTTTCTAAGGACCAGTTCAGGTCTGAAGTCACTTTGTGGGGCTTACATAGTGGAAACCCCCCATAAATGACCCCATTGTGGAAACTACACCACTCAAGTTACTCAAAACGGATTTTACAAACTTTGTTAACCCTTTAGGTGTGCCACAGGAATTAAAGGAAAATTGAGATGAAATTTTCAAATTTCACATTTTGGCAGATTTTCCATTTTAATCAATTTTTTTCTTTAACACATCGAGGGTTAACAGCCAAACAAAACTCAATATTTATTGCCCTGATTCTGCGGTTTACAGAAACACCTCATATGTGGTTGTAAACTGATGTAAGGGCACATGGCAGGGCTCAGAAGAAAAGGAGCGCCGTATGGTTTTTTGAAGGCAGATTTTGCTGGACTGGTTTTTAGATGCCATGTCCCATTTGAAGACCCCCTGATGCACCCACACAGTAGAAACTCCCAAAAAGTGACCCCATGTTTGAGTTTTACATAATAAAGCATTTTTTTTTTATTATTATGTTTTTGTGTCTCCATTTTCTGAACGCCTTTTGTTTTATTTTTCTGCCGACCGTCTTGTGCAGGGGCTCGTTTTCGGCAGGAAGAGTTGACGTTTTTATTGGTACCATTTTTGGGCACATATGATTTTTTGATCAATTATTACACTTTATGGGGCAAGGTAACCAAAAAATTGGCTGTTTTGGCACAGTTTTTATTTATTTTTACAGCATTCACCTGAGGGGGTAGGTCATGTGACATTTTTATAGAGGCGATACCTGATTTGTATACTTCTTCTAATTTAAGTTTTACACAATAATAGCATTTTTTAAATAAAAAAAATGATGTTTTAGTGTCTCCATAGTCTGAGAGCCATAGCTTTTTTATCGATTGTCTTAGGTAGGGTCTCATTTTTTGCGGGATGAGGTGACGGTTTTATTGGTATCATTTTGTGGGACATACACCTCTTTGATCGCTTGGTGTTGCACTTTTTGTGATGTAAGGTGACAAAAATTGCTTTTTTGGACAGTTTTTATTTTCTGGTGTTTATCAGACGGGGTGGATCATGTGATATATTTATAGCGCCGGTCATTACGGATGCGGTGATACCTAATATGTGTGTTTTTTCTTTTTTTTTTTTCTATTTTATTATTATCAAATCAGGGGAAAGGGGTATTTTTTTTCTTTTTTACTTGAAACTTTATTTTTTATTTTTATTTTATTAAAAACACTTTTTTCCCCCTTTTTTTTTTAAATAACTTTATTTCTGTCCCACTCTGGGACTTTAACTTTTGAGGATCTGATCCCCTCTGCAATTCATTATAATAAATCTGTAATGTAATGCATTGCCTGTTAGTGTAGTACACTGAGTAATACACTAACAGGTTGCCTAGAAGACTGGGCCTGGATCTCCTCGGCCCCCGTAGAAGGCAGGTACCGATGCCGTGCAAGGCAATGGGCAGCCTGTGCATGGCATCGGGTTGCTTTGCCACCCATCGGGTCCCCACCAAAGCAGTGCAGGGCCCCGATGGGCTCCCTCACCCACCGCATGACCCTTCTATGCCGCGGCCAGGGGTTAATAAGCCGGCATCGGCTTTTACAGCGATGGCGGCAGATACAGTAGGGACCCGGCTATCAGGGACTGCCAGACCCCTGCAGTGATCGGGTGCGCACCACTCCAGTGCCCACCTGATCACCATGACGTAATAGTACATCAAAATGCGACAAGTCACTTGCCGCCATGACGTACTATTACGTCATATGTCGGGAATGGGTTAATATTACACATGCAGGTAAACATGGCCACTGTCATAAACTATAGTACAGTGGGGGTGCAGTCATAAAGCTACAATCCCAGCGAGCCCACTACCAAAAGTGAATGACGATGACACTTTAATGCCGCTTCACGGCGTATGGCAGTGACTCACCTCTTACTCTGTCCTCACTGGCAAACTCCTTACAGTCGTCTTTGAGATGAATGATGACTTTAGTCCCTGGCCTCACCCCGCCGGCCTCTGCCAACTCAAAGACACCAGACCTAAGGAAGGAAGGAAGTGAATTTACATGATGGGTTTGAGGGTGGTACAGCCCTATGGTATATGCTGGTGCTGCATGAACGGCAGGAAATCAATAAGGAAAGTTCTCCACCTTGGTCTACAGTGCTAGATTGACATCTGAACCTTCCTGTACTCACCCATCGGACGTCCAGCAATACCCGGGGCTACCCGGCTCTGACGACTGAGAGTAGACGACGACTTTGTCGGCAACCATGAACGCGGAGTAGAAGCCGACGCCGAACTGACCTATAATCTTCCCAGAGCTATCAGTCTGGTTCTGCAGGGCTTCAAGAAAGGCCTGAACAAAAACCATGGCAGAATATATTACATAAAATATATTCTCAAAGGTGTGATACATCTGAACACAAGGCTGTCTACAGGATTACCTTGGATCCAGAGCGTGCGATGGTTCCCAGGTTGGAGATCAGCTCCTCCTGCGTCATCCCCACCCCAGTGTCCTATGGGAATAATGTCACAGTTAAAGAGGGGCCGCTGGTGCTTTCACGGTCACCTTCCATTGGCCACCGCCTGTATTCATTCACTGCCTACAAAGCTCTGGAGAGAGTCAAAGTGCCCCTCTTACAATGGCAAAGTCACTCCGCTCCTCTTACCTGGAAGGTGAGTGTGCCCTTCTCACTATCTGTATGCAGGTGGATCTCCATCTCGGGCAAACCGCTCCCCTGAGACAGGAGCTTGTGGCGCAGCTTCTCCAGGGCATCGCTGCCGTTTGAGATCAGCTCCCGGATAAACACCTGATGAAGGAACATATGTCAGACATGCCGCAACCTAATGGAAACTCATCTCAAAAACAGCACAGAACAGACCGCGCACCTCCTTCTCCGAGTATAACGAGCGAGCAACAATGTCCAGGAGCTTCTTGGTTTCAGCCTGAAACTCGTGCTTGGAAGCGACACCTGCAAGACATTTACAGACGCTCCGTGAGTAGGGATGAGCGAACTTTTGTTTTAAAGTTTGCCGTCCAAGGTTCCGGTTATCTAAGAATTCCGTTATGGATTCCACTACCACGAACCATAACTTATGATCTGTGGTAGCTGAATCCATAACGGAATTCTTAGATAACCGGAACCTTGGACGCCGACCTTGAAAACAGAAGTTTGCTCAACACTATCCGTGAGGTCACCAACCAATACCGGACCCATTAAAGAGACTCAGCGGCGAGCCGTCTCATTTACCATTTTCTACACCTGTTTCAGGCGTAGAAAAAGGTCTAAATGTAAGACAGCTCCTGGCTGCCATAGTAACCTGAAAGCATTTCAAAGACTGATCAGGATCCTGATCAGTCTTCTAATGCTTTCAGGCGACTTGCGTTCTGACGGATCCGGCGGGACGGGAGTGCCTGCCGGATCCTCAGAACGCAAGTGTGAAAGAGGATTAAAACGCTGGTCTTAATAAATGTGCCCCTTAGTTTTCAGGCAATACTCCATGGGGGAAAAAACTTTACCTAAAGGTCATATGGAAGAGCCATAGAGACTTCCATTGTTCCCTACAGAGCATGCTAAGAGTTATAGTCTAGCGATCGCCAGAGATTAAATATGGCATGTATTCCACAATTTAGCCCGAATAAAAGGAACTAAACTGCGAGCAGACATGCTGCAGTTTTCAGTGGCCACCCCGAGAAAGAAAAATGTCCTTTCATGGCGTGGTCACAGAACATAAACCAATAGGAGGTGGTAACAGGGCGGTCGCCACACGGTTTTTGGCAAGGAATCTGCACCAACTTCTGTGGACAAAACCTGCAGTGTGAACTGGCCGTAGTGGTGAAAATACAAGATATCAGAAGGCGTCTGCCCCCCACTGCACGTGGCGGACGACTCACCCTAGACCCCCACCGTGGACCACTCACCCTAGACCCCCACCGCACATGGCGGACCACTCACCCTAGACCCCCACCGTGGACCACTCACCATAAACCCCCACCGCACATGGCGGACCACTCACCCTGGACGCTCTCAGTATCGGAGATGATGGTGTGCAGCACAGGCTCCTCCTCCTTGTTCTCCGCGGGTTGTGTAGTGTACCTCCGGTGCGTTACGCTACTCAGTGTGCAGAGGCTCCTCCCAGAAGTGGGCACCAAATGCCGGGGGGACGGCTGGTACCTGGTGATGCAACCTGAGACACAGAGATCCTGTTAGTTTCTACAGACGTCTAACAATTTACTATATACATATATAATTATTACATTTCAATATCTGGACGAGAGCAGATTCCAGCTTCTAGGAGTACATTATTGATGACCTGTCCTCGTTTGGCAGTCTGACTCCCGGCATCCCCGCCAATCAGAAGAGGCTGTGGTATCTGCAGTGATCACTGTGGCCAGTAAACATTACGTTCATTGGTCACATGGCCTAGGCGCAGATCAGTCCCATTCAAGTAAATGGGCCTGGACTGTAATACCAAGCAACACCACTATACAATGGATGGCGCTGTGCTTGGCGAGCTGTGAAGAGGTCACAGTGCTCACGGAACACCGCGGTCTCTTCAATCAGCTAATCGGTGGGGGTCCCATGAGGCCAACCCCCCTGACCAGATACTGATGACCTTTCCTGAGGACAGGCCATCAATTTCAAAATCTCTGACAACCCCTTTAACATTCATCCTTGCCAGTCCCATCATTGATATCAGTGATCAGTAAGTGATTGTATGACGAGCTTGGCTGCCATATCCGTGTTAGTATAAGCTTGAAACAACATTTCTTCTTCCAATCTGCATTGTGCTGTCCCTCTGTTACACATCCTGGAAACATAAGAATAAGGGCGCATTCACAAGACCGCGCCGTGTTTTGCAGTCCGCAAATTGCGGAGTCACAAAACACGGATGCCGCCCGTGTGCGTTCCGCAATTTGTAGAGTGGTCCACTATAGAAATGCCTATTCTTGCGGACAAGAATAGGACATGCTCTATCTTTTTTGTCTGTTACTGTCGGCGCTGACCGGACTGTGTCGGAATGTGCAGGAACGCGCCCTAATACAAAGCCAACTTAGTTACACATTTCCAGGAGGAACAACAGAGGGATGGAAAATTGGAGAGTAGGAATAGATGGTCCAGAATTGCTCATTTCAGGCATTTACAACAATCATTAGCGCCCCTAATCTTTCCGTCTGTCTACGATATGACGCTATGGCTGAGTAGTGTCAATAACATGGAGGCGGCGGCGGTAGGAAATCAATTCCCTAATCTTATCTGTACGACATGGGCAAATATTATTCTCCTTTACGCCACTGGCGGGCGGCCAAAGACTAGAGGGACCTTACTCCCCAATATGGGAGCTCATAAAAGACTGGTGGGGGGCGGGACAGAGAAATGACTTCACAGCAGTTTCCCAACCTGTGGCTTCAAAGCTGTAGAAAACTACAACTCTCAGCATGCCCTGACAGGTCCAGGCGATTGCGGCAACTCTCCAATGATGAAAGATATCGGAGGGAGAAAAGGATCAACATGTCCAACCCTTTTGTTCTCAGGGAGATGTGCTTGGCAGCAGATTTCTCCCCTCTCCCCGTTTAGGACACATGCATGCTCGGCTGAGCCTGCCTGTGTACGGGAGGGATGGAGGAGATGCCTGTTGGTCAAATGCTATGTGTTCTTTATGGCCGGCCCAAGAAAGATTTCAGGAGGAGGAGGGTTGGGGTATATGCACCTCTCTGAGCAAAGACTGCTGATGTCACATGGGTATGGTTGATTATTAGATGATGGCACATAGTGTAAGTGAAAGTACCAGTCACACAGCTAGAAAAAGAGAGTTAACCCTTTGTGACAGAAAGGCTCAATATTTTTAATAAAGACCAATTGAAGAAATTATTTTTAGCTCAAAATGAGTAAAATGCAATCATAAAAAAATAAATAGCCTTTAAGTTAAAGAGCGCTGAGAGCTGCAATACCAGTTACATCCTGTGGACAAGAATGGCGCTGTTTCTGGAAACATTATTGACAATCCTTTTAAAGGCAAGATCTAGGATTCAGACACTGAAATCTTGGACAACCCCTTTAAGGGAAGAGTATAACGATGAAAACTGTCACATGGCGGAGCAGGACGCCGGTCACTGTGTGGTAACGCTCTTCATCTTGTCCTGACCGGGGTCAGTGGGTGTCGCAATGTTGACAGATCACATACCTTACTGGACACAGCCGGCGGTCATCCTCTCTGTAAAGGACGTCTTGTCCTCGGGGACATTGCGCCGTGACTCTTTCATTGCCAGATTACCAAGAGAGTTGTTTTTCCTCCACTACAAAGGGCACAAGACGCGAAGAAAGAGAAGCGCGGTGACGACTGGAGACGGCGCTGCATAGAAGCCAAGAGAACGTGCCGGTTGTCCCGTAGACTTCTATCCCCCCTTACAAGAGTCTATTTTGGCGACGGAAAACCAGTTCTGAATAGTTAAGCACTTGGATGTGTTTTGCAGCACGCAAAATGTGGACGGCGTCCGTGCTGCCTCCGTTTTTGAGGCCCCATTGACTTCAAAGGCTCTGCAAAAACGGATGCAACGTGGACGTCATCCTAATTTGCGGTCTGCAAAATACATAGGGTCATAAGCATAAGGCCTCATCCGGAGGACGGTCGCAGAATTTACTGTAAAAAAATATTAAAAAACTGC
This sequence comes from Bufotes viridis, assembly GCA_033119425.1. NCBI lineage: Eukaryota > Metazoa > Chordata > Amphibia > Anura > Bufonidae > Bufotes > Bufotes viridis. Next base: position 15,622,193 of record CM065595.1, read on the forward strand.
TGTGTGTGAATTAACCCTTACAGTGTCCATGATAAGTAAAAGTTCATCAGTCACCAATTTCTAATAGATTTGGAGACGTAGGTATAATGAGCCTGCGACACTCCACACTGCTCCCCGGATAGGACATTAGAGGACACAGTGCTCACTGGCACCACGTGGGTATGACAGCCGTAGAGAAATCCTTTAAAAAATAAAATATGACGTCAGACTGGTTAAGCCTGACGTCAGACTCACCGCTCAGGCTCCTCCCTGACACGACAGCCCCGGACGGGCTCCACGATCTCAGCGCCCGGCATAGGTTCCCTCTGAGCAGAGCAGAAGCCGCCATGTTTTTCTTCAGGGATACGCACGTGAGTGACGTCAGCCGTGCGCGACCGAGAGAGTACGTCCTCAATGACGTCATTGCGGGGCGCGTCTTGGCGCAGTTGGGAGGGCCTGCGCGCGGCTTATGGCCTCTAAATTTACAGCCCAAGAGCAGTAACGCGCCGTGCACACAAGGCGGCTGACAACCAATATTACAGCTACAGACAGAGGTTGTCAGCCAGTAATTAGAAGGAGTTGTCCACTCAGGACATTATAAAGTGGGACCAAAGCTTGGGAGCCCGATGTATTAGGGGCTATACAGTGACTTAGTGAGTGTTGTCAGATTGCAACTCAGTCAGTGACCCACCAGTTGTCAGAAAAACAAACCTTTTGGATTTCTGTGCAGACACATTAGAGGTGCTCAGCATTTGCAGTCAGAGGAAAGAGCTCCTCGCGTTTCTGACACGTTTTATGGTGGAAAAATGCACTGTGTGAACATACCTTTAGGACTCATGCCGGCCGTGCCTGTATTGCGGGCCACAAACAGAGGGTCCTCAATATACGGACATAGGCCGCGTGTGCACCGTATTACGTTTGCAAACCCATGCACTTAAATGGCTCCGCAATCCGGAAGATACGGTGCAGAGCTCACGTGGCTGTTCGGTCCGTGCCTGCGCAACGGAAAAAAAAATAGAACATGCTCTGTTTTTTTTTGCAATGCGGACGGATCACGGACCAATTCAAGTTGAATGGATCTGCATCCGTCAGCGCCGGACACACAAATGGTGCCCGTGTATTGGCGACTGCAATTTGCGGTCCCCAATGGACGGCACAGGTTCATGCGCATTAGGCTACGTCCACACACAGTCTGTAAACCTGACGCCTAGTGGATCGGAGGCAGAAATCACTCTGATACCGTATTCAACGGGTCGAGGCTCTCCCATGCTGAATCTGCAGGAAGGCGCAGTCCCGCTTCCACGCAAGACTCGACCGTTCTAGTCAGTGTGTCCGTGAAAATAAAAAGACAGCCCACGGACGCCAGCTCTGATGGATGGAGGCTAGTTAATGCTGAGGGGGCATTCTTCAGTTTTTCTGACAGACGTGAAACAGTGATAACGTTCCAACACCATGCGAACAAAAAAAACGAGCAAATGGAACACTGTCAGTGACAATGCAGATCCCACATGGATGGAAACCCGTCCCTTTTCTGCGGACCGGACAGCATACGGACGGGTTTTATATTGTTAGCAGTCGCAGAAATAGTTCACAAAAACCCCAGCATTTTACGGTCGAAAAAAAAACCACAATTGGACTGAGAGATGGTAAATGTGTTTCACGTGTAAAAACCGCATTTGTGTCCAAAACTGTGGCAAAAACCAGTATTTTTTCCCAGTGTGGTTTATACCTGCAGTGATTGAATACACCCTGAGGTTCCACGGACAGCACACGTCCCCATTCATTTTAATGTGTGCGTTCACACATCAGTCTATTAGCACGGTCCGTGTTTTTAGCACGGATGCATTCTCTATTTTGTCCGTGTTCACAGATCCATCACGCCCATTATAGTCTATGGATCTGTGAAAACTACGGATGCCGTCCGTGTTTCACTGATCATTAGATAGAGATGCTCTGAAACTTTTCAGATGTCCAGTGTGAATGACACACGGACATCAAAAAACGGACACTCCGTCACGGCCAGCTTCACGGATGCATCACTGACCACTTTTCACGGATTTCAGCACGGAATCCACACTACGCTTTTTTTTTTTTCCACACACATTTCAAAAACCAGGCCAAGAAAGGACATATTCCTTTCAGAACGGGGCTCATCCATTGTCGGATCCGCGACAAACAAACCGGCAGGATCAACCTTGGATTTCGGCAGCAGATTTTTCTCACCCTTATGCTAATTTTAAACGCTGCAGGTTTGGCGCAGGCATTTCTGTAACAGTCCTATTTATCGGAGTGGGGCTTGTAGAAATCCACATGCCCGCAATCACATTCACAAAATTCATTTTATTATTAATTGCAGACATTTCTGCAGCGAATCTGCTGTGTGTGAACATACCCTTAACCCGTAGAGGACCCGCGCCGTATATGTATGACAGGCTGATCAAGCGGGTGCAGGAGTCTGGGTCACACAGGCAGGCTGACAGCCAATGCATTACAATACAGGTTGTGTGCCCCCCAAAATAGTACCAATCAAACCGTCACCTCGTCACGCAAAAAATGAGCCCCTACATAAAACAATCGGGCAAAAAATAAAAAAAACTATGGCTCTCAGAAAATGGAGACACTAAAACATGATTTTTTGTTGTTTAAGAAATGCTTTTATTGTGTTAAAAGTGAAAAAAAAAAGGAGACATATTAGGTTTCCTGATCGTCCTTGGCAGCACATAACGAAAGGGTTAAGTCCCCTAGGTACAACCAGGATAGAGACACATTAGAAAGCAGTAGACTAATTAATTGACAATTAGCAGGCTATATAGGATAACACATGACACCAGAGCCTTGTATTTTTTTTTTCTCTAGGTATTGGATGGACACTGTGTAAACATCCTGCGTTTGTCCTGCACCCGACCCCTGCCAGGTTGTATACAGGCTTCCCTGTCCCTCAGCCTGAAGGTGGAATGAGTGCACCTCCCCTGTGTAAAACTTACAGTGCCTCGTTCCACAGCCGATGTATATTCCGGCTTGGTGTCTTACTATGTGCACGTGCGGCTGGGGGGAGCTAAGGCCGTGCACATGACATCCGACGAGCGCGTCCAGGAAGCCAGGCTTCATAAGCTCACTCTGGCGGGATGCCTGTGCGCTCAGCCAGAACGTCTCACCCGCTGCTTACTGCGGTAAGTAAGGTGACCCTTGAGGTCCGGGGGTCAACTGTTTGGAGGAAATTATCGTTTTGCAGGCTGCAGGATGTGTGGGATATCTGGAATGTTTCCTCCTCGCACTGTTTGAGTAGAGGACTTTTATCCAGTTGCTCTGCTTTGTACTTTCCAGGGCTAATGCAACTATCATTAAGCATGTGTTTGGCTGTGTTCAGCTCACAGCCATTTAGGTTTCTAAATGTGCAATGTTACTCTGCAGGTTTATCCCCTATATTATTATATATTACGGGGTCAACCTGCACTTAGGCCCCTATGAGCCATACAGCTTAAGTTCACTCATATATGTTGATTTTTGTCCTTGCATGTATATGAGATCTGGCTGTATACATCCTAATTGACTCTGTTGTATGTTTAACTATAGATGTCTGCCTCACAGGAGGAATCCAGCAAAAGAAAAAGAAAAAGTAGACATCGTTTATGTCAGAAATGTGAACAGCCTCTTACTGAGGAAATACACTCTAATGTCTGCACTAACTGCCTGTCACCTACTACATCTATCCAGTCTGGGAACTTTCTTATGTGGTTTAAGGAGCAACTCACTTCAGTATTTGATGAAGTCAGGTCTATAAATAAAAACCTAGACATGAAAACAAATCCCTCCTCCACATATAGTTTCTTCCTCCTCTGGAAACGAGCATCTGTCTGAAGGAGAAATCTACTCTGACAGCTCTTCTAATGATCCTGATGAATTCTTTATGTTTCATAAAGAAAAATACATGAATTAATTAAAGCAGTAAAACATACATTAGAGTCTGATAAAGACACCTCAGGAAAATCCAAAACAGATAAACTCTTTTATTTTCCCAAGACTAAAAGGAATGTGTTTCCAGGGCATCCAGTTCTGGATGAATGGATTAAACAGGACTGGGATAAACCTGACAAAAATCAAATCCAAGGTCCAGACAAAAATCCATTTATAAATTAGATGAAAAATTTTCTGCGCAGTGGGTTTCTGTGCCCAAAGTAGATTTAGCAGTCGCCCGTCTGTCTAAAAAGGCGATTTTTCCAGCGGAGGAAGCATCCCTTATAAAAGATCCTATGGACAGAAAAATAGAAACCTTATTAAAAAGAGATTATGCTTCTTCTTCAGCGGCCTGTGTAGCCGGCCTATCTTCAGTACCAGTGGCTAGAGCCTTAAGAATCTGGCTATCCCAGCTATCCCATGATCTGGAAGATGGGGTGTCTAGAGAGGAGATTTTAAAAAGTTTACCCGTAATGAAAGCTGCTTCAGATTTTTGTGTGATGCTCCTCTGGACATTGTAAAATCCTCAGCAAGCTCCATGAGCCTCTCCAACACTGCAAGGAGAGCGCTCTGGATTAAACAATGGCCAGGGGATATATTATCCAAAAATCACTTCTGTAGTCTTCCCTTTCAGCCAACATCTTTGTTTGGTCCACAACTTGAAAAAATTCTTGAATCCTTGAACGAGGGGAAAGGTTCAGTTTTTCCAGAAAAAAAGAAACCATCCTTTAGGCCTTTTCGCTCTCAAAGGAGAAGATCTCCTAGATTCAGAAACAGACAACAGTTTTCTAAACAAAGAAGATTTCAGGGCAAGCAAGAAAGGTCTGAATATAAGAAGAAATCTAACCAAAAGACCACTGAATTATGACGCCAACCTAAAGCCAAAAGTTGGCGCAAGATTAGGGCTATTCTATCCCGCCTGGTCTCTCACATCCACAGACGCTTGGGTCACGTCCACAGTCAAAAACGGATACGTACTAGAGTTCACACATTTTCCCCCAGATCGATACTACACAAATCATCCCAGAAATCAAGTTGTCTTCCATCTACTTCAAGAATTCATCCAAAAGGGAGCATTAGAACCAGTGCCCCCAGAGGAACATTTCAGGGGGGTATATTCCAAAGTATTTCCCGTACTCCAAACCAGGGAAGAAATGGAGGTTAATCATCGATCTCAGGTTCCTGAACAAGTTCTTAGTGAAAAAGAAATTCAAAATGGAATCTATAAAATCAGTTCTGATGGTCCTGAAGAAAGGAGATTATATGGCATCAATAGACCTGGCAGACGCTTATTTACACATTCCGATTCACCCCAGCCACAGGAAATTCTTGAGAGTAGCAGTTCAGACGACAACTTGTGTAACACATCTCCAGTTTACATGCCTTCCATTCGGCATAACTTCTGCTCCGAGAGTATTCACGAAGGTGTCAATTGTCCTAACAGCAGCACTGAGGTTGAAAGGTATAATGTGTATCCCATATCTGGACGATTGGCTTTTAATAGCAGATTCCAACCAACAACTGAACCTCCATCTGCAATCCACGATACAAATGCTCCAGTCTCATGGGTTCCTAATAAACAAAGAGAAATCTTCTCTAATACCAGCTCAACAAGTAAAATTTCTAGGATATGTTCTGAATTCGAATCAAATGACAATCAAACTATCTTCACAAAGAGTATCATCTGTTCACAAGGGAGTAAATCAACTTCTGTCCAATCACAAGATTTCTATCCGTCATGCAATGAAAGTATTAGGTCTCCTAACCTCATCTATAGAGGCTGTCCCTTGGGCCAAAGCCCATATCAGAAGCTTACAAAACAATATTCTAACCAGCTGGAACAAGAATTACAGCTCCCTGGACAAGAAGATGATAATAACAACCGCAACACGCCAAGATCTGAAATGGTGGATTTCGTCTCCTCACCTAAAGCAAGGCAGGGATCTGAATCCTCATCCCCAAAAACCCTCACATCGGATGCCTCCTCCTGGGGCTGGGGTGCTCATGTAGACAAATTATGGATACAGAGGAGGTGGACAAAGAAAGAAGCATTAATGTCCTCCAATTGGAGGGAGTTGAGAGCAGTGAGGCTAGCCCTTCTTCATTTTCAAACACACCTTTCAGGGTTCAAGGTTTTGATCCAGTCAGACAATCTACCAACTGTCTATTATATCAACAAACAGGGGGCACAAGGAGTCACAGTCTCTCCAAGGAATGTGCTATCCTCATGGCCTGGGCAGAGAGGTTCACGAAAGACATCTCAGCTATCCATATAAGGGGAAGTTTGAATTACTCTGCAGATCTACTCAGCCGCACCCCTCTACATCCAGGGAATGGAGCTTAAATCCGACAGTCTTCAACAGCATTGTGTCTCGCTGGGGAAACCCTGTCTCGATGCCATGGCAACAGATCAGAACAAGAAACTCAACCAATTCTGTTCCATTCATCGGTCCTGCCAAGCTGTAGCAATAGACGGCCTGTCAATCAGCTGGAAGAAGGGCCTGATTTATGTGTTTCCCGATTCCCCTTATACCAAAAGTCCTAAAAAGATAAGGGAAGATCATGCAGAAGTCATAGCAGTTCTTCCATTTTGGCCCCGAAGAACTTGGTTTGCTCTAGCCCTATCCCTCTCCAAGGGCAGAATCTGGAAAATCCCTCCTCGCCCAGACTTGCTGATCCAGAGAGGATTTCTTCACCACAATCCCAACAGCCTGCAACTTGCGGCTTGGAGGCTGAGCGGCAGTCATTAACATCACTTGGATTTTCTTCTGAGCTAGTCAATACCATGCTAGCAGCACGTAAACCGACAACTATTAAAATATACAATAGAGTATGGAAGACCTTTAACAACTGGTGCCAAAAACTACTTCTCTTCCTGAAGATTTAAAATCTGTTCTGCAGTTCCTTCAAGAAGGTTTTAGTAAAGGTTTAAAAACAAACACCTTGAAAGTACAGTTCACTGCAATCAATGCCCAGTTACAAGGAAAATTTTCAAATAATCAAATAATGCGTACATTTTTAAAGCTTTGAAAAATCTAAGACCTCCTGCCAGTGTGCCTGTCCCTTCCTGGGATTTGTCCGTGGTATTGTCTGCTATGTTAAAAGAACCCTTTGAACCAATAGAATCCTCTTCTCTGAAGCATGTATTTATGAAGGCCCTTTTTCTGGTCACAATCACTTCGGCCAGACGTGTTAGTGAACTACAAGCTCTTTCACATAAAGAACCATATTTTAGAGATATGGGTGACTGTATTATTCTAAGAACCATGCCAGGTTTTCTTCCAAAAGTAGCATCAGTGGTAAACATTAACCAAGAAATCTCTCTTCCAGTTCTTCACTCAGATCCTCAAGAAAAAGTGCATTGGCATTTATTGGATGTCAAAAGAGCATTGCAAGCATATCTTCAAATTACTGCCTCCTTCAGAAAATCTGAAGGGTTATTCTTACAGATTCAAGGACCAAATAAAGGAAAGAGAGCTAGTAAAGCAACACTAGCAAGATGGATCAAGCGTGCAATAGAGGAATCCTATAAGGCTGCCGGCCTAGAGTGCCCTATCGGATTAAAGGCACACACTACGAGATCTACAGCTTCATCGTGGGCGGAATTGGCACAGGTTTCGCTTGACCAGATCTGTAAAGCGGCTACATGGTCTTCTGTATCCACATTTATGAGGCATTACAGACTTGACATATTAGCAGCTGAAGGGTCAACATTTGGCAAAAGAGTGCTACAAGTGGCGGCCAGTGCTCCCTCCCAATGAGTACTGCTTATCAAGTCCCTTTCGTTATGTGCTGCCAAGGACGATCAGGAAAATGAAAATTTACTCACCGAAATTTTTGTTTCCTGGAGTCCGTAGGCAGCACAACTTTCCCTCCCTTTGAATAAATTTATTGCTGCATACAAATACAAGGCTCTGGTGTCATGTGTTATCCTATATAGCCTGCTAATTGTCAATTAATTAGTCTACTGCTTTCTAATGTGTCTCTATCCTGGTTGTACCTAGGGGACTTAACCCTTTCGTTATGTGCTGCCTACGGACTCCAGGAAACAAAAATTTCGGTGAGTAAATTTTCATTATTGCTGTGTCCGTAACAACCAGGTCTATTAAAATATCACATAACCTAACCCATCAGGTGAACACCGTAAACATCTTTTTTATAAAAACGGTGTCAAAAAAGCCATTTTTCGTAGCCGTTTTACAGGCTAGGGCAGAGCTAAAGCCCGCCCATCAGTGCCGGTGACATCACCGGGCTTCCTGGCAGCCCCATGGAGAGCCCGGTTAGTCACCGGAACTCCGGAAAATGCCTTTGCCCTACGCGATTTAGCCCAGGGCAAATTAGCGCATCAGAGCATGAAGTGCTCCGATGCCTAAGTCAGGGGGGCTGCCTGTATGAAAATGGAGGTATGTTCGGGTTCAGCTCTGAACCCAGATAACCCCTTTAATTCTTGTTAAACACCTAAAGCAGGGCTGGCCAACCTGTGGCTCGCCAACTGTTGCAAAACTACAACTCCCAGAATGCCCAGTCTGCCTACAGTTAACAGCGTACAGCAGGGCATGGTGGGAGTTGTAGTTTTACAACAGCTGGAGAGCCGCAGGTTGGCCAGCCCTGACCTAAAGGGTAAACAAAGTTTGCAAAATCAGTTTTGAATACCTTGAGGGATGTTGGGCCATTTATGGGGGGTTTCTGTTGTTTACGCCTCACAAAGAGACTTCAGACCTGAACTGGTCCTTAAAAATTGGGTTTTGGAAATTTTCTTAGAAGTTTAGAAGCAAATCTTAAAATTTTTAAGCCTTCTAACGTCCCAAAAAAAGAAAGAAAATGTCATTTACAAAATGATCCAAACATGAAGTAGACATATGGAAAATGTAAAGTAATAACTATTTTAGGAGGTATCACTATCTGTTTTAAAAGCAGAGAAATTGAAATTTAGAAAATTGAGAATTTTTCCAAATTTTGGGTAAATTTGGTATTTTTTTTATAAATAAAAATTAAATATTTTGACTCAAATTTACCACTGTCATGACGTACAATATGTGACGAGAAAATAATCTCAGAATGGCCCGGATAAGTAAAAGCGTTTTAAAGTTATCACCACATAAAGTGACACATGTCTGATTTGCAAAAAATGGCCTGGGGTTCTGAAGGGGTTTTCCAAGACCCCTCAATATAAGCCATCAATATCAGACTGACATCCGACCCCCACTGATCAGCTGCTTGAGGCCATGGCGCTGCAGTGAGTGCCGCTGCTTACCGAGCACAGCGCCATCTATTGGTTAGAGGCCTTCCTTGGTATTGCAGTGCACTTAAATGGGTCTGAGCTGTGCCTAGGCAATGTGACCAATGGACATGATATCACTGCTAAGGCCTCTTTCACACTAGCGTTTTAGCTTTCCGTCCTAGAGATCCGTCCTCGGGTCTCTAGGACGGAAAGCTACTGATCAGGATTATCCCCATGCATCCTGAATGGAGAGAAATCCGTTCAGGATGCATCAGGATGTCTTCCGTTCAGTACGTCAACGTTTTTTGGACGTTGACAAAAGCGCAGCATGCTGCGGATTTGTCTCCGTACAAAAATCCGGAAGACATGCCGTAACGCCGAATCCGGAATTAATGCCCATTGAAGGGCATTAGTCCGGATCCGGCCTTTAGCTAAATGTCGTTTCCGCGCATCGCCGGATCCGACGTTTAGCTTTTTGTCAATGGTTACTATGGCAGCCAGGACACTAAAGTCCTGGTTGCCATAGTAAAGAGTAGGGGAGCGGGGGAGCAGTATACTTACATTCCGTGCGGCTCCCGGGACGCTCCAGGATGACGTCAGGGCGCCCCAGTGCATAGATCATGTGATCGCATGGATCACGTGATCCATGCGCGCGGGCGCTCTGGCGTCATTCAGAGCGCCCGGGAGCCGCACGGAATGTAAGTATGCCGCTCCCCTGCTCACCACTGCTACTATGGCAACCAGGACGCTAGTAGCGTCCTGGCTGCCATAGTAACACTGAAAGCATTTTGAAGACTGATCAGTCTTCAAATGCTTTCAGTTCACTTGCGTTGTGCCGGATCCGGCGTGCACGCCGGATCTTCACAACGCAAGTGTGAAAGAGGCCTTAGGAAGAGGTCTGATTGGGGGGGGGCAGCAGTCAGTCCCCTCCTGTCCTGAGGATAGGTCATCAATATCAGATTCTCGGAATACCCCTTTAGGCCTTATTCACACGTCCGCAAATCCGCCATTAATCCGCCAGACCCATTAATTTTGAATGGGGACATGATGGATGCGGAGAGCACACACTGTGCTCTCCGCATTTGCAGAGCGCGCCGCCGATCTTCCGGATGGCGGCTCCGCAATAATATAGAGCATGTCCTTTTCTTGCCCGCAATTGCGGACAAGTATAGGCATCTCTGTAGGGCTGGCGGCACGGTGTGTTGCGGATCCGCAACACACTACGGACGTGTGAATTAGGCCTTAACGTGCACCTCCATGAAAGCAGTGGGAAAACGGGCGGCTGCTAAATGTCTTCACACTTATCGTAAAGTTGTTTTTTTTTTTATATATATATATTTTTTTTAACCTATCCTCAGGATAGGTCATCGGTATGAGATCGGGTGGGGTCTGATGCCCGGGACCACCCCACCGACCAGATGATTAAACAAAACAGTGCATGGCGTCAGAAGCAGATGGGTCTGTCCAGGGTATCGCAGCTTAGCATACTTCACTTGATTTTCTGCACGGCCGCTATTAAAAACAGCTGATCTGTTGGGAGCACAGGGGGTCGGACCCCCACTTATCTGATACTGATGGCCTATCCTGAGGATACATCAAGCGGAGAACTCCTTTAAGCCAAAATCGGATGTATATAGGAAGCTGCAGCAACACATCAGCCGCTCAGTAATGTGGAAGAATCTGCAGGGACGGAGGAATCTTCTTGCATCAGTCGCTCGCTGCTGCTCTGCCGTCCATCATCATCCTGGAGGAGGAGCCTAGAAGCGAGGGCGTAACATAGGCGGCGAGAGAAGTATTTGTTTACAAGCAGCCGATTGGTGTTTGAGGCTGGGGGAGGGGCTTCCACTTTTCTCATTCACTGCCTGACGCTTGAGGAGTGCACGTCTGCTGTACGGACACAATGCTATTTGGGCGGCGAGCAACCGCTGCAACGCCCCACCATTCATTACTCTAGGGCAGGCATGCTCAACCTGCGGCCCTCCAGCTGTTGCAAAACTACAACTCACAGCATTCCCAGAATGCCCAGAAGGATCAGACATGCTGGATTTTACTATGCCCGATTATTTGCTTTAACCCTCAGTTCACACTTGCGCGTTTTACAGCGCGTTCGAACGCGCTGTAAAACGCTCAACAGGAGAAAACTCATGTTTCCCTATGGGCATGGTTCTCACCTGAGCGTTTTACAGCGCGTTTGAACGCGCTGTAAAGCGCCCTACGCTCAAAGAAGTTCTTGAGCTTCTTTGGAGCGTTTTGTCGCGCGTTTGCACCCATAGACGTCAATGGGAACGCGCATTTAACACGCGTTAAAGTGTAGATATGCCTTTTTAAATTGGTCTCCAGCGTCATGAACGCGCGTATGACGCGTGTTTCCTACTTGCAAAAACGCGCGTCTCAGAAACGCTCAGGACGGATCCGGCAGGCTATTCAGCAAGTGGCCGTGCTGCCGCTCCGTCCCCATTGACTATATTGGGGCAGGGGGCGGAGCTACGGCACAGCACGGCAGAGATCGCCGGACTAAAAGTCCTGCATGTCCGACGATCTTTGCCGTGTTGCGCCGTAGCTCCGCCCCCTGCCCCATTATCGTCAATGGGGACGGAGCGGGTGCACGGCCACTTGCGGCAGGACAGATCTCCATCCTGCTGCAAGTGTGAAAGTACCCTAAGCTGGTCCTAGAGCTACTGGTCATTGTGAAAAATAAAGACACCCAAATATTTGCTCCTAGTATTTTTTGGGGTATTCATAACTAGACCCTAATAAAAAAAAAAGTTTTTTTTAAAGGGGCAGTCTGCGATTTTCAAAAGTGTGTTTATAAGCAGGAAATGCAATTAAAAAAATAATAAAAAAAAAGCCCTGACCGATCTTCGTCTGTTTCCCTACAGAAATGCCATAGCATAGGTCCAAGTACCGTGACCACGCCAGCCAATCATCGGCCTCAGCAGTCTTGTGCTGTAAGTGCACAGTAAGGGCCTCATGCACACGAACGTATTTTCTTTCCGTGTCCGTTCCATTTTTTTTGCGGACCATATGCGGAACCATTCATTTCAATGGGTCCAATGTGCATTCAGTTTCCGTGTGTCCGTTTTGCCGTTCCGCAAAAAAATAGAGCATGTCTTATTTTTTTCTAGTTTGCGGACAAGAATAGGCATTATTACAATAGATCCACAAAAAAAATGGATGCCATACGGAACATCATCCGTTTTTTTTTTGCGGACCGCAAAACACATACGGTCGTGTGCATGAGGCCTTAAAGGGTTTTTCGAGGCTGTCGATACTGATGCACCCCCTCCCAAACCGACACTAACCTTGTGTAGCAGTACATCAGGCTACGGCAGACAGGTTTCCGGACTCCATATGAACGGCTGACAAAGAGGGAGCAAGAGATCATATTGAACATCACAGCAAAGTTAGGGTATTAGATTTTTACACCACCATGTGGCCCTTCAGCTGTTGCAGGACTACAACTCCCAGCATGCCTTGTGACAGGGACAAGCAGCTCTATTAGGAGCCTCCATTGCAAATTTCAACACAAAAATGCTACACGCAGGGTTAATTTTGTCCAGAACGACGCGCCCCAATAGAGTTGTGATCTGTCACGTGCTGTTGGATCTGGCGCTTTTATTTCTTTCTGTTCCTACACCAGTAGAGAGCACGGAAAATGTGCCGCGAACCTAGCCTAAGACAGAAACTGTGAAGACGCCATTGCCAGCCCTATAAAAGGGACTATCCCATCAAAAGTATGCAATATATAGAGCAGGCATGCTCAACCTGCGGCTCTCCAGCTGTTGCAAAACTACAACTCCCATCATTCCCGGACAGCCTACAGCTATCATCCTACAGAAGGGCATTGTGGGAGTTGTAGTTTTACAACAGCTGGAGGGCCGCAGGTTGAGCATCCCTATAGAGCATTACAAATGAACTACTCTTGCAGCTCTGGTCTCTTCCATTTCTGAGGGTGGGCAGCAGCTCCCAGGAATGCATTGCAGTCACATCATTTAAGGGGTTGTGCAGTGCAAAGAGTTTGATGAGGCTACTTTCATGTTTGCGGCAAACTTTTCTGGCATTGAGTTCAGTCGTCAGGGCTCAATAACGGAAAAGAACTGATCAGTTTTATCCCAATGCTTTCAAAATGGATAGAAATCAGTTCAGTCACTGTCAGTTGTTTTGTACTGAGAATACCGCAGCATGCTGCGCTTTTCTCTCTGTCCAAAATGCCGGATCCGTCCTTCCGGTATGTGCAGACCCTGAAAACTGATAAAATAAATAATACAAGACGGATTCGTCTATCTGCATGACAAGCGGAGAGACGGATCCGTTCTTACAATGCTTTCAGTTTACATCCAGATTGCCGGATCCGGCAGTGTTCCAGCGACGGAACTGCATGCCGGAACACTCTGCCACAAGTGTGAAAGTACCCTGACCTATCCGTCAGAGGGGGGGGGGGCATCTCCACGAACAGCTGTTTAAAGAAAACTAGTAGTGTTCACTTGAATGGGACCAGCAAGACGACGCAGAGGTAGCTTTGTGGTGGAATCATCGCTCAGACCAGTTCCGCTACCCCTTCATACAGCTGATCAGCGGGGGTGTCAGGAGGCAGGCCCGACCAAGGATAGGTCATCAATATCTTTGCACTACACAAGACGTTAAATGATATGACTAATACATTTCTGGGAGCTGCTGCCCACCCTCAGAAACGGAAGAGACCAGAGCTGCAGAGGGGATTGAAAAAGCTAAAAAGAAAACAAAGTCAGAAGGATCCGTTATGTTTGGCCATAGACTTCTATTATGACTGAATGCCTCTCAAAGGCTTCCGTTTTGCATTCCGTCATAGAATTTGTGGGGTTCGCTCATACCTAGTCATCAGTATCTGATCGCTGGGGGTCCAACACCCGGGACTTCCTCCGATCAGCTGTTTGAGAAAGAAACGGCACTCACACTTATCCCGCGGCCTTCTCCCTACTCACTAAGCAAATCGCTGTACGTTGTATAGCGGCTGTACCTGGTATTGCAGCTCGGCTCCCTTCACTACTATGGGGCCGAGCTGCACCTAGGTCATGTGACCGATAAACGTGACATCACATGGTCTAGGGAAAGCTGAGAGAAGGCCGCAGCGCTACTGTGAGAACAGATTCCCTCTCAAAGCAGATCAGTGGGGGTCCCGTCAGACCTCACCCATCAGATACTGATGACCTATCCAGAATAAAGGTAATTAGAAACCCCTTCAAGGTAACTGGTCGCATGGGTGATCTGCAGGCAGCAGGTTATAGCGCAGGAGGAGCGGAGCATAGTTTAGGAGTCCAGGGGAGGGGGTCCAATCAGTGATTGACAGTCCTATGTATATGTGCAAATAGAGAGCTGTCAATCACTAATAGGCCCGCCCCCTGGACTCCCAAACCTAGAAAAAGCAGGGATTTAGATCTACAAATGACACGTTCCATTCAGTCCTTTCCTATAAAACTATACATCAGTCTGCTCAGCTCCTCCTGCTCTATAACATGCTGCCTTCAGATTGGAATGCACAGACAATGTGGTCACGTCCCTTTTAACCTAAACTAGGAGATTTGGGAAAAGTTCTTCACCAAGGTCTCAATATAAAGAGCTCATAAAACCTCAGCTCTGGCCGAGGGAAGCACCGCGTTTTAGAGCTGTATGCACGAGAGGAGAGGGTCACGTTTAGGATCCAACCACTTTACACGCGGTTTTTGCCACAGACGGCTGTGGGATCGCCTCTCTCCATGACAGAGGATGAAACCGCAGCATAAATTGACGCGCTGTAGATTTCAAATCCGCACTGCAGGCCAATTTACGCTGTGGTTTTCGTACACAGCGTGTGGATGAGGTCTTAGAACCTCATCCCGTTTGCTGGTACTGTACGATCCTGCGGGACTGCCGCACGAAAATAAGCAACGGAAAATGCGCAGCATTTCCCCCTGCCCACTGACTGCCACTTAGGGGGACACACCTTACCTGTGCAGAATTTGCCCCCTAAATATAAAAGGGACTTGTCCTGATGACCATTGTTTCCCTTCAAAGAGGACCCTTTGACACGCCCGTTGTGGTACCCTGCCCCTGAAATACCAATTCTGAAGCAACTTTTCTCAGAAATCTACATTGTTCCTCCTGGAAATGCATGAGAAAAAAAAAAAAATAAGACAACTGGATATTCCCATTAATAGCGCTTGAGTAAAAGCTCATGCACATGAACGTATTTTCTTCCAGTTTTTTTTTGCAGACTGTTTGCGGAACCAGTCATGTCAATGGGTCCGCAAAAAAAAAGAAGTTACTCTGTGTGCATTCTGTTTCCATATGTCCGCTCCGCCAAAAAATATAACATGTCCTATTGTCCTCATTATAGACAAGGATAGGACTATTTAGGGGCCAGCTGTTCCATTCCGCAAAATACGGAATGCACACGGACGTCAGTGTTATGCAAAATACACACGGTCATGTGCATGAGCCCTTAGGGACACGCCCCAATGACAAAACAGACAGTAACACCCAGTCACAGTACATTCCCATGAGGAATAACAGAGGAACTGCACAATGCAGCAATGCAGAAGGGAAAAAAAAAAAAAAAAGGGTAATTACCGTATTTCATGGGGAACATTAGTATTTACTAAGGTCTCATGCACACAACCGTTGGTGTTTTGCGGTCCGCAAACCGCGGAAGCTGCTCCGCGTTCCGTTCCGCAATTTGCAGAATGGAAAGCGGCCCATTATAGAAACGCCTATTCTTGTCCGCAAAACAGACAAGAATAGGACATGCTCTATTATTTTTTGTGGGGGTACGGAACGGAGCAACGAATGCGGACAGCACACGGAGTGCGGTCCGCATCTTTTGCGGCCCCATTGAAGTGAATAGGTCCGCGCCTGAGCTGCAAAATATGCGGCTCGGACGCGGACCACAACAACAGCCGTGTGCATAAGGCCTAAGGCCGCTTTCACACTTCAGTGAATCACGTACATGTGCCGTCTGCGGTCTCCATGCACAGCACACGCACCCATTGTCTTTAATGTATTCGCATGTCACGGATCCTGGGTCTGTGGTGACACGCCCCATTTTCGTCCTCGATTACGGATGTCTCACACACAATAGTCTATGGGTCCGTGCGAACCGCAGGCACAACATAGACTGCATCCGTGTTTGGTAGGAAATGCTCCGGAATGTAATTTTTCAGCCTATAGCCGTGCCGGTGGAATACGGATGACCAAACACGGATGGATGATCCAACTGACGTGTGAATGAGGCCTAAAAACCAGACACTTCGGGAGTGGTCACAGATTTTCCCCCACCCACGTAGGGAAGCAGAGAGAGAACCTGTCCTCGGTCCCTATAATCCGCTGGATGTGGTCATGCTCTAGGGGCCATAAGGAACAAACTACATGGTAAAAATTTCAGTAATTTATATCGATTTTAAGCAATACTTTATATACAATTAAAAATTCCAAAAAAAAAAAAAAAACAAAAAAAAAACATGCATAGTCCAGCGTACAATGTTCAAAAAACAGCATCTGCATAACAGAACAACCAAGAGGGGAGGGAAAAAAGAAAAAACCCAGAACACTGAAGTTTTAATACCATGTACACTTTTACTCAGCATGAAAACAGCTGCTGTCAAGACAGTATTTCCACCCCTTCCCTGCCAGAGGGATGAAAGAGTCGCCTCTCCCATCTGACAGCGAAGCGGCTAACAATGTCATAGGTTAAGAAATTCTCCCAACGTCTCCGCACGCATTCTACCATTCTGTACAATGATTCAGTCTTTTTTTTTAAGTTTTGTGTTTCCCGCCTTGTTTTGCGCCTATTGAAAAGGGGTAGAACCAGCATGATTTCCGCACTGATTGCTCGGACCTCGATTCTCTCCATTGGTTTTTTTTTTCTTTTCCTCTTCTTTTTTTAATACACAGTTCCAAAAAAAAAAAAAAAAGTTGAGGGAGCCGTTTTACGTTTTTCATGCCCCAGCCGTTACAAAAAAAAAAAAAGGAAAACAAAAAATAAAATAAAAAAATAATTATAATAAAATAAAGGGGAGGGGTGGGGGAATTTTTCTAGAGTGCTGAATTCGGATTGCACGATTTCAGCTTTGCAGAAAAAGACTGTACAAGGGAGGGGGGGAGAGAGGGATAGTGGAGGGGGGGTTATGCTGGGAACATCGGGTGGAAGAGCTTTTTGATGTCTGGGGGGGGTTTTTTTCCCAGAAAGGGGAAAGTAAAGTAAACCATGACAGTTTTTTTGTGTTTTTTCTTTTTTTTACAGCATCCTTCACACTCTTTATTTTTACAAATGTCCCATGAAAAAAAAAAAAAAGAATCCCAGATTGGAAAAGATCGATGTAGTTACAAGTGGCAAAAAGTGAAACCTCGTCCACTAGTTTGTTTTAGGCTCTTGTAGCTGCAGGAGAACCCCCCCCCCTCCCCCCCAAAATAAGACAGTCCTCAAAAAAGAAGAAAAAAGGATATAATTACACACGTCAGCGTAATTAAGAGTTCACCCCTTCACTGCCAGACGCAATACCGCACCGATCTGGCAGGGAAGGAAATGTTTCACCCCCACCTCCGCCCCCGTGTAGAGTGAGGATGGAAGAAGGGTAGTTCCCTCTATAAATTGCTCCCGGGCCCTTGTCAGACCAGGCGGTGGAGACATCTTACATTTTGGCCTTCTGGTTGGCTTTCAAGAGAAAGAAAGACTGAAAAACACATAAAACAGAAATTCCCCGATACACAAATAGGTTCAACTGTGTCGAAACTCAGAGCAGCCACTGACAGTGCCAGAGAAAGGTGAAGGCGGTGCTCAGCAGCGCTCTGCCATCCTCTCCAACAGTGCCGGCATGGAATCTGGCAATGGGCGGTGGTCTCAGTCCAGACTGAGGCCCGGTGTCCCTGATGTGCAGACCAGCAATGAGTAGGCAAATAAAAATTATAACAAAGTCCATTGAGGGGTGGAAGGAATTGGGGAGGGGGATAGATATTTATATATTTATATTTATATATAACAAATGGGGGGGCGGGGGGGCAGAGAGCGAGACAAGAGACCCCCTTCCCGTCCACCATTGCAGTTCTCCAGTTCGCTGCAGTTTTTTTGGGGGGATGCTACAATCCCTCAACAAATTTTTCCAAGGTATCCCCTGAAGTATCTCCCACAAGAGACAAGTCATTCGTCAGGGCGCCACGGTTGGGAGGGTTCAGCTGGGGAAGCATGGCGCTCTGTTCGGGGTTTCCCAGGTGGCCCTGGTCTAAGGAGGTTCCTATCGAAGCTGCCAGGCCTGGGTGAGGCGAGCCCGTCTGCGGCGAGACGTGGTGAGGAGAAGGCTGCGGCTGTACACGGGGTGAAGGGCTGGAATGTGGAGGCTGCGACTGAGGGCGGGGGGACTGGACGGGGGCAGGTGAGCGCACCTGATTGCTCAGGGAGGTGGCAATCTGTTGGCCAGGGGGAAGATGAGTATTCGGGGGCTGGCCCGTCAGGAGATGTTGCTGAGGACTCATGGGATTAGGCTGGCCGGAGGAAGCAATCTGCTGCTTGAGCTGCTGCTGGATCCGTAACGCTTGCTGGAGGGTTGTCGGTGTCCCATCTGTGCCCAACCCTTGCTGTGCCATCTGCGGGATCTGTCCCATGGCTCCACTCTGAATGGAGAGGTGTTGCATACGTTGTTGCTGTAGCGCTTGCTGAGACTGTGGGTACCCTCCTTGTGGTTGCTGGAACTGCCCGTGAGCTGCCATTCCACCTGCCATGCCTGCTCCGCCCTGTTGCTGCTGCTGCTGCTGCTGTTGTTGCTGCTGCTGCTGCATTATCTGCCGTCGTAACATTTCTCGATACTGTGGGTTCATATTTGCTAGACTGGGATTGTGACCTGAAGTCATAAGGCCCATGCCCTGGCTCTGTGGGTTCATCCCTGGCTGCTGAGGAACATTGGGCCTCTGCATCCCAACTTGCATGGGATTCATGTTCTGAAGACCGGGCTGAGGATGCATGCCGGGCTGCTGCGGTGGCTGTTGCGGTGCCTGCTGAGGCTGCATGCCGGGCTGATTGGCCACATATTTCGCAGTTCTTTGCTTAATAAAAGCAGCCATTAACTGAGGGTTCGATTTAAGGATGTTGAGCACCTGCTGTTGCTGCTGGGGAGAGCTGGGCGACTTGAGGGTACGTAGAAGGTCTTGCAAAGCGTTGGGCGATATGTTGCGTGGCTGCTGCTGTGGAACGCCTTGCATTCGAGGCCCAGCCACTACCTGCTGGGCAGCAGTCATTTGCATCACGGCTGGGCGCTGGATACTCTGCTGTAATTGAGTCTGTTGAGGCATTGGATTGGCAGGCCACTGTCCTCCTGGCTGCATACCCGTGATGATGGGAGGGGGATTGATTGGAGCAGGGCGTGGCACATTCATACCCATTTGCTGCAAAGAATTTACTGGTCCAACAGTTGGATTTACCATGCCGGGGCGTACGCCAGGCATGCCATCAATATTCGTAACCCGATACAGCTGCTGCTGTTGCTGTGCCTCCAGCTCTATCTGACGGGCGGCTGCAACAGCAGCTGGAGGTGGCTGGGAAGGAGGCGCTACGGGCAACGAATTCGATGGCTTCCCTTGTGATGCCACATTGGTAGGTTGAGGCCTAGCCACACTAGGGAAACCTGGTGAGGCCATTCCTCCAGGAGAGGGCTGCGGGGCAGGCTGGGGAGTTTGTGGAGTACTGGGCTGTTGTGTGGGCGTGCCAGGAGTTGCAGGCGTAGGGGAAGGTAGAGGCTGTTGAGGAACGGTTCGCGTGTTCATGGTGGCCATACGCCGCCTCATCAGCTGGGCCTGCTGCAGTCTGTGCTGTAGCTGCTGCTGCCGTAGCTTTTGCTTGATGTTCAGACAGAAGGGGACCGGACATTTGTTCTCCTGGCAATGCTTTGCATGGTAGCAACACAATGCAATAAGCTGCTTGCAGACAGGACACCCGCCGTTCGTCTTGCGCTTGCAACCCTTTGTATGCTGAACGACCCTCTTCATCTTCTGACATGATGGCAGCGAGCAGTTGGCGTTGCGACACTGGCAAGCATGCACCAATGACTGGATACAGCGCTGGATGCTCAGACGCCTTGATTCCTGTGGACTCTTAGACTGCGCTTCCCCTTGACTATTGCTCTCGTCATCCAGACCCAGGCCCCACTTGACCATCTTGTGCTCGTGACTCTTCGTGTTGTAACAGTTCACACACAGATCATAATCCTGAAAAGGACGGGAGGAAGAGTTAACCCCTTTACGGCACGCACAGTGTGCTGCACTGCACACAGCAAGCTCACTTAATAAAGGCCCCAAATGATTGCTCACCTCACATACAGTACAGTGCCAGCGCGTCTCCACGTGGTTCTTGCATTCGTTACAGGTATACACAAACCGGTCTTGTCCCTGTGTGTGCAGCTCCACCAACATGCACAGCGTGGACCACTTGGATCGACGCAACGAGGAGAACTCCCAGTGCTTGTCACGGGCCAGAGTCAGAAATGCATCACGCCCGTCCATCAAGTCACAGCTCAGAAGTGGATCCGGATCCACAATAGGAGGAAGGGAGTTGATCACTGGACCCGCGTAGAGGTGGATCACAAAAAACACCTACAACAAGAAGCCAAAAATATTACTGACCGAGCTATGGATGAATATTCAGAACAGACGCAACTCCGTCACAGCCACAACTTAAAGGGGTTGTCTGAGATTTTATTATTAATGAGTTATGCTCAGGATAAATCAGTATCTGATCGGCGAGGGTCCAGTCCCTGCACCCCGCCAGTCAGGGCACAGTGCTTGGATGAATGCTGCAGCCTCTTTCTAGGCCAGGACACTGTGTCCATCGGTCACACGGCCTATGTGCATCTCAATCCCATTCAAGTGAATGGGATTGTGCAGCAATAGCCAAGCACAGCCATTATACGACACATGGTATGCTATGAAAAGGCTGCAACATTTGTCAGAGCCCTGTGGCCCCTTTAAACAGCTAATCGTCGGATGCCCACTGATCAGAAAATCGACAACCCATCTCAACAGGTCGTAAATATTACAAGCCCAGACAAACCCTTTAAAATAAATCAAAATCTCCTCAAAATTGACTACACACAGGACATTCCAGAGTCCATTGACTGTACCTCTTTATGCTTCTCCATGGTGGCATACAGCTTCTGGCTCAGATCATTGCACACATTGGGCATGCTAGTCTTCTTCTTGTTAGCCCGGCTCATGCTGCTTTTATTCTTGTTGGTCTTTTTGTTGTTTTTCTTCTTTGCATTCTTGGTGTCTCCCTGGCAGCCCTGCAAAGTCGAAAGTCACCTTTAGCGTTCATGGATTACTGCCACAAATATCCCGTTGTCTCGAGGAGACCCCCCAGCAATCCTTACCTCGGGGATCTCGCAGGCTGCTGTGCTCTCCTCCTTTTTCCGCTCTTCTTCCTCCTGTTCTAGTTCTTTGATGCTCTCTTCCAGCACATTAGGCCAAAAGTCCCCTTCAAAATACGGAAGCTCCTTGGCACTGGTAAGGCGATCCTCGGTGGCCTGCTTAAAGATGTCCTGTACGGCAAAAGCAGGAAGGGGTGATGCTTAGTAAAGAAGGGATTTTCCAGTGAAAACCATTTAGGACAGGTCAGTCTGATAAACCATAATTTAAGCGGCGGAGGCAAGGCTGCTTCAGCTGAAAGATATAGAAACTAAGGGGAGTTTGTAGTCACTGTGTATAGGGGAAAAAATGACATAATGAGCAAGAACACAACTGCACCCTCATTTATCCCAGTCACGTTATAAACGGAATTCTATGGAAACCCCCTCGAAATTTACCTTCTAAAAAGCCTAACCATACCTTGTAGTCATGTATGATACGCTCTGCGAAAGCTTTATCCAGCATCTTTTTGTACCATTCCTGTAAACGTTTCGGTTTTGGAATTTTCTGGTCAGGTGGGTGACAATGAAAGATATAATCATCTCCTTCACTAGGGGGACAGGCCCAGATATGTCCTGTGACATAGCTAAAAGAAATGAGAGAGAAAGGTCGAAAAAAAATTAAAATAAAAAAAAATCCATAAAACAACAACCTAACCTACTGAAAATCAGGTGGGTGGTTAAAAAACAAAAACAAAAAAAAAAAAAACACCCATTTAAAAATCAAATACTATGCGATGATTCAAGGAGTATTTCCATCTAATAAAGTGATGGCATATACTAGGACATAACTGGCTGGGGGTCCAACCTTTGGGGCACCCACTCATCCTGTGAATAAAATGGGAGGCAGCGCTGGTTTAGGGGCTATGCAGAAGATCCATGCACAGCATGCGGTGCTACACCAGTGCTGTGGCCTAGTCATTCTCAGGTTCTGCGGGGGTCCCAACCAATCTTAGTGACGCCAGTTTTGAAAATGGGAACACCCTTTTAATAGAGAGGGTCCTTTATTATCCAAATCAGAGAACACTCTGGATAACATCCCATGTCATGCACTGCATGGACAGAATACCTATGTCAGTGGGCAGGTAGGGCTTGGTCCCCCGGTGGCGGAAACAGGGGAACAAACAGGTATGGGATCACTGGGAGTCCCGGCCGGGTACCTCTTGTAATCAGCTTTTTGTTAGCTGAACCATTTAACAAAAAGGTGTCGGCCGCAGCAGGCAACCCTTTATTTCACTGTGTGTTTGTGATCGCTCATATCTATTTTAAATGACCACTGAAATGAAAGATTTGGAGTGAAGGAAGGGTTACCCAAGTTTCTTCACATATTCCAGATAGCCAATGAGTATCTCATGGTAAACCGCTGTTCGAAGGCTGCGTGGCCGGAAGAAGTGAATACTGTCCAGGTATGAGATGTACACACGTCTGCAGAGAGAGAGAGCGCGAGATCAAGATAAGACACCAGAAACTGCAGCACATCTACACCAGTTCAGAGGGACTGTGCCCGTACAATGGCGCTGCAAGGCTTTATACAGGGGATGGTATAGATGTGGGAGATGCACAGACTGGCTGTCTTATATACCTGGTGTTGGGAAGCGGGCAATCCGATCCGTATTCCTGAACGTGCATCCCAAAGAAGCACACATCCACCCCATCAATCTCCTCAAAGGCGAAAAGTGCCTTAGTACGATAAGGGAAGGACTCCGGCATCTCGCCTGTGTCAACAAACCTTGAAAGGGAGAGATCAAGACAATGGATTAGTGATAACTTTTAGTTGAAATTATATATATATATATATTTTTTTTTAAAGGTGCACATATAGAAAGATCCGTAACTGTGCAGCCGGCTCAGCCATCATCTATAAATGGTTTACCTGGATTTCATGCCGGGCTTGACTTCCACTATCTTATCAGAACTGGCCACCACCCTGACTGAAACCTCTCCAGATTCAGGATGATTCTGCCGCCGAAGGAACTTGTTGACACGGTCCTCCAGATGACTTCCTAGTCGAGTTGTCTGGAGTCCTGAAGAAAAGAAGAGATCGACCCATCTAAACTATGTGCAGGTATAAAAACATTTTTTCATATACAGGCACCATGAGCAATGCCGATGGACTTAAATCAGATTCACTTAGGAATGAGGGCCACATTACATTAAATTGTCAGAAATTTCAAATCGCTCACTCTTTGCACAGAACTTGTTCTCCTTCCGTGTCCTTCCAGTTTTCTTCAGACAGTTATCACAGACAAATCTGAAAAGCGAAAAGGTTGCGATTAAGACAAAATCAATTATGAAAGCAGCTTTCCGGGTCATAGATATTGATGACCACTTGAAATACCACAGAGAATGGAGCCGGAAGCACAGATCCGTTCGCTGTGTAGTGGCCGTGCGGCTTCGCTTGAATGCCATTATTCAGAATCTGTGGCCGCTGCGAATGGTGAATACACAGCGAACGGAGCTGTGCTTCCGGCTCCATTCTCTGTGGTATTTCAGGTGGCGGAAGCAGATTGGTGGGGCACCCAGCACCCCCACCAATCTGATGGCTTATCCTAAGGATAGGTCATCCATATCTAGAATCCTGGAAAAACACTTTAAACCCCTGACCAAACGTTCAGATATAAAAATATGCAGGCGCCATGAGATCGGGTGGATCAACCCAGGAACTTACCCAGATGGCCAAATAATGTCAAAGTGTAGCACACAAATCTGATGCATTTTCCTGCCACATTCTTTACAATCCACAAACCTGGGGAAGACAGAGCAAAGGGATTGTAAAAGCTGCACGGATGCATGGGAAGAATACTAGACTGCAGAAGTGGTACTCACGGCTCAGGATCCAGCATGTCGTTCTTCTTTTTCTCAAACTGTTCTTTGGAGATTGTCCTGAAGAAAGGAAAAAAAAAAAAACGCCTGGTCAGCCTGTTACTTGTGTGCACCCATCCTGCCTCTCATATACAGCTCATTAGCCGATACACAATCCAGCTACATTCAACCATATGTAAAGTAACAATACACAACAGCTCGACGTCACCAGGGACGACACGGCACGGTTTTTGAAAGTGATATAACTTACGTTTGAGGCTGGGAAGGATCATCTCCCAGAGTTACGCTGTCCCCCTGAATCTCAGTAAAACACTTTTCACAAAAGTGATACCTAAAATCAGGAAGGAAAGAAATGTGCATTACAGCCAGAATATAACGAAAACTGCATTATAATCGTAATCCCTACCTAGGATAAACCTATAATTCGTTGTTCTTGGGATCTTGTCCAAGGGTGAATTCACACTGCGCTGCTGCACTATTCACATAGAGAGGCCTACATACAGTAACCCAACCCATCGTGCAGCATGCTACACAGGAGCCAATGGTCAACATCAGAGGCATATGTTCAGAGGATAACGGACGTACACTATGAACAGTGTGAAAAGTGCCCTATGCACCTGGGAAGATGAAGTATTAACTTCTTCATTTGGAGCACATTAGCCCAAAACAGCAACCCTTTAGCAAACAGTCCTTTCTCGAGCTGTGCATGGCCTGCATGCTGAAACGTCACTGTGCTTGGCTTCTGTGCCCTGAAAAGAGCAGCTAATACTCTAACCAGGGGGTGTCTTGGATTATTCCTACAAGATGAATTTAGGTTGAACCCCAGTCCACAAGATAACACACCACAAAATGAACCTGGCACACATTACCTATATGGGTATACTAATGCAAATGCATCAGCATGGCCATTCATATGGCTCCAAAAAGAAACCGTTCAATGCTGCAAATAGATGGAATGATACCCACTCTCTAGACAGAAGGACACGACTTCAGGCATGGCCGGGTGACAACTGACTGTTTGCACATTTATCTAGCACCTGATTTAAAAGCAATGCAGAGGGGAAGTTACCTGTTCTGATAGCTGAAGTAGGCGGCATCACGAGGGATTGTACATAGCTGCTTCCCGTAACAACACAATGTCTGTGGGGAGAACTCAAACTAGGGGAAAGAAAACACAGATTTTTATAAACTGAAGTTCTTCCACGTTCACCTATATAAAAAAACAGTCTTAAAATCGACAACTTACCTTCCGTCCACAGCAGTAGCCCAGTGACTGCATAACAGGGTCAATCTCCTGCTCGAACACCTCGGCAAGCTTGGTGCAGTACTTGTAAACCCGGGAAGTCTTGCGGTTATACAGCCAGGCATTATTGAACATGAGCCACACGTCATCCACATACTGCCATGGCTCCTGGTACTGCCCTGTATCAAGTTTCCGCTTTATGGTTGACAAGTCCATGGGGTTCTTCACAATATCAAAGTAATCCTAGGAGCAAAGTATCGGGGCATTAGAACGTGTGTCAAATGAATATGGTTTACTTTTAAAAGCTTAGAAATGCAAGGACATCAGGCAGGGGGGACAGAAATTAGCATGCAGTTTAGGGGGAAGGGAGGCAAGGTGGTCACTTGGCTCTATATCCGCCCCCCCATAGCGAGGCATCCTTGCTGCAGTAAAGAAATCGCACCATCACGGATGAGGTTCTTAAGTTACTCACTGGTATACCCAGCAACTGTGGATCGACGGGTTGCCGGAAAGGCAATGACTCCGGATCTTGTCGATATAGTGCTTCAAGGGTAGGCATCAAGGCTTGGCGTAGCTCCTCTGGTTTAAATACTGAAACCAAGGAAGACAGAAAACACATTTGATATCTTGATGCTTACAATACCTCAGCAGGTATTGAAAATAAAAAAAAATTAAACCCTTGCACTTACTCTTTTTCCGTGGCTGAGATGGCGATGTGGACGGAGGTGTAGTGTTACTGCTTGCATTCTCTTCCTCTTCCTTGGTTTCTACCTTTACCTCTGGCTTCTTTTCCTCAACTTCCATTGGTTCCGTTTTTATCTCTGTTCCTTCCACTGGTGCTTCCTTTACCTGAGCGGGTACTTCTTCTTCCACCTATTAAGAGTATGGTTTAAGTTATGAATAGAAATCTTTGATATACATCTCTTCGGTTAGGAACGCCTATGTAGGACGCACTAAAAGAAATGTCATGAGTCTGAGGCTTACTAACGCCTACACCAGATGTATGACAGAGGATGCATCCAAACACCTTGTTGGATTCAGTGTGGCCGAGATGCAGACATAGGTCCTAAAAGATGGCAACAGGTATTAGTTGTACGTAGGCAGATCTGGGCGACCATCAGACGTGTATGAAAGTGTCCAGACTCTTCCCTGGGGGTTGGGGGGAGTTGGATTTCAATATGCCCAATCCTTTTGTTCTCAAGTAAGATAGGCATCCGCTAGAGGGGTCTAGCGACAGCCCTGTCACCACTGAGAACACGTGCATGCTTAGGCGATCTATTCAGCTATCTGAAGTGTATGGTCAACTTCGCTCTGATCAGTAACATGTCCTCTACAGGCATCAGCACTCGTAATAAAATACAGCACAACCAATGCTCTGAATGGTCGAGCTGAAAGTTACCTCTGTTTTGGGCTCCATTGGGTTCTCACTAGGCTCTGACTCCTCAGTTTTGACTTCTTGCTTGACATCAATAACTGGATGATCAGGGGCTGATTGGTTGTCTGTACTGGCTACCGAGGCAGGAGTAGGCACACGGTTGTCAACACTTGCAGCTGCCTGTGAAAGCTGAAAACACAACAGCCTTTTCAGCAGAAGTTCATCTGCACAGATTACGTGCAAGTATAAAACGCAAGTTCCAGCTAATGCAAAAAACAAAACAACCACTAACATGGCGGAAAATGCTGGTGAAATTTTGGTGCGGACACCGCATCAAGATTCGGACGGCGGCTGCGTGGTGCCTGCTTCCCACTGTTTTATACGGGATGCAGCTCTGCATTTCTCAGCCCAGTGGTTCAAAGCTGTGACCACACCAACAAGGGACGTCCGATCTTGGTGTGGTGAGCGGACAGCCACTGAGCGGAGCCACAGTGGGCGTCCGCTTGTGAATTAACTTCATTCAGTGGAGCTAAGCCGCAAGCAAGCCCATGGCATTCAGAATGAACCACCGCCATGGTCTCTGCCACAGTATATGCTGTGTGAATGGGCCCTAAGATGTTATATACTTACTGGAGTGCCAGGAGCTGCTGCATGTACAGATGTTGGTTGCAGCTGAGCTGGCTGTGGGGTCGGCACAGATTGGCTGGGCACAGGAGTAGGAGGCTGTGGAGTGAGCTGAGCCTGGGCAGCTGCCTGCACCGTTGGGGTGCTCTGTGTCTGCATGGCGTTCGGGACGGAGCCAGGGGTGGGTGCTGGGGTTTGCCCTGCTGGTGGCAGCGGAGTGGATGGCTGGGCTGGCGCTGCTGGCTGTGGTGGAGTCATGCCAGCTGGTGTTGGGTGCTGAACAGGAGGCATACCAGCAGCAGCAACAGAAGGAGGGGTCTGATGGAGGGGAGACTGGGAGAGGGCCGGCCTTGGAAGCTGACTGGTTTGAGGGCCCAGAATGTTCATGGAGTTGCTGATTGGCAAAGATGCAGTGGGCGCCTGTCCCTGCTGGTAAAGTTAAAAAAAAAAAAAGTTAGGCTATGTTCACATCTCATTTTTGGTGAGTTTTCCCAGACATATATCCCTAATGTTTGCCACTGTATAACCATACATCGGCCATTGACTCCCATTGTAAAAATTCCATGCCTACACATACCAGCCCAGCATATGGCATCATACTCTTAACATATGCTGGGTACATAAGAACCTATGGACACGTCAGAGGTATATATTTAACAGAATAAAGTAATACTCTGCCAAAAAAAAGGAGATGCACTCTCAATGTATAGGGAGCTTTCCTTACCTGTGACACTGCAGCCGCTGCCCCCGTTTGCCCTAGTGTCACTCCCAAGCCTCCATTATTGGCCTGAAACTGTCCTTGTTGCAAGAACTGATTCTGAGTCTGTGCTGGACCCATTAGATTATTGCCATGTGCACCCATCATGGTCTGAGGCTGGGACATGCGCGAAGGAGACATTGCCATCTACAGAAAGAAATAACCAATAAAACATTTAACATGACCCCTACATAAAACGGTTAAGGCATGACATGTCCTGGGGCACAAGTTACTTACAGCCGGCACCGATCCCATGTTGTTCATTTGTGTGGGGTGGTTGAGCGGGGAAGCTGCACGGGGTCCCATCGGAGCCGGAGGAATCTGTACATTTCCAATGGGCATGTTGTTAAACTGATTCATTCCTGAAGAGAGGGAAGGACAGACTTTTACTAAACTGTAAATCACTTGCAAAGGCTTGCATCAAGTATTAATGCAGCGTGGATAAGCTCATCCAATCTTTTATTATTAAAGAAACACGCCTTGCAGAACGGATACACTGAATTATGCCTGGTGCATTCATAGATGTCATGTACTTTAGCTTTCCGTCAGCCAAAAATCGCCCCCGAGAGGTTTCGATAAAATTGGTTGGCAGAGCAACAGTTAAAAATATACAGGCCTGAAATGCCAAACCTCCATATCAAGAGTAATACGGAGAGAGAAATGGAAAAGAAATGTAGTACTAGAGAGCATTAGGGATGGTTACCTGAAGGCAGCTGCATCCTGCTCATAGGAACCGGAGACATTTGGAGTGGGCCATCTAAGGTGGAAACAAAAAAAAAGGGGCGATATGCCATCTTATGTGACAACATGACGGATGTGACAGGTCTCTATAGCCTTCAGACTCCATGAAACTTACTGGCTGGCCGGACAGGCTGTGCTTGGCCAAGAGCAGCAGCTGCCTGTGGAAGAGCTGGAGCCTGCGTACCCGGGGTCTGTAGAGAGGTCTGGTTGCCCAGAATGCCTTGTTTCTGCAAACGCGACCTTCGCTTCTCTTCCAGTTCCTTTTGGATTTTGTAGATTTTTTCAGCGAGTAAATGGTAATATTCGTCCTGGATGGTAATCACAAGAGACTTAGTAAAGCAAATGCAGAAAGCACCCGAACCCATGTCTTCACGAAAGACTACGACGAGCTAATGTTCACCTTTACATAAGTGGTTTCCAACCTGTTGCTAATAGGCATCTGACAATCTTAAAGCGATTCACCACAGAAAAAGATGGCGTATCGATGGGATGCGTCACCGCTCCCCGATACGTGTAAATCTGACTAGCCCACAGTCCTCAGAAGGAAGGCACCGCAGCAGTAGTTATGCACTGGGGCCCTTTAAAGGGGCATTCCCATCTAAGACAATGGGGGCATATCGCTAGGAGAGAGCTACACCGAGAACGAAGCCATGAAAGTGGTGAAGGGAGCACTGCAAATGTGCAGCCGCTCTCCATTAATTTCTATGGGGCTGTCGACGTCATAGAAATGAATAGGAGAGGTGGCCACGCAAGAGCAGTGCGCTCCCATTCACTTCTATAGGGAGAGCGCTTGGTGGTGGCTGGACCGGGATCCTCGAGCCACCACCTTCCCAGCTCCATTCTCGAAATTCGTGTGGCTCAGACAATGTGATATGCCCCCATTGTCTCAGATGGCAATACCCCTTTAAGTTTTTCCCAGAAAGTAACCGCAGCATATTTATTTGAATAAGGGTGTATTCACATGGCCATTTCCATTATGCAAACCACAAAACACCACTCCCCACATCAATTGACTTCAATAGGTACGCGATCCACAGACTGCAGCCAAAGATAGAACATGCGACCCGCATGTTGTTCCGAAGATAGGACACTTCCTAACTTTGCCCGCTATATGCAGGTCACGGACCCATTGAAGTCAATGGGTCTGCACCGCAAGGCGGGGTGCACGCGGCTGGTGTCTGCGGCCAGCAAAACACGGACACGGCAGTGTAAATACACCCTAACTATTACAGTTACCTTCTGAGCACCGTTGGGGAAAATGCTCAAGGGACCCCCAAGTGCCTGGGTGTGGGTCACAGAGGTCAAACCTCCAAGTACCACAATACATCCTAGAGAGAGGCCCCAAAGTTACAAGAGGCTTTTAATGACTTGGTCACGTACCCTGCTATTGGCGGACTCGTACATGTCACCCTCCACTTTCCGGGCATAAGCCACCAGATTTTCCATCCGCCGATCTTTCAGGGCTGCAGGGTCAGGAGTGGGGAAGATTGCTTGGACTCTACAAGAGGAAAACCAGCGACAGATATACATGAGGGTCCATGATCCAAAAAACACATCATAGAACTACGGTGAAGATTCACGCGCTTTACTTACAGTTTGTGAACAAGATGGTTTCGGAGGTCCTGGGTCACATGCTCATGCCAGGCTTTCCTAACCCCTGTTGAAGAAGGTGGTGCTGCTGTAGGCATGGTACCTAAGTTGCCAACAGAGCTGGGATTGTTACCATCACTCAACAAGGAGCTGCAACAGGAAAAAAATATATATAAGTTATGTGCGATGTTCACGTAAAGGGGTTGTCCATGCATACACGCCGGCCTGATATGACCCGGAAAGCATCGTGCATGGGTCCCATTAAAAAGCACCTATGCAGACCGCTCGCTGGCATTCAGAGGTGTCTCTCCACCCCTATGTAAGATCAGGCAGGGGGATATGCTAGGAGAACCAGCCTTTAATGACGGACAATGGCTTAGCAATGCATGTCTTACAGCACAACGTCTTCATTTCAGTTACTATCCGCCATGATCACTAGATTTACAGGGGAAATTTTTTTTGATCTACTTACTTTGTATTTGCCAGCGCAGTGGGAAGAGAAGCTTCATTGATCAGGTTAGTCTGTTGTTCCGTCGCCATTCCCCCAGCGGAGAGGTTTATCTGATTGCCACCTAGATGGCCAAGAGAAGAAGATTCTTAAATACGTACGGGGCAATCAGCTCACGGGTAGACTGGCTGCAACATACAGAGTCCAAGTCACACATTAGTGACAAACCCTTACCCAGTGCATTGATGCCACGTAGCTGCTGATGAACTTGAGACTGTGCTTGCTGCCCAGGGCCCTGAGACTGGTTGCCGTAAGGAAGACCCAGGGCAGCATACGCCCTTTGCATGGAACTGGGGTCAATTGGGTTGGGGCTGCTGAGGGTAGGAGCGGTCTGTTGGGTTCCTACTGCCCCAAGGGGATTCTGAACTCCACTGGAAGGAGATCCAAGGAGAGCTGAAAAAGAGAAATCGCGTTAAGCTCATGCAGTCGAGGTAAGACAAGATAGTGCAAGTATATGCAGGAGAGCAGGGGTTATGTCAACTGTACCTATTCTACCGCAAAGATTTTGAACAATCCTACATAGCTTGGCCAACAGCTAGTCCTCCCGACACCCCTCTTCCCATACACATAGACACCTGCCATGTGTTCAGAGGGGAAAGAGGAATAAGTCAGCGTCAGACAGCGTGCCAGGATCTGGCATATTCAAATCTAACATGTCCAATCCGTCCTCAGTCATCGGAGTGTCGGGAAAGCCGCCATACACATCAGACGTCTGTCCATGTAATGTGCATGTATACAACTACTGCATGGCAAGGGCCAAAGACCTGACTGGCAACAGCTACCCATCAGAGACTCACGTTGCTGGTTCCTTTTGTCACTGGCATTCTTCAAAGGGAGGCACACCGGACAATCGTGCCGCGTACAGTTCTTCCAGTGAGAGATTATCTGTCTTGAGGAAGCGCAGTGGGCGACTACGGAAAGAAAAATCACACTGTAAAAAAGGGCGACTCCTGCTACTCTCGTACATACAAGTCTGCATCTACACCTAATGGACATGGCGGCGCACACTATGAAGCCGCTTACCCTGGCAAGCTTTCCCGGCCTGACAGTGCGTCATGTGATTCAGCACGTTCTTCATAGTACGGCAGTGTGGGAGGGCGCAATCTCGCATCTCACCATTGGTTTGCTCACGCCGCTGACATTTGTGGGCATGCAGCAAGAGGACCAGTTGCTGCTGGATGAGTTTGCGTTTTTCCGGGTCGGCAGTCGGGCCGGTCCCCATAGAGGGTGTGGTGCCGATGCCAACTTGCTGAACTTGCGCTTGCAAAGGAGACTGCAAAACAAAAAAGGAGACCATCAACCGCGTTCCTGATATTAACGTCATGCAAGGAACGTAGCGTGCGCTCTTGCAACTTACCATGTTGGGAACGTTGGCGACGGGCGAGCTTTTCATATCAGAAGGGAATGGTGGAAGGCTATTTGCCATGGCAGGCTTGTTGGGAAGCTGAGGATTTACCCCCTGGGCTCGAATTTGTTGCCCCGGTGATTGGTTGAACGCTTGTCCAAAAGGGCCGTTGTTGCCTTGGAGTCCCATCTATGGGGGAAGAAGGCAAAGTGTAAAGCAATGGTACGAGAAAGCAAAAGGTTGCACAAGTATAATCAAAACATGAATGAGGTCCATCTACAACCGGGATTAGGCAGACTTCGGCACTGCAGAAGTTGTGAGACTACAACTCCCAGCATGTATCCCTGCTTCTGCTCTTCTCTTAACTCCCACAGAAGTGAATGGAGCATGCTGGGAATTGTAGTTTCACAACAGCTGGAGTGCCCGTGGTTGCTGCCCTGCAAGCATCTTACAAAGCAGAGAATGTATTACGCAGCTATTCTGCCCCGGGAGGATAGCATTTATCTGTTTGGAGGACAAGCAGCAGAATACAGAAGCTGCGGAAAGGGTTGTCCGACCCAAGACACGCTCGCCAATCAAGCACTGCTGCCTCCTCCTAGGCCTGTGACATCACCTGCACGTGGCTTTTGAGCCATGAGACCGGCCTGCAATACCAAGCACAGCCACTATACAATGGTGGATGGCGCTGTGCTCGGTACAATATGAAAAGACCACAGCGCTCGTCCAAGCACCGCTGCCCCTTTAAATAGGGAGCCGGACCCCAACCGATCTGATATTGAAGACCTATCCAGAAGACAGGTTATACCGTATAATATTTCAGTTCCGGACAGCGGCATGCCGTCAATGACCGTCTCAGGTGCGAGCAGCCCACTGACGTTACAGGCGGGGCAGTTGTGGCGCAGCGGTCAGCAGTTTCCATCAGTGCCATAGACTCTGAATGGAGCGATGCGACAAATGCTCGACCGCCATTCCATTCAAACGCCTCCACGGCGTGGTCTCCTATGTGGCCATACAGCCCCTGCCTCAAAGGGCTTCACACATACCTACAGGTAGTGAATACTATAGGAATATGTGGCCCATCTCTAGGAGAAGCCACCGTTGCTTTTCACATAATATACATTTGCAACTGTTCAATAATTGCAAGAAGAAAAAAAAAAAAAAAAAAAAAAAAGCAGGGGAACCATGCAGCCAAATCCAACTGGACGACGAAAAGAAGCATTGGACAAATTGCTAGCCCCATCACTGCCATCATATGCCCAGATTCTACCCTCAAGCCAGAGGCATCATCAATGACACAATGCCCGGATGACAACCGTATTACAGTCTCCCGCACACGTACCGGCCATAGACAAGACTTTAAAAGGTATTCTAGGAATGACAGCTTCTTATTACCCATCCACAGCACAGGAGATAAGCGTCTGATCGACAGGGATGCTGGGACCCCCGTCCGTCACGAGAACTGGGGTCTCCGGCTGAATTTCGGGACCATCAATCATGTCCATTCACTGTCTATGGGACTGCTGAGGTTATCTCCAGCATTCTCAGGGTGAATATCACCTATGCCGCGGATAGGCGACGACTTATCACTCTGGACAACTCTTCTAACACCAGGCGGTTTAGGCTGACGTTCATTGTGTAGCAAGTGCCGCCACCGAACCGAATAAGGGGTCGCATCACAACTCGCGAGTTGCAGCGACCGTGAGGTTCTCAAAAAATACAAGGCTGGGTTTTTTGTGTGTGCGCAATTCTGGGGTTGCACTGTGACTGTGTTTAATGACTGCAGTGCTACAAAATCTCCATGTAGCTCCAGCTTTAGGGTCCATTCACACGTCCGCAAGTGTTTTGCGGATCCGCAAAACACTGAACGCGCATGGCCGGCACTCTCATAGAAAATGACTATTCTTGTCCGTAGTTGCGGACAAGAATAGGACAAGTTCTATTTTTTGCGGAAGTGCGGAACAGAAGAAGTGCGTACAGCACAATGTATGGTGTCCGCATCTTTTGCGGCCCCATTGAAAATGAATGGGTCCTTGTACGGTTAATCTGTATAATTTGCTGTATGCAAAACCTTTAATAAATAGAATCTGATTTAAAAAAAATAATAAATGGGTCCGCACCCGTTCCGCAAAATTGCGGAACAGATGCGGACCCATTTTGCAGACGTGTGAATGGCCCCTAAATCTAATACTAAAGAGAAGGCCCTGAAGCGCCCCTACAACATGCGTTTTCCGGGGACAACAAATCTGACACGGCCAACAAGCCCGTCCTTACATTGACCATCAAGACAGAGGAGTGTCTCAGAAGACAGTAAACCCTGGAGGAGACCAGACTGGTCATAAATATGGCAACGCCCAGTTGCGCACACTCAGATATCAGCGGATAACGGTCTCGCAGCTTGTTAAAGCGGTTGTCCAGGCACATTCAGCCTCCCGATCTGACATCAGGCGAGGAAGCAGTCGGGTTGCCCATTAATAAGAATAGGGCCCATACTCACTCCCGGTAACGCCCAGCACACCGTTGCGCCTTCCATTTATGCCTATGGGAGCGCTGAGAATAGCCGCCATCACGATAGAAGTGAATAGAGCAGTGGCTTCACTTGTGCTATGCACTTCCCATTCATGTGAATGAGACTTCCGAAAATAGCCGAGCTTGCCACACTCGGCCATTTTTGCACTGCCATAGCAATGAATGGAGGCCACCCACGCGCCGTGCGCCCTCCAGCACTTTGAATGCTTTGTTCCAAGTGGGACCTGCACATATCATAAATTGGGGGCATACCCTAGCGATATGCACCCAATGTCCAAGATAGGACAACCCCTTTATAGTCTGGGGTATTACGACCACCCCCCAACCGTTGTGCTTCTAGTGGTCACATGGCAGAAGCAGCTCCGTGAACTGCGGCCACGTACGGGGGCATTGCGCCTGCCGTCTTAGCAGAAGTCGACCCATTCTACAAAACACGGGTGAAGGAACTTGACAGTATTTTAGTGGCTCGTATCACAGTAAATGGGAACACAAGTAAAACCACTTTAAAGCAAAAGCAAAACTAGTAACCGGGATGTCAAAGCCACAACACAGAAGAAATGGCCTAGAAACCTAACCAAGGCCCGCGCAGCGAATGAGTAATAAACTAGGACGTCTGACACGGGACCCTGAAAAGCCTTCGAGAAGATCAGATCTAAAGGCAGATCCACCACCAAGAGAGGAGAATAAACCCGTAAAGGCGATTTCCCCTCCAAAACCAGCGCCACTCTTGTCCATGGTCTATGTCCGGTATGGCAGAATAGACCTGCCGTTGGCAAGATATTGACTTCTAGAAGCCAACCCAACGGTTTTTAGATTTTTCACCGTCATCATGTTGTCAACAATGTTGTGGGTCAACATTTGGCACATTCCTGGTGCTTAAGATCAAGTTTTAGACCAAACGCACCAAAAAGAATAATCCGCTGCGCCTCGCTTATCTGTTTTGGTCTCCCAGCTCGACAGGGAGGCAACAACATACACCAAAATTCTCGGGCAGTCATACAAAAATATCTAGCCATGCTCCAAATGCATCGTCCAGTGAGAAATATGGCGCGTCTTTAGAGACCAGTCTAAGCCAGGCATCCTCAAACTGCGGCCCTCCAGCTGTTGTAAAACTACAACTCCCACAATGCCCTGCTGTAGGCTGATACCTGTAGGCTATTCGGGCATGCTGGGAGTTGTAGTTTTGCAACAGCTGGAGGGCCGCAGTTTGAGGATGCCTAGTCTAAGCTTATGTTCTCTACATTTTAAATAGTAATAGTAAATCTGCCCCGGTGTCTCTCTCTCTGTCACATCTGATCTGCCCATGGGTTTTCCGAGATTTTACTACTGTTGGCCTATCCTCTGGACAGGTCATCAGTATCTGATCGGTGGCGGTCCGACACCCTGGACCCCTGCTGATCAGCTGTTCGAGAAGGCACCGGAGCTCACGTGAGCACATCGGCCTTCTGTCAGCCGCATTCACTTCTATCACTCTTTCCCTTGTTAAAAGTGGTTATCCAATTCTAAAAATGTCCCCCCGCACTGCCCGGGCCCCTACTATAGATCATACCTACCCCGCTCCCCGACACCTGCGTGACTCCGGATCCCTGCACGGCCACCCATGATGCTAGGGAAGCTGGTCACCGTTGCGGCCTGCTATCGGATATTTTCATTCCCATGATGGGGAGATGAAGTGGCGGCCGTGCAGGAATCCGGAGTGACACGGGTGTGGGGGCAAGTATGATCTATAGGAGAGGCGTTTTGAGAATTGGATAACCACTTTAAGCAGTTTATCTGTAATGTGACGGTTCTTTTAATGCAGCGCTGCCCCACCCAGTGGTAGTCCAGCTGTTCCAAAACTACAACTCTCACCATGCTACTGTAGTTTTACAACATCTGGCGTGTCACTGGACATACAATGGCACATATTACCAAATTAAAAATAAAAAAATAAATAAAATAATAAACAAAAAAAACACACAACATACGGGGATTTTTTTCCCCCTCTCATTAGAAACGTATAGAAGTGGCACCATTCACCAGCACCTACCTTTGCCATGGGTCCCGATTGGGTGGTGGTCATTCCTGTGTGAGCCGGCATAGTCGCCGACCCCTGTGTTAACGTTTCAGCGAGTACACTCCCTGGATTAGCTTGCATGGCGGGTGAATTGTACTGTAAGCCCGCGCCTCGACCGCGGTTTCCAGGTCCCAGTGAACCATTCACTACCTGTCCCTGTGCCGGCTGGGCTTGGCTCATTAGTGTGTGCCCAGAGCTGTTATTCAACAGTGCTTGATGCCCTTGGTTAAAGTTGGAGTTCATGCAGATACCCCCAGGTGCCTGTGGAGCAGCAGGACTGCCTGCCACCATGCCAACTTGCTTTTGAGACTGCGAGGTGGGAACAGACGGACCAGACGTGCCAGCGGCAGGCTTGTTTAATCCAGATGGTGGGGTCACAGACAGCCCTTGGTTCAGAGGGCTCTTGTTGAGGCCTCCCAGGTTGCCAAGGCCTGGGCTGTTCTGCTGGCCTTGCCCTCCCATAGTCTGTTGTACGGGGCTACCAGAGCCCCCTCTTCCCATGCCCGTGCCCAGTGCTGGATTCCCTCCACGAAGAAGGTCCGAGAGCGGCTTGTTTTGGGAGGAAGCATCTGGTCCTAGTCCTCCGCCAGTGTTTAAGAGGCCGAGATCTCCATTTGGAATCAACTCGTCCGGAAGGTCGTTTTCCAAGTCAAAGAATGAAAAATCTGGAAAGACAAAAGAAAATGCATGAAGGACCCCATCAAAGATGACCGCACAGGGGGCTTCATCTGAAACTTGCAACCTAGTCACAACTGTTTGACTTAAAGGGGTATTCCCATCTCAGACAATGGGGGCATAATTGTCTGATAGGTGCGGGTCCCACCTCTGGGACCTGCACCTACAAGGAGAACGGAGCGGGGACCCCAGGGTCCGTCCACCACCAAGCGCTGCTCCCATAGAAGTGAATGGGAGCATACCGTGCATGCGCAGCCCATGCTCCCATTCTTTTTTATGGGGCCGACGGAAATAGCCGAGCCAGCGCTCAGCTATTTTCGGCGTCCCCATAGAAATGAATAGAGGGCGGCTGCGCATGTGCAGTGCGCCCTCCGCTCGTTTCCCCGCTCCGTTCTCATGGTAGCCTAGCGATATGCCCCCATTGTCCGAGATGGGACAACCCCTTTACAGGGGTATTCCAGTTCCGTAAAGCAACAGTATACCGCTCGGACATCACTTTATGACCCCACAGGTCTGACCCTGAGAAAGGAAGCAGCGCCCGTTCAGCATTGCATTCCTTCTATTTTGGCCTCCAACTGAGCAAAAAAAAAAAAAAACACACACACACACACACACACACACACACACAGAGGGGCGCAACGCTGCTGTCCCCTCACTGTCAGGAATCCCACAGGTTGGATACCCAGCAAAGTGATTGGAACCAGGCGCTCAAAGCCTGCAAGACAGTCCCCAATTATACCACATGCTGCATCTGTACCCACCCCCCCCCCCCCCCCCCCCCAAACACCACTGAAAAGCTGCATATTTATAAAAAAAAAAAAAAAAAAAAAAAGCTTGCCGAACACGTGCCGAGCAGCAGATCTGGGGAGTGTCAACGGTGCAGCAATTACAAGCCGATTAATAATACAACATACGAATCAAAGAGCTGAACCGTCTCCGCACGCGCTCAGAGGAGGTGGCAGCGAGCCCAACCATCGCTCATTAAACTACGGGGTCCCTGCTCTGAACATCGGTCACGCCCGTGATACCCAGATCATGGAGCGGCCACATTTGATTTTTGCAAGCAAAAATAAAATAAAAACTGGCCTGAAACTGAAGCATTTTAGGACGACTTTCTTTGGTGGTGTTTTTTAGTCTAATATCATTCTTCACTTGCCTTTTTTTTTTTTTTAGGCTTTTTTGTCTAAAGGAAAACACAAAGAAAAAAAAAAGTCATACCCAAAGCACGCTGCAGTTTAAAAAAATAAACGCACAAAAACACAATTTTTTTTATATATATATATATATATATATATATATATATATATATTTTGTAAAGCATTATAGAATTCCTGACTGGCTGTAGTGGGGCGTGTGGCAAAAAAAAGCCAACAAAAAACGCAGCATAGCAAAAAGGAAAAAAATAAAAAAAACAGCGTGAAACCACCATAGAACAAGACTAAAAAATCCATCTAAGGTCGAGTCCCTCTTGAAAGGGGGTACGGCCATACAATACAGTGACGGAACAGCATTAGGCTACGTCATGGTGGGGATGGGGGAAGGTTAGGGGGGCAGTCCTCTGCGACCCCCAGCGATGCTTAGAATGAGGCGGTGCTTGACGCCCCCTTCCTACACTTTCCCTACTGACAGATCTTGGGATGGGGGATAAAGCAAAAAAAAAAAATAATATAAAAAATGACCTCAATCTCTCCTGGACTGTAGGGTACAAGCACGAAGCCCCCATTTCCACACTGAATTCACATAACCCACGTCTGTTTTTGGAAGTCTAATCAGTCCTTAAAGGCGTGTCTCACTTCAGAAAGTGGCATTTATCATGTAGAGAAAGTTACTACAAGGCACTTACTAATGTATTGTGATTGTCCATATTGCTTCCTTTGCTGGCTGGATTCATTTTTCCATCACATTATACACTGCTTGTTTCCATGGTTACGACCACCCTGCAATCCATCAGTGGTGGTCGTGCTTGCGCACTATAGGAAAAAGCGTCAGCCTCTCTGGTGGCCGGGCCGTGGGAGCTCACGTAGGCTGGTGCTTTTTCCTAGTGTGCAAGCACGACCACCACTGATGGATTGCAGGGTGGTCGTAACCATGGAAACAAGCAGTGTATAATGTGATGGAAAAATGAATCCAGACAGCAAAGGAGGCAATATGGACAATCCCAATACATTAGTAAGTGCCTTGTATTAACTTTCTCTACATGATAAATGCAACTTACTGAAGTGAGACGACCCCTTTAAAACCACTTGGGACGAGACAGGGGTACAGAGGCCCCCCTAATGGTAGAGAACTTTAGTCAGCCCAAAAATGATCAGTCCGGTCACATCTTTTCAGCCATTGTACACGATCGGCCAACTGCAGCCCATCATCTGCCAGTTTGCACAAGTCCACCGTCCTCAGTGGTATACAGCGCAAGCCGATAGCTGGGGTCCCACCCCACCCCCGTTTCTGCAGAACACCGGATAGTGCAGCGATCGCACATGCAAGTTCCCTTCACGTCTATGGGACGGATGGACCGCTGGAGCCCCTTGCGCACGACACAGGAGGAGCTCTTAAAGTACCGAGCCAATTATTTCAGCCTCCACAGACTGAGACGTAACCTTAGGCGCTCCGGTATTAGGGTAGGTTGTAAGGAGGATGGCCGCCAGCAACGACATAAGACTCAGTGGTTACTAATGTCAGGGTTGTGTACTCTGCAACGACCTGCCATTAATGTGATCTTGATCGGAGCGTCAAAAAGTACTACAACCCTAATCCTACACCAAACCCTGAGATTAGGAACCACAAGAGCGAGCGGAGACGGAAGAACCACGAGTGTATGGTTAAGGACAGCGCTCCCAACATCTGAAAATGAAGACGGCGTCATACACGTCACAGCGGCTACACAGCACGGAGTAACAGGAAAGCCGCCATTACAACATATGGGGGACACATCAGCGCCGCATACAATACAGCAAGCCCTGGCGGCCATGTTGTTTTCCAACTAAAAATCATGATGAATGAATTCTGATTTCTCCATGCTGAGTTTAAAGAAGCGGTATGAGAAGAATGAAGATGTGATAGACACGCTGGGATTCTAGATTGAAGGGGGTGACTTCTGAGAGGTATTGGAAGCTATGGGACTCTACGAGCTGTCCCAGGCCGAACGTATAAATGGAGAAAAGTAGGGGACCCAGGACAGAACCAACAGAGAGGGGGCGTGACGAGGAGGTGGTGGATGAATGGGGAACGCCGAAGAATGCAGGAGAGAGCCATGACTCTGATGCCAAGGGATGATGCCATCAATGTCACCTCTGGGGCCTGATCCTATCTCCAGAACGGTGGCCCCAAAGTGAAGGAGAGCACAATGTGCGGCTTGCTCTCCATTCACTGCTAAAAGGCCTCAGAAAATAGCTGAGCAAGCGCAGCTAGTCACCCATAGCAGTGAGCAGAATGTGTCTGCGCACGTGCAGCGGCTCTCTCTTTACGTCGGGATTCACGGTCTGGGGATAGGAGCGGATCCCAAAGGTGGGCCCTGCACCTACCCGACAGCTACGGCATCACTGGTCCAGATGGAAGCTCCTCTTTATAAGTGCACTTTGGTGCAGCGGTTGGGCTCATTACCTTGCAGTTCTGGGCTTGTCGGATCAAATCGGACCATGCATGGCGATTGTATGACCCTCCCGTGCTGCCAAGGCATACGGTACATTGGCTCTAGAACAGCAGCAAAGTAACTATGGACTTTTCCCACTTTGCAGCCGCCTCAAGTGAGCACCAAGGGTAACCCGTGCGGAAGTTAAGAGCGTTTTCCAAAAATCAGGACTTCCTGCAACGTTATCTTGAAATTGTACACCTTGGAGACTCTACACTATGGACGGTGTAAGGGAAGGCCGGCGCTCACAAAGACCTCATGCAAGCATTAAAATCATTGCACAATAATCCTACAAAGCCCTACCGGGGGAGGGGAGAAAAGTCACAAGTTACCCACAAAGGCTCTCCGAGTATAGTATATCTATTCCCTTCCCGAGCCGCCATTAAATCATCAGGAACCAGACATGATGACCTCAGGAAACTTCCAAAGGTGAATTAGGGATAAGGCATGATCGCTGCATGTAAACCCCACCGACTGGATATTCCTTGGCAGCGAGCGCCTGAAAACAAAAGAACTCAAGACGACTTTATAATTCAGGGCGGAAAAAAAAAAAAAGGCAAGACCGGCTCGCTCTATTGGAGACGCTTAAAAGAGGAGAAAAGAAAAAAAAATAAAAATATGTTCGGAGCTGACGCGTTTCTTGGTTTATTTTGCCAATCACCCAGCCTGCCACATGAAGAATAGGAGATCTGTGGACCATCAGTCCCTGACCCCCGTATACTAGACAGGAACACGCTTCTAGGGGCCGATCCTAGCACTTTGTGGCCCCCAACGTACAGGGGCTGAGGAACCTGGGGAGAGATTAACCGCCATCAGGCAAAACCCAGTTAAGGCGGTGATCTGGGGTCGTGGCGGTATCGAGGTTTTAGGCCATGTTCTGCAAAACTGAAGCATAAAAGTGATAGAAATGTGAACAGAGTCTAAGGCCGGATTTAAAAAAGGTCCGGGTTCCGGGCATATTATGCATCCGTGTTATTTGGATTCGTCACGGCCTGACCAGGGGTTGCACGGTTTAAGGAAGAAATGGGACCAGACAAGGGATCCGCCTTCAGTAACGTAAGGATCATCATCTTCAGGGAACTGCTGAGGCCAGCGATCGAATGCAGTGGTCAAGTGATGTCGCCAATGCAGCCGGATCAACAGATCCCGGCCGAGAGAACCAGGGAGGCGGCGCAGGATCCGTCAAGTATCAGTGGTCGTGGAGAAATGATCTACCCTCCACAGATTGTCTGCAAGCTAGGTTTTAGTCAACCCCCTGGAGAACCCCTTTAAGCATACATGTGTAAGGGTACTTTCACACTTGCGTTAAACTTTTCCGTCCTAGGGGCTCAATACCGGAAAAAAACTGATCCGTTTTATCCTAACGCACTCTGAATGGAGAGCAATCTGTTGAGTGTTCATCAGTTCAGTCACTGTACGGTTTTTGAACGGAGAAAATACCGCAGCATGCTGCAGAATTTTCTCAGTCCAAAATTCCGGAACACTTGCCGAAATGCCGGAACCGGTATTAATTTCCATTGAAATGTATTAGTGCCGCATCCGGCATTAAAATTACCGCATTGACGGATGTGGTCTGCGCATGTGCAGACCTTTAAAAATTTGAAAAAGATAAAAATACCGGATCCGTTTTTCCAATGCATTTGTGAGATGGATCCGCCTCCGGATTCGTCTACAAATGGTATCGGTTTGCATACAGATTCCGGAACTACCTGCCGGAATCCAACAACGCAAGTGTGAAAGTCCCTAAGGGCTCGTTCGCATCAGCGCTATTCTCTCCCGTTCTTCTGATCCGTTTTAGGAACAGATGAACGGAATTAACGGGAGTGGCAAAGTCGGCAAATACCTGACACTATCAGATCCCACTGACTATAATGGGATTCCTTCGTTTTCCGTTCCATTCTTTTTAGCGGAGAAACCAGGACTTCTCTTTACGCAATTTGATGAATTCTGTGATAAAACCTCCTCCCCAAATCCCTTGTGTGAATTGGGGACTAGCACCATTGCATGACCACCTCTCTATGGAGACAGCAGAGCGCTGTACTCACCAGTTCTACAGTCACGCATGCACACAGGAGAGACTCCGGGTTCCTGATCGGTGGGGGTCCCAATAGGACCTTCAGGGATCATACATGCATGATAAATGGCGTTTAGAGGGAAGACCCTTTAAATCACATCTGATGCCCAAAAGTAAGCTGCTGTAATGCGTACCTGAGGACGGCAAGGAGACAGACGTCTCTGGTTATAGCCACGCCAGGTAGACAGACAAAAGGGGAAGAACAAAGTGTGAAGCCGCTGACGAAAACCCGGAACTTGGCAGACGCCTGTGGACTCTACATTAAATTAGATGTATTTACAGCCCTCGGTACACAAGCGTTGCATGCCAGGCAGACACGAGACCAAGGATGCCAGGGCCAGAGGGTGCTTCAAAGCATATCTAGGCTGCGCTCTATTAGAGGGTCCGGTCCGCGGCGCCCTACGTGTATCTCGCCCCAGGGGCTTGCAGAAATCCATGTCCATGCTACAGAATCAACCCTAACAGACCCTGGTGACTGCATTGTGGACGCCGCAGCGGTGACCTCCTCTGAAGGGTCAGGGAGCCTGTATGGCAGGGTCAGGATCCCCAGCGTGCAGCTTTCATCTGGCCGACCGCGCGGGATGGAAATGTGCATGACACAATAATGTTCACACTTCTGCACGCGACCCGAGAACGTAGTGCAGCGCTCTCACTGGTTGTCAGTCAGAAGCTGCTTTTACGCTTCCTAAATTTTGCTAAAATGGTGTTTATAGGCAGGAGAAAAGAACGAACCTGCAATGGTTGCTAAGCGCGGCGTGAAGTAGTTTGAGCTGTTGCCTAGCAACACGTGACACTACGCATGGTGGAGTCACTCACTTTATAATGCCGCCACAGATCAGTGTTGCCCAATCTGTGGCTCTCCACATGCTGCAAAACTACAACCCCCAGCATGCACTGACAGCCTCATAGCTTTCTGGCTGCTGCAAAACTACAACCCCCAGCATGCCCTCATAGCCTTATAGCTTTCTGGGTGCTGCAAAACTACAACGCCCAGCATGCTC
The DNA here is from genome assembly GCA_033119425.1 of Bufotes viridis. Classification (NCBI taxonomy): domain Eukaryota; kingdom Metazoa; phylum Chordata; class Amphibia; order Anura; family Bufonidae; genus Bufotes; species Bufotes viridis. The sequence continues at coordinate 15,666,711 of CM065595.1, forward strand.
ACAGCCGTGTGTCTCTCCGGCTGCTGCAAAACTACAACACCAAGCATGCCCCGATAGCCTCATGCCTCTACATCTGCAGCAAAACTACAACTCTCAGCATGTCCTGACAGTCTCGTGTCTCTCTGGCTGATGCACAACTACAACTCTCAGCATACCCTGGCAGCCTTGTGCCTCTCCGGCTGCCGCAAAACTACGACCGCCTGCAAGTTCTTAGACCAAACTGATCGGAAACGCAGCGCTTCAGAGGAAGGTAACCGCGCAGAGTCCCAAGAATCACAGCCGCTCAGTCACTGAGCAGAAGGGGGAACTGCTATTGGCAGCAGGACGGTTATCAAACAGACCACTGAAATCAGAGGGGGCCTCATGAGGAAATGTGGTTACGACACGCAGAGAAATCGCCAGCAACCGGGCGCTCGGCTCAGGCTGATCGTCACTGCATAGTTCTACAACAGAGAGATTATTTGGTTTGCCAAATTTGTGAGCGCTATAAATCAATGCGGAGATGGGGAGCCATGATCAGACAGGACACGTCCCCTCTCCTGATGTGTTAACCACCTGCCCCCGCCTCACAACCCTGCTTCAGCTCTAGGTTCCGTGGCACAAAGCTAGTGGGTGGCATGTGCCCAGCCCTGCAAAACCTCAGCTCTAAGAAGACTGTAAACGGCAGGACAGGCAGGAGCTGTGGGGTTCGGTGATATGCGGTTCCAGCGCAGTCAATGTGGGCGCCACAACCATTGGCAGAATGTGGGCAGCTTTACCAGGAATACCGACAGCCTGGGTTTGGACAACTGACTTCTTGATGCCACTGCTCACTCCTGTCCACACTCCTTGGCACAACCGTGCACCGCCATACACTCACTATATGGTTCCATACTGTGTGCCGCCATATGCTGCCTTCACGCATACCACCGCAATACTTGCCGGGGGATTAATGCAGGAAAGCATCGGGCCCCACAGATTTCTTTGCTTGCCGTACAGATCAGCCCAACATGACTGTGTGCGTGGAGCCAAAAAAGTCTTTTTGTTAGTAAAAACAGCAAGTGTTCATGCCAATAATTCAGCAGGCGAAAAGCCAATAGTCGTCCATCATACGAGAGGTCGACAGCTATAGCGAACCCACATACGTGCACACTTTGCATGTCGCAAATAAATAAAAAAAATTGAAAAAAAATTACATAAAAGTGCAAAAAAATAAATCCTGTTGTGAATTTTCTGCCCAGTGTGAATAAAGCCTTGATCTTAAAGTCACAACATGGCAAGCGACCCAATAGGCATGGTCTCACCCGCACGGTTCAGCAATAGTGCCAGTACAGACCAAAGCAATCAATTCCACAAATTCCTAGCCAACGAATCAGGTCTTCTCCCGTACCCAGAGGGCACACCGGGACACAACTTCACCGCTATATCTTTAGCAGCGCGCTCCTCTTACCTACTCTACATTACGGCTCGTCCACATAGGAACGAAAAAAAAAAAAAAAATGCTACTCCGGCCTCATGCACAGGTACGCAAATTACAGATCCGCCAAACACAGATAGCCTCCATGTTGCATCTGCATTTTTTGGGGCTCACTCACTTCAATGGGTAAGAGGTCCGCATTTTACGGCCAAGTATAGGAGATTTATCAAACTGGCTTAGTTGCCCATAGCAACCAATCAGATTCCACCTTTCCTTTTGCAGTACTCCTTAGGAAAATGAAAGGCTGAATCTGATTGGTTGCTAGGGGCAACTAAGCCAGTTCTACTTTACACCAGTTTGATAAATCTCCCCCTCTATCTTTTTGCAGAATGGACATACGGATGCAGAAGATAAAATATGTCGGCAAAATACGGACCAGGGACCCACTGAAGCCAAAAAAAGTGGACGGTACACAAGCCGCACGCTTCTTTTGCTGATCCGCGATTTGTGGACTGTAAAAAGGGATGCGGTTGTGTGCATCAGACCTACTCCACATGCGGATGTGTCGTGGATTTTGCTGCAGATCTCCCAAAGATGGGTGCAATGCAAAGGATAAAGAAATGTGCAGATTTAAAGGGGTTGTCCAATTTCGGACATTGGGGGCATATGGCTAGGCTATGCCCCCCAATGTCTAATAGAACTGGGACCTGCACCTATCCCTAGAACGGAGCCTGCAAAGTGATGGAAGGCACACCGTACATGTGCGGCGGTCCTCCGTTTATTCCGATGGGAGCACCGAAAATAGCCAAGTACTGGCTCGGCTATTTCCATAAGCCCCATAGAACCGAATGGAGCGCTAGCACGGTGCACTTCCGAAAAAAGGCGAGTGTGCTTCTCGGCTATTTTTGGCAGTCCCATATAAAATAAAGGGAGAGCGGCCGCACACGCGTGGTGCGCGCTCCGTCACTTTGCAGGCTCCATTCTAAGGAGAGGTGCGGGTTCCAGAGTTGGGGGGGGGGGGGGCATATGCTAATTATATGCCTCCAATGTCCAAGATAGGACAACCCCTTTAAAATCCACATCGCGGTCAATGGAGAAGAGTGGGGATGAAATTTCTTAAGATCTCATCCACTTTGCTGCCCGCAATCTTGCCCACACGTGGCAGATAAACTGTGGACTTCTGGCAACCGTATTGCATGTGGACAAATCGCAGCAGCAGATTGGTGAGAATTATAAAATTAAAAAAAACGTACAACAGGATCCGCACACAGGTTGACCTTCCATCAATTTATGTTGGGCTTTTCCACCACGGATTTCACCCATTGCAATGTACAGGGTGAAATTGGCGGCAAATCCACAGCGAAACCAGGGTGAAAGTCGGCATGTAACGAGTGTGGATTTTTGCTTGTGGATCAGTAGTGGATTCTCCGCAGTGTACCTAGCCGAAATCAGAGCATCGTAGGAACCAGGCCCGACCTCTACACAGAACTGTGCGGTTCCGGAGTTTCAGAAAACAGCTGCTCGTCAGGGGTGCCGGGAGTCGGACCTCCCCCGGTCCGATATTAATGACCTATCCGGCCCTCTAAGAAAGTCCTGGAAACCCCCTTTAAATCCCAACAGGGTTTTGAATGAGAAACACAAAAAAGTCCGGCCTGGAGGGGTGAACGCAGCAGCTTCGAAGCCACAGTGCCGATGTCAGTAAGGAACCGTAAAGCCAGGGCAACACGACCCATACTTTACGGACCATAGCGATGAGATCTGACCGTGAGCTGCTGATTTATGTGCGTGGTTCATAAAGGCTAGGGCTACACGACAACATGTGCCACGCGACACATAGGGCACAACTACACTGCAACATGTGCCGCGCGACACATAGGGCACAACTACACTGCAACATGTGCCGCGCGACAATTTTTATAATGATAGTCTATGGTGTGGCACTGCGACATGCTGCGACGCGACAGTGCGACACCATAGACTATCATTATAAAAATTGTCGTGCGACAAAATGTCGTCGTGTAGCCCTAGCCTTAGGCTACCTGCGGCAAAATAGCATCAAATCCACAAGGAACGTGGATTTTGATGCAGATCTGGTGTGGAAACGATCGAAAATTTCAGCGAGTCTACCCACAGCTGCGTACAGGCTGCCGGATGGCACAAGCACAAGGGAAGGACGGGCTGCAAGTCTACCATCAGGATCGGCTAAGGAAATAACATATAATCCGCAGGGTAAACTGGCCTGCGCCGAGGCGTTCTGCTACAGATTTCCATGGCGAATCCACGACACATCCGCGTGACACCCATGTGGACCTTGCTGCGGATCCGCCGTGAATCATCCCATTTGGAGTATCGTGGCAGCACCCGTACAGAGACAAGAATGCGTATGCTAACTAGAAATGCCACACACATGTATGCCAACTTAAAATGGTTCTCCGGACTAAAATTATTGATGACGTGTCCTGAATATAGGTAATCGATATCGGATCAGTGGGGGACTGACACCCGGTAACCCCACCGCACTGTTGCGGGAGCGACACTGTGCACAGAGCAGTCTGCTTCAGCGCCATGCACTGTGGCACCGTGAAAAAGCAGATTGGTGAGGGTGCCAGGCGTCGGACCCCCACCGATCTCACAGTGATGACCTATCTTGAGGACAGGTCAATATTGGGAGCTCCTAGAACCCCTTTAATGTCCAATTCATATAAGGTGGAAAAAAATAAACAACGATGGCGGCAGGAGCACACGTCAACGCAACATCCGCAGTGGAGCCATCCTGCCTGGACGTGATCCTTAGGAGTGCGCTCACATGTGGTGCATTCGAACATTGTCCTGTCATCTTTACACAAAAATGCAGCAACAAAACAAACTGAAGACGCCAGGTGTGAATGAACCCCAAGCAGGATTTATTTCATAACGACGGGTGTAAGAATCATCCGCAGCGACGCGGCTGGCTCTGCTCCTGTAACGTGCAAGCCAAAAGGTGGTCGCTTCAGTCCTGTAATCAGTGGCGATCCCACCCATGACACCATCTAATAAGTCTAGATGATGTCCGAAGAGGTGCACAGGACAAGCTGAGAGAAGAGCATACACAGAGCAGCAGAGTGATGGCGGGCACACACACACACGGAGGAGAGCAGCAGAGTGATGGCGGGCACACACACACACGGAGGAGAGCAGCAGAGTGATGGTGGGCACACACACACACACGGAGGAGAGCAGCAGAGTGATGGCGGGCACACACACACACACGGAGGAGAGCAGCAGAGTGATGGCGGGCACACACACACACACACACACACGGAGGAGAGCAGCAGAGTGATGGCGGGCACACACACACACACAAGGAGGAGAGCAGCAGACTGATGCCGGGCGCACACACACACACACACACAAGGAGGAGAGCAGCAGAGTGATGCCGGGCGCACACACACAAGGAGGAGAAGAGCAGCAGAGTGATGCCGGGCGCACACACACACACACACAAGGAGGAGAGCAGCAGAGTGATGCCGGGCGCACGCACACACACACACACACACACACACACACAAGGAGGAGAGCAGCAGAGTGATGCCGGGCGCACACACAAGGAGGAGAAGAGCAGCAGAGTGATGCCGGGCGCACACACACACACACACACACACACACACCAAGGAGGAGAGCAGCAGAGTGATGCCGGGCGCACACACACACACAAGGAGGAGAGCAGCAGAGTGATGCCGGGCGCACACACACGGAGGAGAAGAGCAGCAGAGTGATGCCGGGCGCACACACAAGGAGGAGAAGAGCAGCAGAGTGTTGCCGGGCGCACACACACACACACACACACACACACACACACAAGGAGGAGAAGAGCAGCAGAGTGATGCCGGGCGCACACACAAGGAGGAGAAGAGCAGCAGAGTGATGCCGGGCGCACACACACACACACAAGGAGAGCAGCAGAGTGATGCCGGGCGCGCGCACACACACAAGGAGGAGAAGAGCAGCAGAGTGATGCCGGGCGCAGACACAAGGAGGAGAAGAGCAGCAGAGTGATGCCGGGCGCAGACACAAGGAGGAGAAGAGCAGCAGAGTGATGCCAGGCGCAGACACAAGGAGGAGAAGAGCAGCAGAGTGATGCCGGGCGCAGACACACACGAGAAGAGCAGCAGAGTGATGCCAGGCGCACACACACACAAGGAGAGCAGCAGAGTGATGCCGGGCGCACACACACACACACACACACAAGGAGGAGAGCAGCAATATGAATGAATCAGGAAAATAAGAACCTTTATAGGACCTAACAGGTGATCGTAGCAAAAACTGAGCAGCACGGGACGGCGGATTGTGGAGGTAGAGTGCCCTCGTATATCTTATACGTCACAGGAAATGTTCTCTAATATAAGGGTCAGTCCTGCATAACAGAAAATATTGCACAACAATTTTTTTTTACATAGGACTGTCGAACATAGATCTCGCATTACACAGAACATGTATTGGTAAATTCCATATAAAACATGATGCATCACTAACTGAAGGCCCCACACAGCAAGTCCCATATCACACACAATGTATATACACCACAGCCAGTCCCATGTCACGCACTGTACGTATACACACCACAGCCAGTCCCATGTCACACACTGAACGTATACACACCACAGCCAGTCCCATGTCACACACTGAATGTATATACACCACAGCCAGTCCCATGTCACACACTGAATGTATATACACCACAGCCAGTCCCATGTCACACACTGAACGTATATACACCACAGCCAGTCCCATGTCACACACTGAATGTATATACACCACAGCCAGTCCCATGTCACGCACTGTACGTATACACACCACAGCCAGTCCCATGTCACACACTGAACGTATATACACCACAGCCAGTCCCATGTCACACACTGAATGTATATACACCACAGCCAGTCCCATGTCACAATGTATGTATACACCAGTCAGTCCCATGTCACACACTATGTATATACACCACAGCCAGTCCCATGTCACACACTGAATGTATATACACCACAACCAGTCCCATGTCACACACTGAATGTATATACACCACAACCAGTCCCATGTCACGCACTGTATGTATATACACCACAGCCAGTCCCATGTCACAATGTATGTATACACCAGTCAGTCCCATGTCACACACTATATGTATATAAACCACAGCCAGTCCCATGTCACTCAATGAATGTATATAACATCCAGCCCCATGTTACATGCTATACGTATATACACCACAGCCAGTCCCATGTCACGCAATATACATATACACCAGCCAGTCCCATGTCAGACACAATGTATATACGTCACAGCCAGTGCCATGTCACACACTGAATGTATATACACCACAGCCAGTCCTATGTTGTGCAATATATGTATACACCAGTCAGTCCCATGTCAGACACAATGTACGTATATACACCACAGCCAGTCCCATGTCACGCAATGTATGTATACACCAGTCAGTCCCATGTCACACACTGAATAAATATACACTACAGCCAGTCCCATGTCATGCACTGAATGTATATGCACGCCGCAGCCAGTCCCATGTCACGCAATGTATACACATGCTACAGTCAGTCCCATGTCACACACTGAATGAATGTATATATACCAGTCAGTCCCATGTCACACACTGAATGTATATACACCAGCCAGGTCCCATGTCACACAATATATACATGCTACAGCCAGTCCCATGTCACGCACTGAGTGTATATACACCAGTCAGTCCCATGTCTCGCAATGTACATATACACTAGTCAGTCCCATTTTACACTGTACGTATATACAGTCAGTCCCATGTCACACACTATGTATACACGCCACAACCAGCCTGATGTCACACACTGTACGTATATACACTACAGTCAGTCCCATGTCATGTATACAACTATGAATCCCATGTCACGCACTGAGTGTATATACAGTCATTATTTACATACACACGCCACAGCCAGTCCCATGTCACACACACTGTACATATACACTACAGTCACAGTCCCGTGTCACACACACTGTACATATACACTACAGTCACAGTCCCGTGTCACACACACTGTACATATACACTACAGTCACAGTCCCGTGTCACACACACTGTACATATACACTACAGTCACAGTCCCGTGTCACACACACTGTACATACACACTACAGTCACAGTCCCGTGTCTCACACACTGTACATACACACTACAGTCACAGTCCCGTGTCACACACACTACAGTCCCGTGTCACACACACTGTACATACACACTACAGTCACAGTCCCGTGTCACACACACTACAGTCCCGTGTCACACACACTGTACATACACACTACAGTCTCAGTCCCGTGTCACACACACTGTACATATACACTACAGTCAGTCCCGTGTCACACACACTGTACATACACACTACAGTCACAGTCCCATGTCACACACACTGTACATACACACTACAGTCACAGTCCCATGTCACACACACTGTACATATACACTACAGTCACAGTCCCATGTCACACACACTGTACATACACACTACAGTCACAATCCCGTGTCTCACACACTGTACATACACACTACAGTCACAGTCCCGTGTCACACACACTGTACATATACACTACAGTCACAGTCCCATGTCACACACACTGTACATACACACTACAGTCACAGTCCCATGTCACACACACTGTACATATACATTACAGTCACAGTCCCATGTCACACACACTGTACATATACACTACAGTCACAGTCCCGTGTCACACACACTGTACATATACACTACAGTCACAGTCCCATGTCACACACACTGTACATATACACTACAGTCACAGTCCCATGTCACACACACTGTACATATACACTACAGTCACAGTCCCATGTCACACACACTGTACATATACACTACAGTCACAGTCCCATGTCACACACACTGTACATATACACTACAGTCACAGTCCCATGTCACACACACTGTACATATACACTACAGTCAGTCCCATGTCACACACACAGTACATATACACTACCGTCACAGTCCCATGTCACACACAATGTACATATACACTAGTCAGTCCCATGTCACACACTGTACATATACACTACAGTCAGTCCCATGTCACGCAATGTACATATACAGTCAGTCCCATGTCACACACTGTATGTATATACACCACAGCCAGTCCCATGTTACGCAATATACATATACACCAACCAGTCCCATGTCACGAACTAAATGTATATACACGCCACAGCCAGTCCCATGTCACGCAATGTATACACATGCTACAGTCAGTCCCATGTCACACACTGAATGAATGTATATATACACCAGTCAGTCCCATGTCACACACTGAATGTATATACACCAGCCAGGTCCCATGTCACACAATATATACACGCTTACAGCGAGTCACATGTCAGGCACTTAGTGGATATATACCAGTCAGTCCCATGTCATGCGATGTACATATACACCAGTCAGTCCCATGTCATGCGATGTACATATACACCAGTCAGTCCCATGTCATGCGATGTACATATACACCAGTCAGTCCCATGTCATGCGATGTACATATACACCAGTCAGTCCCATGTCATGCGATGTACATATACACCAGTCAGTCCCATGTCATGCAATGTACATATACACCAGTCAGTCCCATGTCATGCAATGTACATATACACCAGTCAGTCCCATGTCATGCAATGTACATATACACCAGTCCCATGTCACACGCCACAACCAGTCCCATGTCACGCACTGTACATATATACACCAGTCAGTCCCATGTCACGCACTGTACGCATATATACTAAAGTCAGTCCCATGTCATGTATACAACGGTGAGTCCCATGTCACATACCGATTGTCTATATGCCACAGCCAGTGCCATGTCACACACTGAATGTATATAAACCAGTCAGTCCCATGTCACGCACTGCATACGCTAGTCTCATGTAATGCACTGTAGACACGAAAGTCAATCCCATGTCATGTATGCTCCACAGTCAGCGCCCCGCGTAAAGCGCTGCACGCTCCACAGTCAGCGCCCCGCGTAAAGCGCTGCACGCTCCACAGTCAGCGCCCCGCGTAAAGCGCTGCACGCTCCACAGTCAGCGCCCCGCGTAAAGCGCTGCACGCTCCACAGTCAGCGCCCCGCGTAGCGCTGCACGCTCCACAGTCAGCGCCCGCGTAGCGCTGCACGCTCCACAGTCAGCGCCCGCGTAGCGCTGCACGCTCCACAGTCAGCGCCCGCGTAAGCGCTGCACGCTCCACAGTCAGCGCCCGCGTAGCGCTGCACGCTCCACAGTCAGCGCCCGCGTAGCGCTGCACGCTCCACAGTCAGCGCCCCGCGTAAAGCGCTGCACGCTCCACAGTCAGCGCCCCGCGTAAAGCGCTGCACGCTCCACAGTCAGCGCCCCGCGTAAAGCGCTGCACGCTCCACAGTCAGCGCCCCGCGTAAAGCGCTGCACGCTCAACAGTCAGCGCCCCGCGTAAAGCGCTGCACGCTCAACAGCCAGCGCCCCGCGTAAAGCGCTGCACGCTCAACAGCCAGCGCCCCGCGTAAAGCGCTGCACGCTCCACAGCCAGCCCCACGTAAAGAGCTGCACGCTCCACAGCCAGCCCCACTTAAAGCGCTGCACGCTGCACAGCCAGCCCCACGTAAAGCACTGCACGATGCACAGCCAGCCCCACGTAAAGCGCTGCACGCTCCACAGCCAGCCCCACGTAAAGCGTTGCACGCTCCACAGCCAGCCCCACGTAAAGCACTGCACGCTCCACAGCCAGCCCCACGTAAAGCACTGCACGCTCCACAGCCAGCCCCACGTAAAGCACTGCACGCTCCACAGTCAGCCCCACGTAAAGCACTGAACGCTGCACAGCCAGCCCCACGTAAAGCACTGCACGATCCACAGTCAGCCCCACGTAAAGCACTGCACGATGCACAGCCAGCCCCACGTAAAGCACTGCACGATGCACAGCCAGCCCCACGTAAAGCACTGCACGATGCACAGCCAGCCCCACGTAAAGCACTGCACGATGCACAGCCAGCCCCACGTAAAGCACTGCACGATGCACAGCCAGCCCCACGTAAAGCACTGCACGCTCCACAGCCAGCCCCACGTAAAGCACTGCACGCTCCACAGTCAGCCCCACGTAAAGCACTGCACGCTCCACAGTCAGCCCCACATAAAGCACTGCACGCTCCACAGTCAGCCCCACGTAAAGCACTGCACGCTCCACAGTCAGCCCCACGTAAAGCACTGCACGCTGCACAGCCAGCCCCACGTAAAGCACTGCACGATCCACAGCCAGCCCCACGTAAAGCACTGCACGATGCGCAGTCAGTCCCACGTAAAGCGCTGCACGCTCCACAGCCAGCCCCACGTAAAGCACTGCACGCTCCACAGCCAGCCCCACGTAAAGCACTGCACGCTCCACAGCCAGCCCCACGTAAAGCACTGCACGCTCCACAGCCAGCCCCACGTAAAGCACTGCACGCTCCACAGCCAGCCCCACGTAAAGCGCTGCACGCTCCACAGCCAGCCCCACGTAAAGCACTGCACACCCGTTGACATCTGCTCTTCCCTCCCAATCACGGCCCACAGCAGGTCCCGGCCTCCTCTCCGCAGCAGCGGTCTCTCCTCATCCCCAGCCCCCTCCCCATCCTCGGGCCTAGTGCGGGCGCCCGAGCCGCGGCCTCTCCTACCTGTACTGTCCGCGCTGGCGGAGAAGCCCGGCGAGCTGAGCTTGGGTCTCTTCCGGTTGGGCGGCCCCTCCAGCAGGTTCTCGGCCATCTTCTCCCCTTTTCTGATCGGTCACCGAAGACAGACAAGACTCCCTCCCCGGAGGAGGAGCAGCGTGCAGGGGAGGAGGAGGGGGGATGCCCGGGCCCTGCCACCACCCCCTCCCGGCTTCTTACTACTACTACTAGCGGCCAACACCTCAGAGGCCCCCCGAGTCCTGCATCCCGAGGGGGGCCCGAGGACAGAGCCCCCCGATCCCAGCAAGTGGAGGACACCCCCCTCCGCTGTCACCCCCCCTGAAAAATAACACAGCCTGCCCGGAGAGCACCCCCAAATCAGCGCCACCTGCCCCGGGGGTAACGGCTCACTGGAAGAGGGTCAGCTGAAGTCACCGGCAGACAAGTACAAAAAAAAAAAAAAGGTACCCCAAAATAGTCTAGTGACCCCCCCAAAATCAGGACCTACAATGAACCCTCACCGGCAAAATACTACAGCGCCCCCTGCAGGTGATCGACTACTAGGGAACCCCCCAAAATTAGTCCAGATCCTCCCAAAAAAAAAATCTGTGCCCCCCCTAAATCTGAGCAGCCGGAGACCCCCTGAGTGGGATGAGGTAATGACCCCGCGATGAAAGGAGGGGCGACAAATATGGGGGTGCTCCGGCCCCCCAAAAAAGTGGCGGCTGCCGGGGTGTCAGGCCGAGGGTAGGCCCTGCGGGGCGCCGGAGATGGTTGCGTCAGGCCTCGGTTCCAGTTCCCCTCCCCCCTCCGCTGCCGGTGCTCTCCTCCGCCCGCCCACGCAACCGTGCGCTCGCTGCTTCCTCCTCCTCCTCCGGGAGGGGAGGGAAAACAATGAAGGAGCCGCCGCTGCTGCCACCAAACGGGGCCTCGGATTAGGAGGAAAAAAAAAATTTTTAGTCGCCACCTCCGTGGGGGGAAGAAGAAGCCCCCCTCCGCTGCCTCCGGAGTCCCCCGCAGTCCTGAATGGCAGCCCTCTAATCCCCTGTAGTCCTCGCAGGGCCCCGGAGATCTCCGGCGCTGACCGAGCCGCGACAAGATGGCGGCTGTTGATTCCTCAATTAAAAAAAAAAAAAAAAAAAGTTTTTTTTTTTTTCTCCTCTCTTCTACGACGGCGGGAGTAGGGGCGGGGCCACGCAAGACGCACGGCACGTACGAAGGGGGGGAAGCACGTAATGTAGTGGAGAATGAAGCTGAAAGGAGCGCGGTGGGTGGGGAAGCTCACGTAGCCTGCTGGGGAGGAGGGAGGGGCCGGCCACGCCTGTGGGGAGTGGTAGGACACGCCCACGTTGGTTGGCCGCTGCTTCTTACGTTTGGTTGGCTACACCCAGAATGTAAAGGGCTGAAGGTGGCTGCTGTGTAGTCTGGTCACGTGGGTGCAGGTGACAGGACTGGTAAGGGACAGCCATTTAAGAGGCGTGCAACCCAATGGCTTCCCTCCAAAGCGCTAATGGTAGACCTTTTGTCAATTCCAAATTTGTACTCCTTGCAATGTTGTCGTGCAAAATCCGTGTGTAAGTTGTGCCTTGTAATCAGCCCTCTCCCCATGTCTGTGTATGCAGACCTTAAAGGGGTTGTCCATTCCTTATCCTCCGGATAATTCGTCTGCGATGGGCTGACAACCCCTTGCAGTGGGCGGAGCTTCATTGGGAGCAGCGCTGCAGTTACCAGCTCCCTCTACAACACTACGGATGGCGCTCCAGGTGTTGGACCCCCCCCCCCCCAATCCGATAATATCCTTTTTACTTACATTTTTGGAGTACGTGTCTCTTCATTTTCCGTAGGTGGGTCGCGGCTCCTCGCGTGTGACCTTCGCCGCAGTTACCCGACTGCTCCACCCACAGCCCCAATTATTCCACTAGTAAATAGCACCGACGAATGAATGAAAGAGTATGGGCGCCGAGAGAAAGAAATGAGCAGGGGAGCTACTGACCACGTGCGTCCAGCCTTGGAGACAGCAAAAGTGGACCGGGATTTTGGCCACAGGAGAAACAGCAGGGGGCGCTACCAGGGAGGAAACTCTAAAGTACATAAAAAATTAAGAATATTTTCATTGCATGTATATTGGAGTTGGGCTGGAGCAAAACACGCTTCGGATGGTAGATCGAAGGTTGATTCATTCAGAAACTTCACTGTTCATGCTGATTCCGTACACCGTTAGGTCTCATGCACACGACCATATGTATTTTGCGGTCTGCAATAAAAAGGATGACGTCCCTGTTGCATCTGTTATTTTTGCAGATCCATTGTAACAATGGCTGTCCTCGTCCGCAAAACGGACAAGAATAGGACATGTTCAGTTTTTTTCGGACGTAAAATGCACATGGAGTCATTTTCGTTTGTTTTTTTCAGGCCCCATTGAAGTGAATAGTTTGGCATACGGACCTGTAAAAAAACGGAATGGAAAAGGAAAAAAAATATGAACCCTTTAAATGTATGGGCTCCGTGTAGCCAAACTTTGTATCCACAAAAGTTGCGCGAGACTTCGCTGAATGACTATGGTATTTTTATCTGCGTATTTAAAAAAGATAAATAAATAGGAATCCGAAGTCGGCTTCAGTACGGGCCGGTACCTCGGTACCAAAGCTGACTTCGGATTCCTATTTTAAAATGTTTTTAAATACACTGATAGAAATACTGTAGTCATTCACCGAAGTCCCGCGCAACTTCGGGTGAGATAAAGTTTGGCGACTGTATGTGTTTAGCGGTCTGCAATGCACAGATCCGCAAAAAATATGGAGCTATGGAACGGACGTATGGATGCAGACAACACACGTGTGGGGCCGCATGTTATCTGCAAAAAAAAAAAAAGGAACAAACAAAATACGTTTGTGTGCATGAGCCCCAATTCTGTATGGAAACAGAATTAACAACAACGTTTTTGAACAAATCTACTTTGGATCTATGATCTGAAGCGCGACTCGCTCCAGCCTAATTCCAGTCATACTTCATTTATAATGCTCGATCTATTACATACTAAGACTTCTTCTGGGACAACCCCTTTAATGACCTCTCCAGGAGCTAATTGGCAAAACAGTGTTTCAATTAAGAAGATGAGATTGGAAATGTGGGTGTAACAGGTGCTTTGCCTATTAAAGGCACACAAAGCTTGGTTACTGACAAATCTGTTCTTTCCAAGAAAGACTGGTCGGTGTAGACCATACCTTGATCTCAACAACTTTCAGAAGACATCCGAGGAAGTGTTATAGGGATGGACGACACTCTAAAAGGCTATAAAAGCATTGCTCAAGACCTGTGTGTACGTCAGTCCACGGTTAGACAAATTCTACAAATGGAGAAAATGTTGGACTGTTCCTAATCTCCTGTGGGCCTCCTCCAGGAACACATGGGCAATCCTGAAACGGGAGAAAGAGTTCAAGAGTAACAGCTGGTGGAGGGGGCATGATGGTTTGGGTCTGGTGGAGGGGGCATGTTGGTTTGGGTCTGGTGGAGGGGGCATGTTGGTTTGGGTCTGGTGGAGGGGGCATGTTGGTTTGGGTCTGGTGGAGGGGGCATGTTGGTTTGGGTCTGGTGGAGGGTGCATGTTGTTTTGGGGCTGGTGGAGGATGCATGTTGGTTTGGGGCTAGTGGAGGGGGCACCATGGTTTGTGGCTGGTGGAGGGTGCATGTTGGTTTGGGTCTGGTGGAGAGTGCATGTTGGTTTGGGGCTGGTGGAGGGGGCACCATGGTTTGTGTCTGGTGGAGGGTGTATGTTGGTTTGGGGCTAGTGGAGGGGGCACCATGGTTTGTGGCTGGTGGAGGGTGCATGTTGGTTTGGGGCTGGTGGAGAGTGCATGTTGGTTTGGGGCTGGTGGAGGGGGCACCATGGTTTGTGTCTGGTGGAGGGTGCATGTTGGTTTGGGGCTAGTGGAGGGGGCACCATGGTTTGTGGCTGGTGGAGGGTGCATGTTGGTTTGGGGCTGGTGGAGAGTGCATGTTGGTTTGGGGCTGGTGGAGGGGGCACCATGGTTTGTGTCTGGTGGAGGGTGCATGTTGGTTTGGGACTAGTGGAGGGGGCACCATGGTTTGTGGCTGGTGGATGGTGCATGTTGGTTTGGGGCTGGTGGAGGGGGCACCATGGTTTGTGTCTGGTGGAGGGTGCATGTTGGTTTGGGGCTGGTGGAGGGTGCATGTTGGTTTGGGGCTAGTGGAGGGGGCACCATGGTTTGTGGCTGGTGGTGGGTGCATGTTGGTTTGGGGCTGGTGGAGGGTGCATCTTGGTTTGAGGCTAGAGAAGGGAGCATCATGGTATGGGGCTGGAAGAGAGATCATGATGGTTTGGGGCTAGTGGAGGGGGCACCATGGTTTGGGGCTGGTGGTGGGTGCATGTTGGTTTGGGTCTGGTTGAGGGTGCATGTCGGTTTGGGTCTGGTCGAGGGTGCATGTTGGTTTGGGGCTAGTGGAGGGAGCATCATGGTTTGGGTCTGCTTTGCTGCATCAGGGACTGGATGCTTTGTGATCAATGAGGGAACAATAAATTCTAAGATGTAGGAAAACATGTAGGGGCAGCGACCATGAACTCAAGATGAAAAGACTTTTGATAGTACAACATAACAACAGCCAAAAGCACACAAGTAAATCAACTTAAAGAATGTTAAAAAAGATTTGTGTTTTAGAATGACCAAGTTCGTATGGAGATGCAGTGCACACAAGACATAGTTGCAAACTGTCCTTAATTTTCCGGGACTGTCCCTGAAAATTGACAGTCCCAGCAAATTCGGGCTGTCCCGGACTGAAAATAGGATAGAAATTGGATAATTGAATATGGAGAGCTCCTGATCCATGTGAGGTACAGGGCTGGACATCATTATGTTCTATACGATGTCTTTTTTTATTTTTTAACCTAATCATGGGGTAACCCCCTCTAAATTCAAGGGTTCACTTACTTTTTCTCCCTGCACTGGTGATAGTTATTTAATGTGCTAAATAAAAGACATGAACGGTACAACTGTCTGTGTGTTAGTTAAGTTGGACTGTGTTTTTCTAGAATTCTGACTTGACACTTTTACTAGTAATTAGTGCAGGAATCCAGGTAATTGTAAAAGGTTCACGTAATTTGTCTTGTAACTGTACATGTATACAGGGGCGTAACTACCATAGCGGCAGACCAAGCGACTGCTATAGGGCCCAGGGCAGGAGGGGGCCCAGTCTTAGTTGGGATTATCTCCTCTTCTACTGGAGGTAAAAACTTGGTCAGGACTCTACCCTCTAAAGCAGGGGAGCACAACCTGCGGCCCTTGATATCATTCTATGCGGCCCCCAACCATCTGGTGACAGACATGTATGTCTATGTCTCGTGCTCCCTTAAAGGGAAATATGTACATTGGGGTACATCCCCCATCAAGTAAAGACTGTCACTGCATATGGGGGTAGCCCCGTCACTGCTTATGGGGCAGTGCTGTCACTGCTTATGGGGGTAGTTCTGTCACTGCTTATGGGGGTAGTGCTGTCACTGCTTATGGGGGTAGTGCTGTCACTGCTTATGGGGGTAGTGCTGTCACTGCTTATGGGGGTAGTGCTGTCACTGCTTATGGGGGTAGTGCTGTCACTGCTTATGGGGGTAGTGCTGTCACTGCTTATGGGGGTAGTGCTGTCACTGCTTATGGGGGTAGTGCTGTCACTGCTTATGGGGGTAGTGCTGTCACTGCTTATGGGGGTAGTGCTGTCACTGCTTATGGGGGTAGTGCTGTCACTGCTTATGGGGGTAGTCCTGTCACTGCTTATGGGGGTAGTGCTGTCACTGCTTATGGGGGTAGTGCTGTCAATGCTTATGGGGGTGGTGCTGTCACTGCTTATGTGGGTAGTGCTTATGTGGGTAGTGCCGTCACTGCTTATGGGGGTTGTTCTGTCACTGCTTATGGGGGTAGTGCTGTCACTGCTTATGGGGGTAGTGCTGTCACTGCTTATGGGGGTTGTGCTGTCACTGCTTATAGGGGTAGTGCTTATGGGGGTAATGTTTGTCACTGCATATGGGGGTAGTGCTATCACTGCTTATGGCGTTAGTGCTGATGAGAGTAGTGTGTATCACTGCTTATGGGGGTACCGTCTAGCACTGCTTATGGCAGTAGTGCTTATGTGGGTAGTGCTGTGACTGCTTATGGCGGTAGTGTCTGTCACTGCTTATGGCGGTAGTGTCTGTCACTGCTTATGGCGGTAGTGTCTGTCACTGCTTATGGCGGTAGTGTCTGTCACTGCTTATGGCGGTAGTGCTTATGTGGGTAGTGCTGTCACTGCTTATGGCGGTAGTGCTTATGTGGGTAGTGCTGTCACTGCTTATGGCGATAGTGTCTGTCACTGCTTATGGCGGTAGTGCTTATGTGGGTAGTGCTGTCACTGCTTAGGGCAGGATTTATGTGTATAAAATTTGGGGTTGATGATAATAAATGATTGTGGTCGGGCCGACACTTGTGTCTCAGCACCTCGCTACCCACTCGGCCGAGGGCATAGGGTGTTCTCATTCTGTTTCTGGGTGCAGACATGAGTTGGTGTACAGAACATGAAGGAGGGTGATGTACGGGATTCGTTACCGCAGCAACAGAGAAGATGGGGCCTGTTGCCGAGAACAAACCCAATCCTGTAAATCCTATGGAGACACAGATCTGACAATCCACATGGATCTGCTCACTGCATGAGGGCTTCATATTAACCCTGTGCTCTGGCTGACGCCATTTTGGCGGACACATGGATGTCTTTGAGGTGGTCCCCTTTTGCGAGTCACTCATACAGAGAAGAACTTGCTCTGCCGGACATGCGCCCTCCAGATATTTCATGTGGCCGCCGTGCAGTACTACATTTGACATACAAAGGCCACAGAAGGTGAGATATCAGGCCAAACATGGCGGTTAGAGTAGCCGAACCGGTGGTGATCAACTGAACGCCAAGTCAGTGTCTTTTGGGGACAACGCCTTTAAAGTCTGCAGATGAAATTCGGTTCTGACCTAATTCTGCCTATACAACTGAGGGTTTGTTACAGTGTATCTGAGAACCTCCGCAACACAAAGGCCATGGGTGTGACGTCACACGTCAAGGAAGAGGCTGCAGCGTCCAGCTTAGCACTTTGGCCCCTTCCAACAGCTGATAGGCCATCTGGCCCCCTCCGATCAGATATTGATGACCTATCCTGAGGATATCCTGGAAAACCCTTTTGAGTCTGACACCAGGGTGCACTCATATACATTTTGAGAAATAGTTGTTGCGCCCAGTATGTGGGTCCTGTATGGTAGTCAGCATCCCTGGTACTTTAGTATGAGGCTGCCACGTGTAGCCAGTGAGCAGTCAGACAAGCAGGATCACCAGTTACCCACAGGGACCACTTTTTGGCAGGAGTTTGGGGGCTGCTCATGGGCTGGCTCATGACATCACTTAAATTAGCCCCTTTACTAACCCGGCAAATTTTTTATTTTTTTTTATTGCTTCCACTCTGCCCTTCTTTAAATTTTTCCTTCATATGGTCCTACGGTATGAAAGCTTTTTTTTGTGCAGGGTGAGTTGTATTTTGTATTGGCACCATATCATTTATGATAGCTTGCATTGGAAAATGGGGGGAAAAAAATCTTTTGCGAAAATAAACATTTTCTTTGCATGGCCATTTTCTGACACCCATAACTTTGTATCTTTTTGTCTACAGAGTGGGTGTTTTTAATTTTTTTACAGGGTGAACTGTAGTTTATATTGGTTCTATTTTGGGGTACATGCAAGTTTTTGATCACTTTTTATTCAATTTATTTTTTATGGGCAAGGTGACAAAAATGGCGAATTGCACATTTTTTGTTTTCTATGACGGCATTCACAGTGCAGGAAAATATAATATTTTAATAGGTTTGACATTTTCGGATACGGTGATACCAGTTATGTGTATTTTTTTATTATTATTATTTTTATATGTAAAATCGGGAAAGGTGGATGATTTGAATTTTAAATATTTAGTGTTTTTTATTTTTAAAAATGTTGTTTTCAGTGTACTTTTTAGTCCTCTTAAGAGGAATTGTACATAGGATCCTCTGATTGTTTGTACCATACACTGCAATACAATACTATTGCAGTCTATGGGATTCTGACAGGCTGCCTGACAAGCTGCACCTCAGGCATGGCTTGCTATGACAGTACGGGGGGAGCCTTCACAAGGGTCCATGCTGTCACAGCAACCAATTGGAGTCTCACTTTTTCGCTGCAGGGGCTCTGTCTAATGCTCAGATGCTGCAGTCGCTGTTGACCGTGACATCTGAGGGTTTAAATGACTCAGGTCAGAGTTATCTCCATTTCCCCTCAATGTGTCAGGTGCTGGATGTACTATGCAGCCAGCACCCAGACACTTACCAGCGTTTAGGTTGGTAAAATTGGGGCATCCAAAACCCTTTCCGCAGGAACGACCGACTCCCTCTGAGACCGCCCACTTATGGGCTGGGTTATTGTAAGTCATGCCCACTTTCCAAGACAGCACAAATTTGCAAGGACTGTCTCTCAAAATCAGGGACAGTCCCTGCAAATTCAGGACAGTTGGCAATTATACACCTACCATGTATGAAATGGGATCACCTCGTAAGCCCGCTCCATATATGCCCAGCCCACCCATGGCGGATAAATTTGTCATGTGCCGTTAAACGGGTCTTTTCTGTTGACAGACTGCGTTAACGTTTTTTTCCTGACGTTTTAGGGGTTTTAATGAACCTATAAGGCCCTTATTTATCAAAATTTTCTTTGTTTCCCATAGCAACCAATCACAGCCCAGCTGTTACTTTACCAAAGGAGTTTCAAATATGAAAGCTGAGCTCTGATTGGTCGCTATAGGCAACAAAGACAGCTATGTTTTTACACAGTTTTAATAGATGAGGCCCTGTATATAAAGGTGCCCCTTACGCTTTATACCTGAGCCGTGCGTAGGGTTGCCACCTCGGCACTATTACTTATGAGGGCTTCCATTGTGGAGCACTCATTAGCACAGCCCCCCCCCCCCCCCCCTTACACTTGCTGCTCACTGGATGCACAGTGTAAGGCCTCTTGCACATAAACGTATTCGTTCCGTCCATTGGGGACTGCAATTTGCGGTACCCAACACACGGGCAAAGTTCGTGCGGCGGCCAGGACGGTTTCAGACCCATTCAACTTTTCCGTCTTTTCCGCAAAAAGATAGAACAAGTTCTATTTTTTTGCGGAACGGAAGCATGGAAGGGAACCAGACAGAAGCACTCTGTCGTGCTTCCGTGGGGTTCCGTTCCATGCTTCCGTTCCGCACCGCATCCATGGATTTGCGGACCTATTCAAGTGAATACACACAGCTGGTGCTCTGTAGGTGGCCCACAATACAGCCACGGAACGCATATGTTCCGTAAGGATCCTTAGGCCTCCATAAGAGGCCTAAGGATGTGAGGCAAGGGACCTTAAATCTATTACTCTGCTATGTTGTGTAATTACTGCAACATCTCGCTTTGGTCAGTAGATGGCAGCAAAGGATAAGATGATAAAAGTCTACATTGGAGCTGCCTATCAGAGGAATACTAATAACCTATTTAGTTTGCAAAGTTGGAAAATAGCTAATTTAGAGGCTGTTTTGGACCCTTACAAGTGTGATAGCAAATTGAATATGCAGGTTTGACACTGCACTTAGCAAATGACTTATTGCATCACACTCTCCCTGTATAAGGGGAGGAGGTTCCTCTAGAACAGGCATCCTCAAACTGCGGCCCTCCAGCTGTTGCAAAACTACAACTCCCAGCATGCCTGAACAGCCTACAGGTATCAGCCTACAGCAGGGCATTGTGGGAGTTGTAGTTTTACAACAGCTGGAGGCCGCAGTTTAAGGATGCCTGCTCTAGAAGCAGGAAGTGAGCAGACGGAGGCTGTACTTGGTGCTGCTGGAAACCACAAGGGATCATCTCTACTGAATCTGGAAGAGAATGGACCGGCCCACGATGGAGACTGGCAACAGCACGAAGGGGAGGTTTGCAGCGATGGCTCCAGGAGTGTCGTGTCTGTGGAATCCAGTTCTGGAATGGACCAGGCAATAAGAAAAATCACCAAGAACCTGCTCAAGGAACTACAAGTGCGGCTTTGCCACGGCACATTGCACCACACTGGTAAAGTGGAATTTTGACAGACAATAACACTCCAAGTACAGTTACATTGCGGTGTACAGGCTGCAAACTAATACACAGCCCTAAGGGACTGATACGCTGACACCTTCCTATCTCTCTGGCTGCTCATAGGGTGTTATATACTGGGAGCTGGAGTAAGGATTAAAGTTACAAGAGACAGACATCATTTCCCTGTGGATTACAAATAGTATTGCGCAATACTTGGGGCCATGCACACGACAATATTTTGCGTTCAGTATACTGGTCGTTTTTTTAGTTCAGTATGCGGTAGATATACTGAACCATTCATTTCAATGAACCATTCATTTCAATGGTTCTGCAAAAAAAACTGAAGTGTCTTCCTGTGCGTTCTGTTTCAGTATTTCCGTACCGTGAAAAGATAGAACATGCCCTATTTTTGGCCGCAAATCACGGTGCTTGGCTCCATTCAAGTCAATGGGTCCGCAAAAAATACTGAATGCATATTGAACACATCCTTATTTCTTCCGTATTTTGCGGATCCATACTGTAGAAATGCATGTGTTTGCTGTTTACAAACATTACTTAATGATTGCAACTGTACTGTATCCGTTTGCAATCCGCAAAAAACGTATCACATACGGAAACAATACGGACATGCTTTTCTGCAAAAAACGGAATATATACTGAAACACATCGGAATTCGACAACCAAACCAAGGATCCGTAAAAAAACGTACCGTTATGCACAACGGTCGTGTGCCAGAGCCCTTAGGGTGCACCCCAACGAGGAACACGTCCAGGAACATACAAGTGCAGCTAGGCTGCTTAATGGACTTTGGGGAAAACATCACTTTTTTTTTTCCGTTTATGTTCCGTTTTTTGCGTTCCGTATACGGAAGCATTCATTTCAATGGGTCCGCAAAAAACAGAAGGTACTCCGTATGCCTTCCATTTCCGTTTTTCCATTCCGTTCAAAGATAGAACATGTTCTATTATTGTCCGCATAACGGACAAGGATAGTACTGTTCTATCAGGGGCCGGCTGTTCCATTCCGCAAAAAATGAAGTTAACTCGGACGTCATCCGTATTTTTTGCGGCTCTGTTTTTTGCGGACCGTAAAATACAGAAAAAGCCATACGGTCGTGTACATGTGGGGCCTCACTGGTTTATTATTATTCAGTGTTACATTTACTGTTGGTTTATTCTCTCTCAATCTGTTTTATATATTCTCAGCTTCTTGTTCACTACATTATACAGTAAACTCAACTGCTGGGAAAGAACCGTTGTCTGCGTGGCATCGTGTATCCTCTGTACCTATGGGCCCGCCCTTTGGTATTCTTTCAACGGGACAGGACATGCGCTCCAGTGTGATGACGTTTCGCAGCATTAAATGGAAGCAGCAGGACCTGCGAAATGTCATCACGTTGGAGCGCAGGTCCTGTCCTGCGCATCCAGTGAGCAGCGAGTGTTCCCCATGCAATGGATGAGGTGAGTTTTTTTTTTGCACAGGAAGAGTGGGGGAGGGGGACATTAATAATACTGTGGCCTCCAAAGCATTATTAAGGGCTCTTGCACACGACCGTATGGCTTTTTCAGTATTTTGCGGTCCGCAAAAAACTGATCCGCAAAAAAATACAGATGACGTCCGTGTGCATTCCGTTTTTTTTTTTGCGGAACAGGACAGCTGGCCTCTGAGAACAGTACTATCCATGGAAATACAGAAATGGAAAGGCATACAGAGTACCTTCCATTTTTTTTGCGTATCTATTGAAATGAATGGTTCCGTATACGGTACATATACTCAAAAGACGGAACGTAAATGGAAAAAAGAAACGTTCGTGTGCAATTAGCCTAATACTAAGAGCCACTAATGGAAGAAAAGTAATACTTGAGGGCACTAATGGGGGCCATTAATTTTACTGGTCCCATTATTGGGGGCCTTATTAATACTGGGGGCCACAATTGAGGCATTATCAATGCTGGTGGCCACTAATGGGGCATTATTAATACTGGGGGCCCCTAATGGGGGTCTAATTAATGCTGGCGGCCACTAATGGGGCCTTATTAATTCTAGGGGCCACTAATGAGGATTTATTAATACTGGGGGCCACTAATGGGGGCCTTATTAATACTAGGGGGAACTAATGGGGGCCTTATTAATACTGGGGGCCACTACTGGGGCATTATTAATACTGTGGGACACTAATGGGATATTTTTAATATTAGGGGCGGCCAACGTAGGCGTTTATTTTACTGGGGCCCCTGTTAAGCCACAGCCACACCCCCACAGCTTCAGTTGGCTGCTATTTTTCAGTATTCAGGTTAAATTGCCGTGTTGGCACTTTGCGATAAATAATTGGGTTTTGGGTTGCAGTTTGGGCACTCGGTCTCTAAAAGGTTCGCCATCACTGTTTTAGGACAACCCCTTTAAATCTGCTTGTTATAACTCCTTTAGACTTGAATGGAGAGAGTATCCCATGTGCGGCCACCTGTGCCTTCACAGCGGCTACGGGAAGGGGTTTGGGAGACCCCCTCATGCTAAAGAGATAGGTGCGGGTCCCAGAGGTAGGACCAGCGCCCGGCAGACATTTGGCACATCCAGTGTGCTACCTGCAAATCCCAGTGTGAGGTCTTAGGGCTCAATTATGCGATCATAGCCGTTTTGCGGTCTGTAAAACACAGATCCCGGCCGAGTGCATGCCGCCATTTTTTTCCCAAACTACTGTAGAAATGTCCTATCCTTGTCCGCAAAATGGACATTATTGGGACATGTTCTATCTTTTTTGCGGGGATGTGCTGTCAACATCTTTTGCAGCCCCATTGAAATGATCGGGTCCGCATCCAATCCGCAAAAAAAAAAAAAAGCAGATCAGATGCAGACCGAAGGTACGGGTGTGTGCAGGAGGCCTTATTCCGACGTCAGTGAATCACGGATGCGTGCTGTACGTGTTCTCCACGGGAAGCCCATGTAGCCATTGATTTTAATGTGTGTATTCACACATCCATGATTTACCGCGGTCCCCCATGGAAGCATGCCCTATTTTTGTCTGTGTTTACGGATCCATCACGCCTATTATGGTCTGTGGGTCCGTGAAAAACACGGACACAACACAGATGGCGTCTGTATTACATAGATCGTTCTAGGAGATGCTCTTGAAAAACAGACACGGACCAAACACGGATCCTGCATGGATAAACCATTGGCCGTCTTGTCACTGATGTCATCACGGACACGTGTGAACGAGCCCTAAGACTGGTTTCACATAGAGGGCTTTGTAGTCAGATATTTCATTAAGGGCTCATGCACACTAACGTATTATCTTTCCGTGTCAGTTCCGTTTTTTTTGCGGACCAGATGCAGAAGCATTCATTTCAATGGGTCCGCAAAAAAAACGGAAGTTACTCTGTGTGCATTCCATTTTCATATGTCCGTATTTCCGTTCCTCAAAAAAATAGAACATGTCCTATTATTGTCTGCATCACAGACCAGGATAGTACTGTTCCGTTCCGCAAAATACGGAATGCACACGGATGTCATCCGTATTTTTTGCGGATCCGTTTTTTGAGGATCGCAAAATACATACGGTCGTGTGCCCTAAGGCATGAGCCCTAAGGCCTTATTCACACGTCCGTTGTGTTTATGGATCCACAAATTGCGGATCCATAAACACACCCAGCCGGCAGCCCCATAGAAATGTCTATTCTTGTCCGCAATTGCGGACAAGAATAGGACGTGCTTTACTTTTTTACAGAGCTGCGGCTGTAAGATCGGCGGCGCGCTCTCTGCAAAAACTGATGTGGAGAGCACAGTGTGTGCTCTCCGCATTGTTCCGTGCCCCATTCACAGTCAATGGGTCCGCATGTATTCCGCAGAATTGCGGAATACATGCGGACGACATTGCGGACGTGTGAATAGGGCCTTAGGGTGTATTCACACGACCCTATGTATTTTGGGATCCGCAAAATGCAGATCCGCAAAAAAATACGGATGATGTGTTGTATCCGGTTTCTTGGCGGACCCAATACCATTGTAACAATGCCTATTCTTGTCCGCAAAACAGACATGTTCGATCTTTTTTGCGGGGCTGTGGAACAGATATGGAAAGGGTCAGATTACAATCCGCTTTTTTTTGGAGTGAAAATACAGGGCCTAAAGGGAACAATCCATTAAGAACTCCCCCCACCGCTGATCACAAGAACGGGGGACGGTGCCCCCAATCTGAATGGAGCGGCAGGCACACTTGCGTATCCATCACTCCATTCAACTCCATGGGACTACCGGAGAAGGCCGACTACAAGCTCTCTGCTATCTCCAGCAGGTCCATAAACTGAATGGAGCGACAGCCAGCATGCGTGATCGCCGCTCCATTCAAAAGGGGGATGAACAGGCCCCGTTCTCGTGATCGGCAGGGGCCCCAGTGGTCTGAACCCCCACTAATCAAACACTTATCTTCACCTGAAAAAAAGTTTGCGTGAAGGAGGCCTTAAAACACAAATCAGGGCAGTGTAAAAACTGTTTGCGCCATGTTTCTGCATTGCTGTATGCTGCGAATGACCTTCAGTGTGTGCGCACTAAACAAAGATGTTAGAAGCCAAATGCCATGTTACAATGCAATTAACGGTGCACCGGAGCCATCTAGTGGTAATCATCTGTTATTGCAGCTGATGTAATAAGACTGGGCCTAAGCAGCTATGCGATCCTGAATACAGGCGTATTGCACAACCTAAATCACATGATACATGATTTTTCACAATTGTAGTTCCCGGCCCTTCTGTCACACTGTAAGGGCTCATGCTTGCGACCATATCCATATTGCGGACCTCAAACCACAGATCCGCAAGATCCGGGGTGCAATCTGCATTTTTCTCACTCCCATCAATAGAAAGGGCTATTCTCATCTGCCATATAGACAACAATAGGCCATGTTCTATAATTTGAGGAACGGATGTACGGATTCGGACAGCACACGGATACTTTTCTCGCAGACCCATAGAAACCCGTGTGCTATCCACAAAAAAATGAGGATTGGACACGTATGCAAAATATGGTCGTGTGCATGAGTCCTAAGGACTTATGCACACGACCATATTTTTAATCCATGTGCATCCATTTTTTTGGGCATCACACACGGATCCACGGACAGGACGCAACAGACAGGACACAGATGTCATCCGTGTGCTGTCAACATCCGTATCTCCTTTCCACAAATTATAGAACACTTCCTATTTTTGTCCATATTGCGGATCAGAATAATCATTTCTAGTGATGGGAGCGAGAAAAATGCGGATTACACACTGAGGGTGTCCGTATTTTGCGGTACCGTGGTTTGCCCATCACAATACAGATACGGTTGTGTCCATGTGGCCTAAGATTGAGGCTTTGTTTTGGCTTATCCCATGTCATTTTATGGAATTTTAGGGTTTAAAAAAAAAAAAAAAACTTGACAAATCTGGTCCAATTAAAGGGCATCTGTCAGCAGTTTTGTCCTTATGACACCGGCTGACCTGTTACATGTGCGCTTGGCAGCTGAAGGCATCTGTGTTGGTCCCATGTTCCTATGTAGCCTCATTGCTGAGAAAAATGATGTTTTATTATATGCAAATGAGCCTCTAGGAGCAACGGGGGCGTTACCATTACACCTAGAGGCTCTGCTCTCTCTGCAACTGCCGCGCTCTCTGCACTTTCACAGGGCCAGGTGTGATGACGTTTCACTTGCTCCTAGAGGCTCAATTTCATATATTGCAATCAAAGTGCTGAGGGGACAGCAGTTGCAGAGAGAGCTGAGCCTCTAGGTGTAATGGTAACGCCCCCGTTGCTCCTAGAGGCTCATTTGCATATACTAAAACATCATTTTTCTCAGCAATGCGGGCACATATGAACATGGGATCAACACAGATGCCTTCAGTTGCCAAGTGCACATGTAACAGGTCAGCCAGGGTCATAGGTGCAAATCTCCTGACAGATGCAATTTAAATAACTGCAAGAATTATTTTGATCACTGACAGAAAGCAGAGATCTTGCAAAGTCAAAACACCTCAAATGTAACAACCGCATTTAAGTGACCCGGAGCGCCGTTGTGCAGGGAAGAACAGTGAAGGTTCTGCAGCGCTATCATTCTCAGGATCACTGGGGTTCTCAGCAGTCGAATACCCACCCATATCCTAGTGTCATCAATTTATGAGATGGGCACACCCTTTTCAAGATCTCTGCTTGTTGTCACTGAATGGGTATTGTTCACTTTCAGAGGAGGAAAATGTGTCCCGCTAATGAGATGACTCGTAGGTGCATGGCTCATTACAGTACAGTTATTAACGTGGTGTCTTGTAAGGAGCCATCACTTGACCTGGACCGATTGTCGGTCTCTTTGTGGCCCCTCACCCCCCAGGGGCCAGCATCACACATTCAGTATGAGCTTTGACTTTAATGGAGAATCACTGGCTTGGGCTCCCTAATCCGGAGGCCAGGCACCCCTATTCTTGGGATAGTTTGTGGTCCCAACAGCGAACCCTCCGCAGAATTTATGGCATTCCCTGCTGATCTGCCATAGAGATGAAAATGAGCAATTGTGATATAGCTCAGAGTCAGTGCATCAGCTGTAAAGCCACTTTTCATTCCTCCGATCTATCTAGAGCAGGGATCAGCAACCTCCGGTGCTCCAACCTTTCAGAAACTACAACCCCCAGTATCCTCCTTTCACTTCTATGGAAGTTACAATAGCAGCCAAGAAAGTGTGCATGCTGGGAGTTGTAGTTTCGCAGCAGCTGGAGCGCCAAAGGTTGCTGATCCCTGGTCCAGAATAAAGCCCGTTTCACATCTGCGTTATGCAGATCCCCGGCAGTCTTTTCCGGGTGGGAACAGCCTGCCGGATCCATCCTTGCCGGGCGCTGCTATAATTCCATCCGGCCCCATTCACTATAACTGGGACCAGCAGAGATCTGGCTGCAACCCGGCAAATATGCAGAGAATCGGACGGACCGTTCAGGAGATTCTTGGCATGTTTTCCGAGTTGCGGACGGATCACCGCCGATCCCAATTAGAGTGAAAGGGACCGGCGGGTGTCAGATAGCATCCGGCAGTGCCGGATCCAGAGATCTCCCTGTCGGAGATGCCCAACGCTAGTGAGAATTCAGCCTACGAAAATAAAGGAGCTCTGCAAATAATAAAACATCCACCGTTTTGTGTATACAGCTCCTGTGCCGAGCGATGGGGCACATTTATTAAGACCGGCGTTTTAGACGTCCTATAGCTGGCGGTGGATCGGCGAACTTTTGAAGAGGCGCCGGTCTCTTCCTAACATCGGCAGATCCTCTGCCAGTTGCAGAACGATCTCCACCTGTCCCAATTATAGTGAATGGGACCGGCGGGTGTCAGCTAGCATCCGGCAGTGCCGGATCCAGACACTCCCTGCCGGAGATGCCCAACGCTAGTGAGAAATCAGCCTACGAAAATAAAGGAGCTCTGTGAATAATAAAACATCCACCGTATTGCGTATACAGCTCCTTTGCCGAACTATCTGTCTCTACGGTTACAGACTATCAGACTACACAGGGTTTAAATATAGTCTGTAACCGTAGAGACACATAGTTCGGCACAGGAGCTGTATACGCAATACGGTGGATGTTGTATTATTCGCAGAGCTCCTTCATTTTCGTAGGCTGATTTCTCACTAGCGTTAGGCATCTCCGGCAGGGAGATGTCTGGATTCGGCACTGCCGGATGCTAGCTGACACCCGCCCGTCCCATTCACTATAATTGGGACAGGCGGAGATCGCTCTTCTTGCCACCAGGGGGCGTAACCTGAATATCTGTGTATATACTGCACTTTGCACACCACACACGGATCAGCCCAGTGGAGTATTCAATGCATTTATTTTGGCTTTTGCAGTTTGTTCTGCAGAATATATCGCGCAGCAGGAACATTCGGTCACCGCAGAAGTCAGAGCATAAGGAGGAGAAGGGGCAAGACCTAGGGGGGAGTCACAGGAAACCTGGGCACGTCTAAGAGCTGCCCTTCTATCCAGGCACTGCAAGTACTATCCCCCTGTGTACATATAGATCTACATATGGATAAGTATATACATATAGCCGTCTGTATTGGTTCATACCTATGTATTTATGTACATGTCTGTAAGCGGCGGCATACACGTGAGGACACACACATGTATACAGTATATATATGTATGTGTGCACACGTATCTGCCTACATTGATCAGAGCCAAGACGGGCCTAGGGAGGGGGACATAATGGTGCGATTCTGCGCCCACCCTACATGGGCGCTTTTCTTACCTTGACCGTATTTAACCCATAAATAACCGATAACCTCCCACACCCTGCTGGTCGACAGGTTCATGTGGGTAATAAATAGAGACCCAATAGTCTCCAACCTGGGACGAAACTACTACTCTCAGCATGCCCTGGAGAGCTAAAGGTTGGAGACCTATCGAAATTTGGCCCTATGGAGTAACATGTGCATGTATGTACGCGGTAACATTTTTTTTTTTTTTTTGCATTTCATGAGATGCTGTACACATATTGTAAGCCCAACCCACGGGAAATAGGACTTCCCGAAATTTGCCGTTATAACAATACATTTTATGTATACGATTAGTTAGTATTATACGTATTAAAGAGGAAGTATCGTTTTTTGGGGAGATTATACCATTGATAGGTCACATGACCCTGACAATGTATAGGTTGCACCAGAGGCATAGTTAAATGGGGTATGAAGGAGCACGTGCCAGGGAAAGGGGGCGCTGCCACTCTGTCTTGACCAGGGTAATTCAGTGCAGGACTACGGAACTGAACTGAATCTTGGCCCCCTCCCCCATGAAGAAAAACCTCCATGTGACACTATGGATGACGGTAAGAGGGTCTACAAGTTTTGCGTTATTTTTTTTACCAATATTTCTATGTGATATCCCAAAAATATAAATAAAAAAAATTAATTTCTCAGTACTATTAATATAATACATTCAAATGCTGTGGCCATTTAGAAAGAGGGACAAAAATGAGATAAGATACCCCATGAAATCTGGGATCAGAGCTGAGAACCATCGACGAAGGTCAATGCATTCATTAAAAACTCACTATTCATAACTAAAATGCTATAATATTGCACATAGATTAGGTGCCTGGCCCGAGGTGCCTGCTGGGAAAAAAAAAAGTGATACTTCCCCTTTAGGAGACCAGTCTTGGCATAAATATGGCCGCCATAGCTTGGTGAACAGGAGAAGGTTTTGAGTGTATTAACACCATTTTTTTTGCACGAGAGGTACCTTATTATATTGTTCTACTGTGGTAATATCGAGGGGATATAGAGCAGAAGACTGGATTTTTTTGTCTTAAAATACCCTTGAAATTCTGCTTTTTCCCTGTAGGAGGCATCACAGCTAATGGGAACTGGTAGGGAGGGAGCTAAAGTGTTACCGAAAACACATTACAATCGCATTGTCTTTAGAAAGAAAGGGAACATCTCACTGCCCATTTTCCTTATTCAGAAAATTTCCGCCCGTCTCCACTGGTTTTCGCGAAGGGAGTGGGGGCAGCAGTCCAGAGAGGCGCATGCTTTTGGCAAGTAATAGCGAGAATTGCGGCAAGGTGTCACTGTCGTCTCATCTGGGTTGGGACATGCCCAGAGAGAGCGGAAGGCACTTAGTTCAATCCTCAGTATGGCTGACGAAGAGGCGGAGGCATGAGATGGGGTCTAAGAGAATGGTCTTCCAACTTTTATATGGGAAGTCCAGTGTCTGTGCAATCTGGACGAGGCTGGACCTCCTCCTTTGACATGCCACCATACAGCGAATTGGGCGACGTACCCTCAGCGGAGTCGGAGTCTTGACCTTACTAGCCAAACCTTGGCTACCCAGTACAGTATGAAGAATTACCCCAACGAGGACACCTTGTGGTCCCCAACGCTCTTCTATACTAGACCGTATGACCCACCATATGCGGGAGACAGTGTAAAATGTACTCAGGACACAAAGGTCCACCAGCGCTAGAAGAATTTAAGAGCCAGCTTTATAGATATCCATCGGAAGCCACGTCACCATAAGACTGAGCTGCGGAATGATGCGGTGGCTAGAATGAAGAGGTCTGTGAGCTGGCATAGTGCAGAGCATACGTGCTCCATTGGGCCATCAGTCTCGTTCACCACCGGTGGCCCCACATGCTTTGTATGGTCCTTCTCCACTCCACCAGCCTCACCGTGCTCCTCCATCTCGGCCTCTGTCTTCTGTCTTGTCCCGCTTGCGTCCTGCCTCCCCACCTCCTGCTTCCACCGGCCCTTTGCCTCCGGTCACGAGGCTGCTAATTTCATCGGTAGGCGATCGTCCAATGCTCCCATCCACCTGAACCCGAATGTCTGGAGAGATGGACAGTTGGTGGTGGGGCACTAGGCCGCCATTGTCCGTGCATTTTGGGTAAAGGTACGTTTTCATCTGTCCTTTGCCCTTGACGTTGACAGTCCCTCTGTAGTCAAAGTCATAGCCCATTTTCACTAACACCCTATAGCTTTCTTCACTCGCCTGAATACGGCATTCCACACCGGTGGTGTCCATTCTGCTGGCAATGTTCACCGTGTCCCCCCAGATGTCATAAAGCAGCTTGGTGGTCCCAATAACGCCAGCCGTCAGTGGGCCGTGGTTAAAGCCAATGCGGAGCTTGAAATTAAACCACAACATGTTGTTGTTGAAGTCGTCCACCACACTCATCATTTCCTTGGCAAACTCAAACAGCGTCTGCAGGTGGCGGTGGGGTTGGCTGCTGTCCTGGCACTGAGACGGGTTGAGTCCAGAAGCGGCCATGTAGGTGGCGCCGATGGTCTTGATCTTCTCAATGCAGGAGTAATGGGGTTTGCTAAGGAGCTCATCAAAGTCTCCGATGAGTTCGTTGAGGACCCGGTAGCACTCTTTACCTCCTTCGTAGTTCTCTTCGTAGAACTCGCTGAAGTTGACTATGCTGGCGAATATGACGCCGGCATCGTCATGATTTTTGGAGTAGCTCTGGGAGACCTTCAGTTGTTCAGCCACGTGATAGGGGATGATGTTACGGAGAAGCCAGTCGGCCTGATCTCTCATACTCTGGATTTTAGTGCGGTGAAGGTCTGCCTCCACGTCACCATGGTAGTGCAAGCGGTAGCTGACCTCAAACTCCCGATTCAGGAACCAAACCAGAAGGAGGAGGAGGAAGTAGGCCACGGTGAGCTCCTGCCCAAGCTGTGACGATGGCTTGCTGGTATTGCTGGTGCTCAGGTTGACATCGGGTGGAAGGAACGAGCTGATGATAGAAAAAAAGATATTTTGTTAGTGAACAGACATATTTTGGCTTAATTATATAATATAACATGATAGTGGACAGAAGACGTCACCATATTATGGGAGTCAACAAGGCATGACTGATGCCGAGCTGCTTTTTACCCTCTTCTGCTGCCAGACCAGCTTTGAACTGAGCAGTTGAGTCGTTTAAAGGGATTATCCAGGAAATGATAATGATGACCTATCCTCAGGATAGGTCATCATTATCAGACTAGCAAGGGTCCGACTCACGGCACCCCCTGATCATCTGTAACAGGGAGCCGCCGCGCTCACCGGAGATCTGGTGAGCGCAGCCGACTCCTGGCGGCAGGGCCGGTGCAAGGATTTTTGCCGCCCTAGGCAAATACATGTGTTATGCTACGTGTAAGGCAATAGGGGGCAGAGCATGACATGGGTATTCAAACACAGAATCCCCGCATCATGCTCCGCTCCCTCAGGCCCTGCATTAGACATATTTTTAAGATTTGTCCAGAGTATTCCTTTAAAGGGCACCTCTCAGCAGGATCAATCCTATTAACCCAGACATACAGTCCGGAAGGGTTCATCCTGCTGATTAAAATGATACCTGTCTTGTGAAAATCGGTTGCAGTGTTCCCAAAAAGAAGACTTTTATTCTACATGCAGCTGAGAGCTTCAGTGTACTGAGGGGCGTGGCCAGCACTGGAAGTCTGAGGTGCACTGAGAGTCTAGGCCCCGCCCCTCAGTGGACTGGAGTCCTCAGTTGTATAAAGTATAAAAGTCTTTTTCTCAGTAACAGTGCAACCGATTTTCACAAGACAGGTATCAATTTAATCAGCAGGATCAACCCTACTAGGCAGTGTGCCTGGTTTAATAGAGTGGATCCTGCAAGCAGTTGTCCTTTAAGTCATATGATATTCCAAATGCACTATTTCTCTTTCTCAGCAGAACGTGATATCCATGCACTGGGAACATGGCCAGCCGCCTCTTAGGTATAGAGAAGGATGGTGCAGGAACGAGCAGATGTCCCACAAAGCGTTACGGTCGATGAGAAATCTTCCTGTCTATGACGACTCAAAGAAAAGTCTTGAATGACCAGATCCTAAGATGGCCGACCGCCACGTATTTTGTAGCGCTGCCATGTTCTTAGGTTTCCCTGCTGCTATAAAAAGCTATCAATGGTCGTATTTAGTCGCCGGTATTCGTATAAACAGATGCTTGGGGCAGGTGGGGGCGAGGACCATGCGGCTCCGAGACAATGGGGGCTGTGAATGGTGTCTGTAAAAATGGCCTGTGGTGCAGGATTTGCTTTTGCTCGGAGGCAGACAACTGGAGAAGATGTGGCAGCTGGACATGCAAATGGCCTCTACGCCCTGACCGAAATCAATCATTCTCCAGGCTACAAGTACAAAGGAAGTTTTTTTTTTTTTTTCGGGAATCGGGAGCTCATCTGCTCCAGTTCTTAAAAACTCCCCTAAACTTAGGACAGATCTTATGATTTAAATTAGCGATTCACCTTTAGTACTTGGGGCCCTTTAACCTAGGCACCTACGTGTTAAATCCTTCTTTTATCAAGGGTACATGCACACAACAGTGTAGCTTATGCGGATTTCCGTGTGCGTTTCGCTTTGTTACTTGCGGATTTTGAAGCAGATTTTCCCCAGATGCCCCCCGTTGCATTGCAAAGGGTAAAATCTGTACTGAAAATCCGCGCAAACAATTGACAAGCTGCGGATTTCAAAATCTCCACCGCAGGTCAATGTTCACATGGAAAAATGCACCATGAGATTTGGAGAATTTCATTAAGGCCCCATTCACACAGCGGATTTTGCGTAGGCAAAAATCAGCCGCATATAAGGCGTTTTTTTTTTCAATCTGAAGTTCACTGACCCACTCGCAGTTTAGCCTCACGTATTCGACTACTTTCACATTTGCGGCAGCCTTCTCCTGCAGGCTGTTCCGGCTGGATCCGGGCTGCCACTAGTGCACGCGGCAGCACGGAAAACATGCCAAGAAGCGTCCGGAATAAAACTACGACATGTTTGCCGTGCTGCCGGCAGACCTCCGGGCCACCCCCATTATAGTGAATGGGGCCAGAGCGGCTTCCTGCAGCACGGATCCGGCAGGTGAACAGCCTGCCAGGGAAGGCTGCCGCTAATGTGAAAGTAGCCTAAGGCTTCTTGCACACAAACTTATTTTTTTCCGTTTCCGTTCCAGTTTTGTGGATTCCGTTTGCGGTCCGTATGCGGAACCATTCATTTCAATGGTTACGCAAAAAAAAAACAGAACGTACTCCGTATGCATTCTGTTTCCGTATTTCCGTTCCGCTGAAAGATAGAACTTGTCCTATTATTGCCTGCAAATAACGATCCGTGGCTCCATTCAAGTCAATGGATCCGCAAAAAATACGGAATGCATACAGAACACATCCATATGTCATCCGTATTTTGCGGATCCATGCCCACTTTGCCCATATTTTTACTGTTAAAACATATTACTGCACATTACATTAATGATTTAAAAGTTGTATGTTTCTTTTTGCGAACGGATCGCATAAGGAAATCATACGGAGATTTTTTGCAGAACTATGGAACGGAAACAAAAAATGAAACGGATCTGTTAAAAACGGACCGCAAAATACTGAAAAAGCCATACGGTGGTGTGCAAGAGGCCTTAGGGCTCATGCATACGACCGTATGTATTTGCGGTCCCCAAAAACGTATCCGTATTTTGCGGAACAGAACAGCTGGCCCCTAATAGAACAGTATTATCCTTGTCTTTAATGCGGACAAGAATAGGACATGTTCGATTTTTTTGCGGAAAAGAAATATGGACATACGGTAACGGAATGCACACGGAGTAACTTCTGTTTTTTTTTTTTTGAAGACCCGCAAAAAAAAAACGGAATGGACACGGAAAGAAAATACGTTCGTGTGCATGAGCCCTTACTCTGTGGATTTTCTACACGAAAATCTGCACTGTCTGCATGTGGCCTGTGACTTTCTTGCAGAAGTCCAGAGGCATGCCTAAGGGCTCGTTCATACGACTGTATGGTTTTGCGGTCTGTATGGTTTTGCGGATCCATTTTTTCATTTTTGGTTTCAGTAGTGTTTCCGCTTCCGTTCCGTTTCCGTATGGTTTCTGTTTGTGATCCATTTTTTGCATATTGGAAACAGAAACATACTGTATAATAATGTTTTAACAGTAAGTACATAGAAAAATTGGGCTGGGCATAAAACTTTCATTAGATGCTTCCGCAAAAACGGAACGGATACAGAAGACATACGGTTGCATTCTGTATGCATTCCGTTTTTTTTACAACCCCATTGACTTGAATGGAGCCACAGAACGTGATTTGCGGGCAATAATAGGACATGACTCAAAATGTAGCGGAACGGAAAAACTGATTGCATTCCGTTTTTTTTTGCGGACCTGTTGAAATTAATGGTTTTGTATACGGATGGTATACTGAACGCAAAAAACGTTCATGTGAACGAACCCTAAGAAGCCAGGAGTGGATGCAAAAATGAAATTTAATTAACATGGAAAAATAATAATAATCTCCTCTCTTTTATATCCACTCCTGTGTTTGGCTCAAATAAAACACAAAACATGAAAAACTCCACAAAAACTGCAACTGCAAGGGGGTCATTTATCATAGCTCCATGCCAGAAAACTGGCGTAGAGCTACAGTAGTTGCAGGAAAAAAAAAAAAACGCATGAAAAATAGATCTGCATCCGTTCCTGCAATTTTGCGGAATGGGAGCGGACCCATTCATTTCAATGGGGCCGCAAAAGATGCGGACAGCAAACCGTAGTTCCGTTCTGCAGCCCCGTCAAAAAACATATAGAACGTGTCCTATTCTTGTCCGCAATTGCGGACAAGAATAGGCATTTTCTATGATAGCGGTGGCCATGTGTGGTCTACAAATTGCAAAATGCACACGGGCTGGTATCCATGCTGTGTGGATTCGTAATTTGTGACACTACAGTCATGTGAATGCGCCCTTACTGTACATTTCCCGCAGTTTGCGTAATATGCCATCAGATGACAGGACCTGCATATTTCCTGTGACTTATATGTACTGTGTGGGGGGAACTTCTCCATCCTGCTGGCAGGGGTGCACCTAGCCTTAACTGAAACGGCCCCCCCCCCCCCAACCCCTTCGCCACAATGAAAGCGCTCATTGCCCATGGCCCTTCGGATGCCCCCCTCTTGTCCCTACCTGGTGCTACCTGAGGCGATCGTCTCACCTGGCCTCATTGCTGGTGCACCCCTGCCTGCTGGAGTCACTTTTGGCTTTGGCTCCAGGATGCAGCAGTACGGATTTTACTGGCCTGATCCTTTCTTTCCCCGTAGATAAGTGGCAACACATATCTGGCAGCCCCTTATCCCTGGCGCTATTACAATGTCATGCGTCTGTGGGAGTCAGGTTGTCAATGACAATGTACAGTATTTTGCCCGTTTTTCTGCCCGTTCATCTAAATACATCAGCTGCTCACCTGAAATTTGTCGCTGAATCTGATTCCAGCGTCCCTGGGGGCCTAGAAAAAATATACAAGATCAGACTAATAAAAGTGGAAGAGAAGATCTGCTGGGGACTCACTGAACGCCTTGGCATGGACTTACTCATCCGGAAAGAGCGGCACATATAGCAGAATCAACAGGGTCGCCCCTGCCAGGGTAGCCAGAGAGGATCGCAGCCAGGAGCTGAGCTGACAGAAGTTACAGTACTGGACGATGGGGATCAGGAGAGCCGAGCACAGGAACATGGTGTACTGTAAGAAGTGCAGAGACAGTTAATGACCACCAGAGGGCACTGCAGAGAGCACCACACAGTTATTACCTTATTAATGTATCGGTGTAGTCATCGCATGACGTACACAGGGAACAGTAAGCCCCGCAGCAAAGATAGCAATGAGATCCTTTTCAGGTGCTGCTTGACACCACCAAGCTCTGAATCACCTGGGACAAGATGCCCCGCTGCACCCGATGAGTGCAAAGCTCTATGCAGGTTCTCGCCCCCCATTAAACGGAGCCTGTCCCCTCTCCTGACCCATCTGATTTAGCAACTACTTGCATCCCCCATGTAATAACAATTCTGGAGCATCTATTCTTATGACTCCGTGATGTGCCATTCTTCTTTTAGTCCTGTGACAATTCATGAAAAAATTGTTAGCAATTTGCAATGAAGGTCCAGCTGGGTGTTGCCAGTTGGGCATATGCCCCTGCACATTCTGACACTGGCAGCACTGATGGGATAATGTCAAGACTGTGCACGGACACAACCCCAACTGGTTAACACCCTTCTGGACCTTCATGGCAAATTGCTAGGATTTTATTCATAAGTTCTAGAAGGAATAATAGAGGAATGGCACATTGTAGAGTCATAAGAATAGATGATCCATAATTGTTATTACAAGTAGTTACTAAAACAGACATGTCAGGAGAGGGCACAGGTGCTATTTAAAATGAGAAGGAGACCAACCTGGAACGGCTCTCATCTCTCCATGGGCCCCAGAGCTGCCGTGGAGTATTAAAGGGGTTGAGTAATCAAGAAAGACTTTTTTTATAGTTCTTATTAGAGGGATCAGCAACCTTCGGCACTACAGCTGTTCTGAAACTACAACTCCCAGAATCCTCCTTTCTCTTCTATAGGAGTTACAATGGACAGCCAAGTAGGTGTGCATGCTGGGATTTGTAGTTTCACAGCTGCTGGAGGTTGCTGATCCCTGTATTAGAACAAATGAACATCAAGCAGGTGGTGATCTACGCTCAGGACCCCCCTCTGTTAGACAGGGTGGGGTAATATGACTGCAGTCAGCAGCATTACATGAATGGCCAGCTTGTAATACTAAATTTCCCCAGCAGTGGCCGCTGTATGGCCAATCAGACTGATTGCCGAGGGCTTCTGAAGCCAGACCTGCAGCAATCAGCTGACTGCCGGGGTCATTTGCCACACAAAGGGGTCGTCATGATTAGACAACCCCTTTAAGCCCGCCATACACAGTGCAGCTGTTCATGCCAACGTGACAACTGGATCGGATTGGAATGGAATAACTGCATCAGGAACGGTTGGGCCTCGCTGTGGACGTGGTACCGGGGGGTTTACCCACATTTTAATCTAATTAATACTATGGACCCTTCGTTCCTGACCTGGTGTATGATTTGTGGCTGAGAACCGCCCAGCTCTACGTTTCCCATCACAAAATTCTGATTTAATTTCATTATATTTTTATTTTTTTTAAATATTAATGGAAAAGGCTTGGGAAACGTGAACCAAGGGAAGGAAATGAGGGGAAGGACGGATATTTTTGTGTAGTTTTGTTCATACAAGAACATTTCCAGGACAGTCATCTCCATGTATTAAACCTCTGGCGCTCACCCTTGAGGTTCGAGACATTGGCAGCCATGTGTGTGTATTGGGCGTCCTGATGGACCTAGGACCTCTGGTTCAAGTAATCATACCATCAGTTACCAATCAAAGGGATACAGCAGGGATGTAGCAGAGCCAGGGCGCACTGAGGCCACCAAACCTTTTTTGGGATGCCAGGGCATCAACTCTATCATTGGTCTCTTCTATATATTTTGCTTGGCAGTAGGTAAACAATATGGCGGCTGGCTAAGCTCGTCCATATGACATCACATCCCAGTGGTCACAAAATTTGACATGTATGGACCGACCAGGACCTCTGGTAGTTTAAAGGGGGTTTCCACCTAACAACAGGATAGGGGACGTGTTTGATCACTGCTGGGGCCCAGAGAGATCACAAAAACACAGGTCCTCTATGTGAGTGGAGTGGCAGCAATTCTTCAGTGCGTAGTCAGCCATACGGCCCCCATAACACAACCACATTAGTATAGTCACAGTACCCCCCATAACACAGCTATCGTCATTAATGTAGTCACAGTGCCCCATAAAAGTCAGCTAGAGTGCCTCCGTAACACAGCCAGCCCCATTACTATAGTCACAGTGCCCTCATAACATAGACATCCCCATTAATATACTGCAGCCATAGTGCCCCCATAAAGCAGTCAGTGCCCCCATGAATCAGCCAGACCCTTTACTACTTCCAAAGTGCCCTCATAGCACAGACATCCCCATTAATATACTGCAGCCATAGTGCCCCCATAAAGCAGTCAGTGCCCCCATGAATCAGCCAGACCCTTTACTACTTCCAAAGTGCCCTCATAGCACAGACATCCCCATTAATATACTGTAGCCATAGTGCCCCCATTAGACAGGCAGTGCCTCCATGACACAGCCAGACCCACTAGTATTTTCACAGTACCTTCATAACACAGCAACCCTATTAGTATAGCCACAGAACCCCCATAACACAGCAACCCATATCAGTATAGCCACAGTAGCCTATAACATAGCTACCCCCATTAATAAAGCCACAGTGCCCCATAAAACAGTCAGCTACATTGCCTCCGTAACACAGTCAGTCCAATTAGTATAGCCACAGTACCCCCATGACACAGAACTCCCATAAAAAGTTTTATACAGTGCCTCTGTAACACAGCCAGTACCATTAATATTCCTACAGTACCCCCATAGTGCCCACACCCACCAGTAATATACTGTAGCTACAGTGCCCCCATAAGACAGTCAGTGCCTCTGTAACACAGCCAGCCCCATAAGACCGTTAATGCCTCCCTGACACAGCCAGCCCCATTAATAAAACCACAGTACCCCTATTAATATAGCCACAGTGCCCCATAAAACAGTCGCTACAGTGCCTCCATAACACAGCCAGCCCCATTACTAGCCACAATATCCCCAAAACACCCCCCTCCAATTAATATACTGTAGCCACAGTGCCCATAAGACAGACAGTGCCTCCGTAACACAACCAGCACCATTGGAATAGCCACAGTGCTCCCATAAAATAGCAACCCCCATTAGTTAGCTACCATACCCCTATAAAATAGCCACCCACATTAATATATCCACAGTGCCCCATAAAACAGCTACAGTGCCTCCATAACATAGCCACCCCTGTTAATATAGCCACAGTATCCCACTTCAATAGCCAGCCCCTTTAACAGTGACTTAATGAGAAAAAAACAGTGCCCGCATAACAGCCAGTCCCATTGATACAATCAGAGTACCCCCATAACTGAGCCACAATGTCCAACTGGCCTCAGTGTCCCCAAAGCGAAGATAGTGACGGTGTATTACTGCGAAGGCGCACAAGAATCATGAGAAATGCAACCTGAACCAGGCCCTTGCGTCCTAATTGTTCCTTGCTATGGGGCCCCTTTCCTCTATGCAGGCCCTTGGTAATATCATTTAGTTCACGTGTGACTGTGTGGTCAAGCTCTGAACTTTGTATTCATACGTGTGCGTTGTTGTGGAAGTCCTGTGTCAGGTAGGAGAAAACGACAGCTGCGGGGAGAGACACGAGCACAGTGCCAATTAGATGTCGTGGAAGCCAACCAGAGATGATCTCCAGGAGCCGTCTGGTGCACACGAACATGTCCTCGAGATAGAAGGCCATCCTACAAGGTGAGCAGAAAGAGGGGGACAAAACAATGAAACCTTTCCATTGGTTTTACCATAAATAAAAATGTGCACCCCTTATCCTTACAGGAATCTGTTTCAATGACTTAGAGCAGGCATCCTCAAACTGCGGCCCTCCAGCTGTTGTAAAACTACAACTCCCACAATGCCCTGCAGTAGGCTGATACCTGTAG
Organism: Bufotes viridis; assembly: GCA_033119425.1. Classification (NCBI taxonomy): domain Eukaryota; kingdom Metazoa; phylum Chordata; class Amphibia; order Anura; family Bufonidae; genus Bufotes; species Bufotes viridis. The sequence goes on from CM065595.1 coordinate 15,707,901, forward strand.
GCTGTTTGGGCATGCTGGGAGTTGTAGTTTTGCAACAGCTGGAGGGCTGCAGTTTGAGGATGCCTGATCTAGACGAACAAGCTGTTGTCCTCTTGACTCACCTGATGGAAACAAGCAAGGAGAGGAACCCCAGGAAGCCGCACACAGCCAGCACCACAAGAGCCAGCGTTGGGGGATATACAGGGACTCTGCCTGGCTTCAAGAAACAGGTGATGGAAAGGAGGATGAAGATGAAGAAGCAGAGGAACACATCAAGCAAGGAGCTGAATGTGGCACTGGCGAAGGTCTTCACCGGAGCCATGCGCATGACCTGGAGACAAATAATAAGAACCTGATGGTAAGAAGTGTCCATCCTGGTCAACTGTGCATATTGATTGGACTGGACCAGATTAATAGCCATTTTTGATCTTTAGGTTGCACAAACTACTACCTCCTCCTGGTAACTGGCTCTATATGAGGTTTCCAGCTCCTTGTCTTGAAAGTTCAGGCTCCAGCGGTTGATGGGTGGCTTGAAGAAGTAATCCTTCATTAAGCTAGATGGAAAAGAGAGGTCAAAGTGAGATGTCTTTGATGCGTCAAGAGATTATCTCCAGTCTTGGCTCCCACAATGCTACCTACTTTTTCAGATTATTTTAAAGTTGTTTGTATGAATTTGTCTAATTCATTACGTACTTACACCCCCCTTCAACATGAACCTCTTTCCCATTCTGAGTGCCTTAAATTCCTAATGCAAATCACCATTCCTAGACCTATGCAGGTAAACTTCAGAGTCCTCTTAGACTGTTATGTGCAGTAACCTTTTGGAGCCTTTTCCTTCAAAGTTTGTTCTGCAGATCTGTCCTTCATCATTCACTAACAAGAAGTTATCATTGTCAGCCATGCTACAGAGACAGTGCAGATGCTGCCTGGTCACGGACACCTAGTTGACATTGCCTTTGCCATTCCTATACTCTAAAACTGCTCTAATAAGTGTAGATGCTGCTGTAATCAAAGGACTATATTAACTTGCAAGTTCTCTTAATGGTAAGACCACACGGTCAGATTTCTGCATGCAGTTTTTGAAACTAAAATCAAGAGTGGATCATAAAAGGAGAGAAAGTATACAGAACATATATGACATCTCTGGTGTTGGCTTCCAATACTGCATAAAGAAACCTGACCATGTGGTTGTACCCCTTACAAAGAGCAGCTTGTAATTATCTGAGTTATTTGTAATATATTACATTTTTTTTTCTATCTCATATCTATCTATCTATTTATCATCTATCGATCATCCATCTATCAGCAGGGAGAAAGTAAAGGGCTGCAGTAATATAAGTCTTTTACTTCTTTGTCTCATATTTAAGTGAATGAAGCTAACAAACAGTATACAGCACCCAAACTTGAATTTACACACTGAGCTGCCTGGTACACTTACACAGTAGGTAACCTAAGATGCCCTTAAGTGGATCACTTACACTTAATTAAATCCCTTAAAAACCAGATTAATTTACCTGTCCTCTTTAATTACTTCCACAAAGTGAGCATCAGTCTTCTCCCTGATGTTTTTGAAGCGGAGAGGGAGGAGAGCTGACTGGTCCATACTGACCCCACACCAGCGACCCTTTTCTTGAAGCATCTCATACAAGGAGGCCTGGCTGTTGTTCAAGGTATCTTCTGGAGGTGGACTTAGAAGTCCATTCTGGGTTTTTAAATGACGTCCAATGGCCGTGGGCTGCGACAAAGGAATGGGGGTAACTTACTGTTAACAGGGGAAGGAAATCTGATTTTGACTTCTTTTACCTTCATGTAAAATGCATACCCATATTCTCATATTACTTTCTTCCGTGGTGCTCCCATTTTTTTAATTAACCCCTAAAATCCCAATTCCCCCTCCGCAATGTTCTGCAATGTTCGCGGGTGGTAACTTTTATGGTAACCCTTATCACCTGGGACCTAGAAAGCTGAGATATGCAGAGGACAATTGGTGCCTTTGATGGAATCTGATAATTAGGGTATTGCTGGTTATGCAGTTTCCTGGCTTAATTACACTTACCCGACTGCCCCCTCCTTTCCATTCTTCAGGGGTACCATTTACAGCTGATGCTCCTTCCTCCACTCCATCGCGGACCCCGGATTCTCCACATGAAGGACAGCTCTGTCAATAAACAGTAAAATGTACCAGTATAAAAAAAATACTTAAAATTAGTCTACCCAACTAGCATACCTTGGAATGGATCCCCTTTTCACTGTGAGTCCTGACAAAAGTACTAATTTTTCACTGCTTTCCTCTTCTAGCTGCCTGCAGCCACCACTAGGGGGAGCTCACTGCATATAGTTGCATACCTGGCACTCAGAGGTATAAAAATCGTTATGCGATGAGCTCCCCCTAGTGATGACTGCAGGCAAAAACAATATGACTGTGTGTTGGGGACCAAGAGAAGCAATTCACTTTCAACCCCCACCTTCCTCTATGAAGGTTATGTCACTGCTCAAAGGGGTTTTCTGAGAGTTTTTGACTGATCTGTGGGGTTCTGACTCCTGGGACCCCCGCCGATCAGTTGTATGAGAAGACAGAGGCCTTTGCAGTAAAAACTGCCTTTTCCAGCTGAACCTAGGCCATGTTACATAACGTTCATTGGTTACATGGGGCTGAGCTGCGATACCAAGCACAGACACTATATAATGTACGGCGCTGTGATTGGTGAGCTGAGAGAAGGTCATGGCGCTACCACTAGCACCAATGCCTTCTCAAACTGCAGATCAGCAGGCGCTTCGACTGCCGGAACCCCACCAATCAGATACTAATGATGTATCTAGAGAATAGGTCCTCAGTAAAAAAAAAAAAAAACTCTCAGAAAAAACGTTTAAAATGTAACTGGCATGAGCCACAGATCACCCTTCTCAGGGATGGAAGGGTTGGTTTTATGAACCAGGTCCAGGATGGGCTCTTAATTAAATTTTTTATTTTTGCTTTGAAACCCTTTTCATATTTACTTCTAGTCAGGGGAGCAGGGTCGTGAACTGAAAAATGGGTGGAAGGTAGTTATTTAGTGAACGACGACAATATTTTCTCCCTCTTTGGATCTATTACGGGTTTCTCACTTTTTTTTTTGCTGGAAACTAAAGACCCCAAGAGGTGACAAGTTATGATGTTAACTTAGAGCTATGATGGCTAACCTCCGGCACCCCAAAGATGCACACCTGCTTGGCTGTTCTCAGAACTCCACAGAAATGAATGAAGTATGCTGGGAGTCATAGTTTTACCATAGCTGGAGTGCCGGATGTTAGTCATCACTGACTTAGATTCTAGCAGAAACAGTTTAATAGAAAATGCAGCCTGTTGGTTAATATGCTGTCAGTGGCACGGGACCTTTTGGTTACATGACCTAATTATACAGGTCCTCCTGCCATAGTGAGCCTACATGCCTATGAGATAACAAATAGCAATACCTTGCAGACCTATAATCAGTAGTATGCAGGCAGAGAGGAAGTGTGCGCTGGGGAGAAGCTGCTGCTGGAGACAGATCTAGAAATACTCCTGCATTTTAGTCAGCTAGCAAGTGGAGGTGTGTGGTACTAGTCATAAGGGTGGACCACCTGTGGTACTAGTCATAAGTGTGCACCACCATAAGGGTGCTACAGCCTACCCCTCACCAGTGGAGAGGGGTGTGCTGGAGCAGGACTAGCCAACTTTCACCTTCCAGCTCCTGCACCTTGAAACAGCTAGATACCTGACAAGCCGTTGCGACCAAACCAGCCTGTACACCTAAATTGTGTATGTCACAACCACCAATCTTGTTGCCTCAAGTAACACCAGTTAGGCTATAGTTTTCTGAGTCTGCCTGTTTTCTTCCACCATCCTAGATTGGGAAACCGTACGTACCACTGATGGCCAAAAAGATTCTGTCTGTAATGTCCTAAATAACACATCTGATAGACAAGGTGGAAATGTTAGTAGAAAATCACCCTCCATTTCTTTTGCTGTATATGTAAAGGGCTAGATCCAGCATTTATCCTGTTCTGCACCCTCCTGCGACTTTTATACCACATAATAAAGGTGTCAATGAGAGACGCTGTAATAAATGAAGTGGATTGTGCCATTGATGGCGATGTACCGTACCCTGTCCCATAATGCTGAACATGTGATGTTTGCTTATGTTATGCCGCGCTCTCTGCAGGAGGCCTGGGGACATTAATAGATTGGGATTCAATGTGAGCCTCATTAAGGCTGCTCTCCCTCCACACACCCATCGGGAGAAGGACCCGGGGGTGCTATAATTAATTGCTGCTAATGAGGACAAAGGGTGGCAGGGGATTGTTCCTGGGGACAATCTCTTAGCATCCCGCAGAGATCAAACCATTAATGCTTTTCTATCAGCTACAGAATTCGGATGACATTTGCGTCATTAACCCTGTGTGCGCAGGGTACAATAATCCCCCATCCCCCACACCTGGTGGTGTTTCTGTGAGTCACACTGAGGCTTACTCACCTTGAGTCTTTCAATGTGAGAGCAATGAAAAAGAGATTCACTGGCGCTGTCTGTAACGAGACCACCCATGCCATGGGGGGTCTGTGAGCCGCTGCTGGGGTCTGATCCCTCCTGTAATGGCAGCAAAGTCTGGGAGCAGCTGCAGCTGGGGACACGCGGTCTGCGCCCAGAGATCAGATAGGTCTTCAGGCCTGGAAAAAACAAGGCAACGTTACCTCTATAATCAAAGATAGGTAGATGGATATTAGATAGATAGATAGATAGATAGATATGAGATAGACAGATAGATAGACAGACAGATAGATAGATAGATAGATAGATAGATAGATAATAGATAGAAGATAGATGGACAGATAGATAGATAGATAGATAGCAGACCTCCCAAGTGTCCCTCTTTTGAAGGGACAGTCCCTCTTTTTGACCCAGGTCCCTCTGTCCCTCTTTACTACACAAATGTCCCTCTTGTTGATCTGAGGTATGGATTTTCATTATTATATTTACAATATTTATCCAGGAATTGGGTCTTATCTGTATATTAGAGCCCGTCTTGTATATTATTTTATTATTTGATGCAATTTAAACTTTAGAAATTTCTATATTCTAATCATTTTTGTACTATTTTGTTAGAGAAAACTATTGAAGTGTATAAATATGCAGGAAAAATGAATTATTTTTTTCTTTCTTTGAACATCCAAAAATTTGGGAGGTATGAGATAGATAGATAGATAGATAGATAGAGAGATAGAGAGATCGATAGATAGATAGATAGATAGATAGATAGATAGATAGATAGATAGATAGATAATAGCTATATTGGGTAGGTAGGATGGATGGGGATAGACAGACAGATAGCTGAATAGATTACATACAGTAGATATGAGATAAATCATTCATAGATAGATTATCTTCAGAATTATCCACAAGTGTATTAATAATGAGGAAAGTGGATGGCGCGGGTGCTGCCGCCCTACACTGCCGGCTTTGTTCGTAGAACAGCTGCAGGACACACAGCCTCAGCGCGGGGCGTGCGTGACAATGTGAGGTCCAAATATGCAGATCCAGTAAACTATGGCCCAGCAGCTGTGCAGGGGCGAGCGCTGCTGCACACAATAAACAGCAGGTGGCAGCACATGCACAAATACGTCTGCTGCTGTCACCCAGGCATGGCGCATTGTCTAGGGCAGCGTATTCGGGCCTGGCCGTTGATCAGGGTCACGGTCACAGCCTTTGTTTTTATGGTTTCTCGATATTCAGACATCCCCCCCCCCCCCACAACATCTGACAGAGCCATAGCCCCCCCATCCTGCCAGACTAACCCAGAAGGAGACGTGGTAACATACAGTGGGGAGATTTATCAAAACTGGCTTAGCTGACCCTAGCAACCAATCAGATTTCTCCTTACATTTTCCAAAGGAGCTCTGAAAAATGAAAGGTGGAGTCTGATTGGTTGCTAGGGGCAAGAGCCAGTTTTCCTTTGCATCAGTCTTAATAAATCTCCCCCATGTCTTGCCGCTCTGGAGTCGAATCTGCCCAGGGTTGACATCTCGCATGTTCTCCCCGACTACTCCATGTTGACTCCCTTCCTTCCACCATCCCAAAAAAATTCTGATTGGCTTGGCTGAACACTCCCTTAGAAGTTTCATAAAGGTGGACCTGATTGCCGGGTCATTTTCATTTCATAAAGTCATTGTCCTATTGAAACAAACCCTTTAAATGGACCCTAGTATGGCATTGTCGTGAATGATTGCCTTCTCTGTATAGCGCTGCGGAATATGTCGGCGCCATATAAATGACAGAAAATAAATAATAATACAATTAACAAAACACTATAAAAATGTGGGGACACGGCCTGCATTTATTATCCCCCAGTGCTATTCCCCTTTAAGGCCAGTCTGCCCAACTGGTGCCCCTTAGATGCAACCGTCTCGCCCCATAGATTATAATAGATGGCATCATGTCTTCAAGGGGATTCATCCCTCCATTACATACTCGTGACTGAAATGCAGCCGACGCTATGGAAAAACCTGGACGGCGCTGCCCGCGGGTGCCAAAGGAACGCTCAGACCTTCTCATTGCTGCACGCTGCTGTCTTAAAGGGGACCGCAGATGAAGATGGGTTGTGGAAGGCTCCCTAATAAAGCCTTCTTCAGCCATTATGTTAACTACACCAAAGCCCGTGGGTCGTAACTATAGAGGGTGCAGGGTCTAACTTATTAGTTTAGGCCGTTGCTTAGTAACAGTAGATGCAGCCGGCGGGTGACAACACCAGATCTCCGTGCTTTATGGCGAGTCATGGATGGATGCCGGGATCTAGTGTATGATTGGGGCAAGGCCGTACGCAGGGGTGCACCACCAATGAGGCCAGGTGAGGCGATCCAGGTAGGGGCAAGAGGGGGGGAGCCGAAGGGCCATGAGCTGAAGGGGTTAGGCTAAGAAATTGACATGGGGGGGGGGGGTTCGCTTTTTCAGTTTTCACCTCAGGCAGCAGCAGGAAGGCTACAGTGCACCCCTGGCCGTACGTGCCATAGAAGAAGCCCATATGGCTGCTATGGGGTTCTTGGAGAAAGAGAGAGCTGGGGCAGGGCCCCTTTGCAATAGGGCAGAGAGTACCTTTGCAGGACTCCCCTCTTAGTCAGGGTACTAGCTCTCCTTAAAGGGGTTGTGTCACTTCAGCAAATAGCATTTATTACATAGAGGAAGTTAATACAAGGCACTGACTAATGTATTGTGATTGTCCATATTGCTTCCTTTGCTGGCTGGATTTATTTTTCCATCACATTATACACTGCTCGTTTCCATGGTTACGACCACCCTGCAATCCATCAGTGGTGGTCGTGCTTGCACACTATAGGAGAAAGCAGCAGCCTATGTTCGCTCACACTGTCCCATCCACTAGAGATGCTGGTGCTTTTTTTATAGTGTGCAAGCACGACCACCGCTGATGGATTGCAGGGTGGTCGTAACTATGGAAACGAGCAGTGTATAATGTGATGGAAAAATGAATCCAGCCAACAAAGGAGGCAATATGGAGAATCACAATACATTAGTCAGTGCCTTGTATTAAGGGTACTTTCACACTAGCGTTTTGGATTCCGTTTGTGAGATCCGTTTCAGGGCTCTCACAAACGGTCCAAAACAGATCAGTTCAGCCCCAATGCATTCTGAATGGATAAGGATCCGTTCAGAATGCATCAGTTCGGCTCCGTTCCGCCTCTATTCCGTTTTGGAGGCGGACACCAAAACGCAGCTTGCAGCATTTTGGTGTCCGTCTGAAGAGGCAGAGCCTAACGGATCCGTTTTTTTTAAACAATGTAAGTCAATGGGGACGGATCCGTTGTCAGTGACACAATATGGTGCATTTGAAAACGGATCCGTTCCCCATTGACTTTCAATGTAATTCAAAACGGATACGTTTTGGACTTTGTCATTTTTCTTTAAAACTAATGCAAACGGATCCGTTCTGAACGGATACAAACGTTTGCATTATAGGTGCGGATCCGTCTGTGCAAATAAACAGACGGATCCGCACCAACGCTAGTGTGAAAGTACCCTAACTTTCTCTACATGATAAAGCAGGAGAGCACAACCTGCGGCCCGGGGGCCACATGCGGCCTTTAATACCCTTCTATGCGGCCCCCAACCATCTGGTAGCAGACATGTATGTCTTGTGGCTGCTCACATGAATCTTTCATGTATTGTCCTATTAGATGGGAGTACTAGAAGTGTAACTAGACATTAATAATATATACTGTATGTTCAATGTGCCATAAATATAGTATTTGACTTGATAATACCCCTTTAAAATTTATTTTCGGCCCTTGGAATTGGTTCAGGTTGACAATGTGGCCCCCAACCAGAAAAGGTTGTGCACCCCTGCTCTAAAGAGACCAGCCCTGTATGAAGACTTACTGGAAGTGCTCCATGGTATGGAGACTTGTTGGCAATGGTCCATGGGAAAACTATATGCAAAGAGGTACCTCCAAAGGAAAGAGAACCATCCCGCTAGCGCCACCTTGTCCCGCTAGCGCCACCTTGTGGAAGTGGCTCCCTATCAAAATCCAATTTTTTAACAGGCCTTGGACAAGGCAAAATGGACAAACTATTTGGACAAGGTTTGTTAAAAAAAATTGGATTTTGACTTCCACAAGGTGGCGCTAGTGAGATAGTTGCACAGGACTCCCCTTTAAAGAGGAACCGTGTAGTTAGCAAGGGGGGAACTGGGCCAACGTTCATGGAAAGGGATCCAGCAGATTCTTGTGGCCAAACTGGGCCCCATCTGATTTTTACAATTGAGCCCATGTAGGCCGATAGTCCAGGGGAGCCTTGGTATTCCCACAGTCATTTAAAGGGGTTTTCCGGGACCGAGAATCCACTTTTCATATGGTCAGGCAGGGTGCACACTTCCGGTCCAGCAGAAGAGAAGGGAGCTTGCCGCTGAAATCGGAGCACTGCTGATAGGTGAGTCCCTGCACCCTGCCTGGCCTTATCAAAAGGGTATTCTCGGTCTCAGAGAACCCCTTTAATTGCTATCTAATCTTATGCAACTGAGAAGTTCTGCAACTTTCCAATAAGCTGTGGGTTTCCGTTCCTTATGTTCTGCTGAGCTCTGCTTGCTAGCAGGGAATGGAAAAATTTGGGGTTTGTCTTCTCACAACCAGAGGTTTTCTACTATGTGTCAATCAAAACAATCCAGCATGAGCTACACACATCGGCACGCCCCCATTCTGCTACAATGTATCAGTACAGGTCAAATGTATCAATCTTGAGTTCAGACTTGTAGAATTTAGCTCACAGAGGTTTGTGTAGACTGGTTGCAATTGTAACAAACCTTCAGCTTGGAGATGTATTAGGTCCATAGGGGTTTTCAGCCTCAGAAATGCACATTGCAGCAAGCAGAGTTTTTGAAGTCTCAAAGTACTGGATAAAGTGGAGTGGACAACAGCCAAGTCTCAGGCCTTTACATGGGCCGCCACACATGAAGGGTGTCATGCTCCGTTATAATACAAAGCCGCCTGTGATATCTCCGCCTGGGAGCAGTCAGCATCCCTGTAATTATGTCTTGTGCTGCAGGATCCTTCTTATGTAATGTAAACCCTGAGCAGTGAGGAGCCGTATCCGCATGTGTTACAGGGATCTCAAGAGTAAATCACACAGTACAGACCCATCACATCTGCATCATGGGCACCACAAAAGCCCATCACAGTGAGTAATTATCCAGGAGACAAGAGGTTGTCAGTTCCCTTCCCCCAGACAGGAGGAGAGAGGAACAGAGACTTTATTCAAATGCCATCCCTTATTGCAAAGAATTATGAACCTGAATTTTAGGACGTTGAGCTGAACTCACTATTCTGCTGGTGGAGTCACTGTGTACATACATTACATTACTTATCCTGTACTGATCCTGAGTTACATCCTGTATTATACTCCAGAGCTGCACTCACTATTCTGCTGGTGGAGTCACTGTGTACATACATTACATTACTTATCCTGTACTGATCCTGAGTTACATCCTGTATTATACTCCAGAGCTGCACTCACTATTCTGCTGGTGCAGTCACTGTGTACATACATTACATTACTTATCCTGTACTGATCCTGAGTTACATCCTGTATTATACTCCAGAGCTGCACTCACTATTCTCCTGGTGCAGTCACTGTTTACACACATTACATTACTTATCCAGTACTGATCCTGAGTTACATCCTGTATTATACTCCAGAGCTGCACTCACTATTCTGCTGGTGCAGTCACTGTGTACATACATTACATTACTTATCCTGTACTGATCCTGAGTTACATCCTGTATTATTCTCCAGAGCTGCACTCACAATTCTGGTGGTTAAGTCACTGTGTACATACATTATATTACTTATCCTGTACTGATCCTGAGTTACATCCTGTATTATACTGTAGAGCTGCACTCACTATTCTCCTGGTGGAGTCACTGTGTACATACATTACATTACTTATCCTGTACTGATCCTGAGTTACATCCTGTATTATACTCCACCAGGAGAATAGTGAGTGCAGCTCTGGAGTATAATACAGGATGTAACTCAGGATCAGTACAGGATAAGTAAGGTAATGTATGTACACAGTGACTGCACCAGCAGAATAGTGAGTGCAGCTCTGGAGTATATTACAGGATGTAACTCAGGATCAGTACAGGATAAGTAATGTAATGTATGTACACAGTGACTCCACCCATAGAATAGTGAGTGCAGCTCTGGAGTATAATACAGGATGTAACTCAGGATCAGTACAGGATAAGTAATGTAATGTATGTACACAGTGACTCCACCAGCAGAATAGTGAGTGCAGCTCTGGAGTATAATACAGGATGTAACCCAGGATCAGTACAGGATAAGTAATGTAATGTATGTACACAGTGACTGCACCAGGAGAATAGTGAGTGCAGCTCTGGAGTATAATACAGGATGTAACTCAGGATCAGTACAGGATAAGTAATGTAATGTATGTACACAGTGACTCCACCAGCAGAATAGTGAGTGCAGCTCTGGAGTATAATACAGGATGTAACTCAGGACCAGTACAGGATAAGTAATGTATGTACACAGTGACTGCACCAGCAGAATAGTAAGTGCAGCTCTGGAGTATAATACATTATGTAACTCAGGATCGGTACAGGATAAGTAATATAATGTATGTACACAGAGACTACACCAGCAGAATAGTGAGTGCAGCTCTGGAGTATAATACAGGATGTGATTTAGGATCAGTACAGGATCAGTAATGCATATGCACATTTCCTCACATGGTATTGAGTGTATCTTTCATGCACAGTCTCTCTCCATGTATGGTCAACCCTAAAACCATTTATGACTGTTCCGACAGAGGGCCTGACCATCCCCCCAGTGGGTGGTTTGAGGATTCCATCTCTGTGTTATCAGCTCCGTCCTTCCTACAATGTAGGATGTGAGTTATCTCTGTGTCCCGCAGAGCAGATACCCAGCAACGCTATGGAGTCCTTTCATGCTAAGAAACGCACGGTCCTGACTAATCCCACTGAGTTTAACAGACAATATCATAGAAAACTCCATGGCACGGCGCGGTGTGTCTATAGCGCGTAGACTAGCAACCGTACACGTCACGTAATCCGCAAAACTTTCTGTTATGAAGTACAGGTGATTCGTACCTGGGACTGAGCCAGGCAAATGATGAAAGAATACTTAAAGTGACAGTGCACCTATAATAAACATTCCCTGCAGGGGGCGCTTTCCCTGCTGATCACCTAGAGTCTAGCTATGGTCATACAGACATCGGGGGCTATGTGTAAGGCTACTTTCACACCAGCGTTTTTGCTCGATCCGTCATGGATCTGCAAAAACGCTTCCGTCATGATAATACAACCGCCTGCATCCGATATGAACGGGGATCCGGTTGTATTATCTCTAAAATAGCCATGAGGGATCCGTCACTAAAACCACTGTAAGTCAATGGAGGACGGATCCGTTTTATTTTGTGTCAGAGAAAACGGATCCATCACCATTGACTTACATTGTGAGACATGACGGATCCGTCTTGACCAGTATCCCATGACGCACACAAAAACGCTGCTTGCAGCGCTTTCGTGTGCGTCATGGGAACGCAATGAAACGGAATAGTATTCTGGAGCACTCCGTTCCCTTCAGTTCTGTTTTGTCCCCATTGACAATGAATGGGGACAAAACCGAATCGTTTTCCTTCGCTATTGCGATCCTATGACGGATCTCAATAGCGGAAAGGGAAAGCGCAGGTGTGAAAGTAGCCTAAGGAAAATGGGGTTGTCAAAATCGGACGGACCCTTGGACAAACGGGGCGCAGTGTGTTAACAGTACCAGGAAGGCAGGGTGTGCGGTGCTTGTAACATTTGTTAGACACATCCTTTTCACCAAATCACACCCCCTTTTTGGGACACACCCTTTTATGTGCCCTGACACCACCCCTTACTGTGTATTTGGCCGCCGGATAATGCAGCCCTGGTATCATATACAATTAGGGGCTAATCTTCGGGGGGGGGGGGGGGGGGGATTCCTCGGTCCCCGGGAGATTTGCCAACTCTTCTCGCAGTCCAGGAGGTCTACCCTTAATTGAGGAGAGTTGGCAAGCATGCCTCCACAGCAGCCAATCAGAGTGCAGGCCCATTATGCTTCCACTTACCATAGGAAAACTGGTAAAAAAAACGTATTTTGACCGCTTTTTCCGGCACTTGCTTGGAAGGATTTAGACCAAAATCATCGGACAGATAAGGGATTAACTTTTATTTGCAGGGTAGTCAACGCGTTTCGAGGGCTGGATTGCCCTCTTCATCAAGACTGTATATACTTTATAATATCTTGATGTCTCCTGTCTCTTTTCACTGCTCTTTTGAAGACAGTCTTACCATAGGACACAGTTCAGCATAGAAAAATATGTATGGAGGCCGTCAACAAGCTGCTGTTGATGGATCCTATTGTGGCTTTTTCCTTCTAATTCTATGCATGACCAGACGTCACTACACTATGATGATATATCTATAGGAAAGGAGATTATGCCTCATCTCTGGGGCCCCCATCAATCACGAGAAAAGGTCCCCGTCTTCTCCATTTCTCCTCACTGCACAACCCCTATCTTTGTTGGTCCTATGCGCTTTCAATAGAGCGGTAACATGCATGCTCAACCACGCCTCTATTAAAACGTCTTACCGTGATCAGTGGGGCGGTCCCAGTGGTGTGGCCCCCAGTGATAACCCATCTATGGATAAGTGTTAAATGCCAATTTTGCATACATTCCCTTTAAAGGGCATCTGTCAGCAGTTTTGTCCCTATGACACTGGCTGACCTGTTACATGTGCACTTGAAGGCATCTGTGTTGGTCCCATGTTCCTATGTGCCGCATTGCTGAGAAAAATGAGGTTTTATTATATGCAAATGAGCCTCTAGGAGCAACGGGGGCGTTACCATTACACCTAGAGGCTCTGCTCTCTCTGCAACTGCCACACCCCCTGCACTTTAATTGACAGGAGTAGGCAGCATAAACATCTGGTCCAGAGGGCGCTGCAGTTGCAGAGAGAGCAGAGCCTTTAAGAGTAACGGCAACGCCCCCGTTGCTCCTAGAGGCTCATTTGCATACAGTAAAACATCATTTTTCTCAGCAATGCGGGCACATATGAACATGGGACCAACACAGACGCCTTCAGCTGCCAAGTGCACATGTAACTTTAAGAATAGTAAATAGGGATTGCTATTTAAGCAATTTTCGAACCCTTCTTGATAAGTAGCTTCAAGGATGAAGGATCACTTTAATGGAATGGTTCATCTGTGAAGCTTCTGAGGTTTAGTATCTTTTAATGGTGTTTTAGATATTCCGACATCTTTAAAGATTTATGTATGACAGATGACTTTTTTTCTGGGAAAAACTTTGTTTCATGGCAATCCATCATGGAGCTAGAAAGTCTGTGTTGTGTCCAAAGAACAGAAAACTGAAATTAACTCTGACGGCATGGCCTCCGTTGTCATAGTCGGAAAAATAGAACTCCCTGCATTCAGCATCATACAGGAAATACCCAAATAACAGTGCCACATGTTCGCCAAATTGCACTTCCATACAGTGTGTAAATACCTGCTATACAATGCTGCCACCTCATATACGGCAATGATATTATACTGTATAGCGCCACAATGCCAGGTCTTGTACATACCGCCATACAGTGCTCAAATAATACCAACATATAGTGTCCAAATTAAAGCACTGTACATAAGCTAATATCAATTCTAAGGCCTTATTCACACGTCCGTAGTTTGCGGATCCGCAACACACCTTGCCACCAGCCCTATAGAGATGCCTATACTTGTCCGCAATTGCGGGCAAGACTAAAAAAAGCTCTATATTTTTGCGGAGCCGGCGTCCGCAAATGCAGATGCGGAGAGCACAGTGTTTGCTCTCCGCATCCATCACGTCTCCATTCAAAATGAATAGGTCCGTACCCGTTCTGAAAATTTGCGCAACGGGTGTGGACGAAGATTGCGGACGTGTGAATTAGGCCTAAATGTTACCGCTAACCAATTAATATTAAGATTTGTGATGGTCACATTTGTCAGGTTATCGGGCAAGGTTAGGGATGCAACTCTAAAGGTGCCCATACTCCTAAAGTGGATCCAGGTGATTTGAGGGTGTGATTCTCCCCCAACAGGTGATGTTGAGGGTAAGAAGGATCGGGCATGTTGATTTCAACATGCCTTACCCTTTGTTCTCCTGGGAGATAAGCCACTGCCAAAGGTGTCTGTCAGAGGCTTATTCCCTTCTCTCTCTTGAGAACAAAGGAATGCTCAAATGAGCCAAGCATGCATGTGTATAGGGGAATCAACCAGGTTGAGCATGCATGTCTATGGTGGAATCAACCAGGTTGAGCATGCATGTGTATGAATTTTTCCCCCAAAAATATATATCAATCTGCTCAGCTCCTCCTGCTCTATAACCTGCTTCCTGCAGATTACACTGCATTTTCATGGCGACAGGTTCCCTTTAAGTCATAATGGCATGCATTTAGGGCTATAGGGGTAGGTCAGGGGCCAAGAGACCAATATCCACGGTCCCCGATCACCCTTAATATTTAAAGGGGAAATGCCCTTTTTAAACTCGTTTATGGATATATTATGTAATCATATATTATGCTATTGAGAAGAGATATCCTATGACATCTCCTGGCTGTCCCCGTCTGGTGGACACGCGGCGGCATATACCACGTCATATCTGCATTCACTGTGTTCTGTCAGCTGAGCATTCGCTGGATAGATGGAGGTGACAGCTGGGAGCAGGCAAGGGCCTTGTGTCACTGAGACCTGTTGGTGTGAAAGGGACACTTGTGTCTTCATGTATATTTCACAAAGCTTAAGCATTCAGCAGATACATGAGTAATGAGGAGGGAGGGGATGGCAGGGAGCCAAGGAGAAGCGTGCGAGAGGGAGAGAGACGGCAAAAAGCAGAGGGACGAGGCGGGAGGAAGGGGAGAAAGGAGCAGGAGAGGAGGACGGATCAGTTCTTTGGAGAAAGTGAGGGCCTAAGGGCATCTGTCAGCAGTTTTGTACCTATGACACTGGCTGACCTGTTCCATGTGCACTTGGTAGCTGAAGGCATCTGTGTTGGTCCCATGGTCATATGTGCCCGCATTGCTGAGAAAAATGAAGTTTTAATATATGCAAATGAGCCTTTAGGAGCAACGGGGGCGTTACCATTACACCTAGAAGCTCTGCTCTCTCTGCAACTGACAGGACCGCCCTTGAGGAACCAGTTGTGCTGGGTGGTAACCTAGAGCAGCTATGGACATCAAGCCAAGGGAACGTATGTGGGTGGGTTGCGGATTGTTCTGTGCCCGGGGCCCCATGTCAATTTTTCTCCAAGCCTTTTAGTTCATTCTTTTGTTCATATGACATGTGCTTAGGCAATACAGAGACACTGCGCCGTAAAATATTAGACCTAAGGAAGAAAGGATCATAGAGTGTAAGCTCCGCAGAACAGCGCTCCACGAGAAAAGTTCTGCTTCTGCCAGTTTAGTCTGGACTTGCCTACTGAGTCGTCTTTGATTAGCGACCCAGCTGCCAGTGTCAGGCCTGGAGCCAAAACACACAGACAGGAAAGCCGCAGAAATGGGTGTGTGAAGGGCAGCGGGGGAGGCACGCCATACACCGGGGCACAGTCATTTATTCTGCATAGCTCCACAAGCCACATCTGATAGATTGCAGACCAGACCATCAGCATTCTGACATTGCCACCCCTCCCCGTGGGGGGCGACCGCTGGGATCCCTGACTCCCTATAAACATGCATATTTGGTTTAAGCAGGAGAATATGTTATAACAATAAAGGAGAGGAGATAAGGGGCTGCCAGACTTCTATCTCTCAGGATAACAAAGTAGCGGGTAGGCTAAATCATTCCCTCCCCTGAGATATCAAGAGGCAGGCAGGCTGTCCCCATACCACTGTGTCCACCGTAATACCAAGAGGCAGGCAGGCTGTCCCCATACCACTGTGTCCACTGTAATACCAAGGGGCAGCCAGGTTATCCCCATACCACTGTGTCCACCGTAATACCAAGGGGCAGCCAGGTTATCCCCATACCACTGTGTCCACTGTAATACCAAGGGGCAGCCAGGTTGTCCCCATACCACTGTGTCCACCGTAATACCAAGGGGCAGCCAGGTTGTCCCCATACCACTGTGTCCACTGTAATACCAAGGGGCAGCCAGGTTGTCCCCATACCACCGAGTCCACAGAAATATCAGGGGGCAGCCAGGTTGTCCCCATACCACTATGTCCACCGTAATACCAAGAGGCAGGCAGGCTGCCCCCATACCACTGTGTCCACCGTTATACCAAGGGGCAGACAGGCTGCCCCCATACCACTGTGTCCACCGTAATACCAAGAGGCAGGCAGGCTGTCCCCATACCACCGAGTCCACAGAAATATCAGGGGGCAGACAGGCTGCCCCCATATCACTGTGTCCACCGTAATACCAAGAGGCAGGCAGGCTGTCCCCATACCACCGAGTCCACAGAAATATCAGGGGGCAGTCAGGTTGTCCCCATATCACTGTGTCAACCGATAAATTAAGTGGAAGACAGGTTGTCTCCAGACCACTGTGTCCACAGAAATATCAAGGGACAGACAGGCTGTCCCCATATCACTGTGTCCACCGTAATACCAAGGGGCAGCCAGGTTGTCCCCATATCACTGTGCCCACTGATATTTCAAGTGGAAGACAGGTTGTCCCCATACCACTGTATCCCTTGAAATATCATGGGGCAGCCAGGTTGTCCCCATATCACTGTGTACACTGTTAATATCAAGGGGCAGACAGGCTGTCCCCTTAACCACTGTGTCCACCGAAATATAAAGGGGCAGGCAGGCTGTCCCAATACCACTCTGTCCACCGAAATGTAAAGGAGGCTGCTCCCTTAACCCAGAGGTGGGCAAACTTTTTGACTCGTGGGCCACAATGGGTTCATATACTGGACCCGGGGGTCGGACCAAGAGTAGATGGATGGGGCGTTTGTGTGAATTAATATAAATTAAATTTAAATTTCGTAATATTAAAGGTTTAGTTTAATTCAAGGTAGAAAAGCATAAAAAGAGTTATTGTACAAAACTTTTATCGAAGAATAAGCAGACGCCATCATGGGCCTCAGAAGGTCTCAGGGGATTACCGTATTTTTCGCCCTATAAGACGCGCCTGCCCATGAGACGCACCTAGGTTTTTGAGGAGGAAAATAAGAAAAAAAAATTTTTTAACCAAAAGGTGTGCTTTTGGTGGGTTTTGAACTAATGGTGGCCTATGGATGTCATTGGATGTCATTGTTATGGGGGATCTGTGGATGAGACTATTATGAGGGATCTGTGGATGACACTATTATGGGGAGATCTGGAGATCTGTGGATGACACTATTATGGGGAGATCTGGAGATCTGTGGATGACACTATTAAGGGTGATTCGGGAATCTGTGGATGACACTGTTATGGCGATCTGTGAATGGCACTGTTATGGGGGGGATCTGTGGATGGCACTGTTATGGGGGCATCTGTGGATGGCACTGTTATGGGGGCATCTGTGGATGGCACTGTTATGGGGGCATCTGTGGATGGCACTGTTATGGGGGGAATCTGTGGATGGCACTGTTATGGGGGATCTGTGGATGGCACTGTTATGGGGGCATCTGTGGATGGCACTGTTATGGGGGCATTGGTGGATGGCACTGTTATGGGGGGATCTGTGGATGACACTGTTATGGGGGATCTGTGTGTCATCCACAGATATCCCCATAACAGTGTCCCTGTGTACGTGAAATCGCATTGGGCCCGATGCAGTCACTGTACTCTAATACACCGGGCCCCGCACACACAAGAACAGGTATTCATAAGTATACTGGAGGCAAGGAATGGGATCGCTATCCACGTATCCTACTCACTATTGAATGTCCGTACTGGCCAGTCACTCACTTCCTTGCAGCGCATGCTGCGCCTGCTCCGGGTCGTAGTTTGCCCATCACTGCCTTAACCACTGTGTCCACCGTAATATCAAGGGTTAGACAGGCTGTCCCCTTAACCACTGTGTCCACCGTAATATCAAGGGTCAGAAAGGCTGTCCCCATACCACTGTGTCCACCAAGATATCAAGGGGCAAACAGGCTGTCCCCATACCACTGTGTCCACCGAAATATCAAGGGGCAGACAGGCTGTCCCCATACCACTGTGTCCACCGAAATATCAAGGGGCAGACAGGCTGTCCCCATACCACTGTCTCCACCAAAATATCCAGGGGCAGACTAGCTTCTTTACACCTACCGAAGGAAACAGCAAGGGGGATGAATGATCATTACTGTGATCATTCATCCCCCATACTTTTTACATCGTGTTGGCAGCCCATACCCTGTTTATATGAAATGTGCTGCCGACAAGTGAGCATTTTCATGCCAAATAAGTGATCCAATCAGCTGATAAATGGGCTTTTACATGGGCCAATTACCAGGAACAAGCATTCGGGCAAACGTTGGCTCCTAATAATTGGCCTGATTATCTGCTAGTATTAAAGGGCCCTAAATAGTACTGCCACACAATGTCCATCCTACAGATCCTACAGTACTCATATAATACCACCATGCTGTGACCAAACACCAGCTCTATAAATACGTTATCTAATAGCAGTGCTATATTATTATTAACATTCACAGTTGGCGCCAGGTCATCTAAGAAGTGCCTAGTGCATGCTAATGCTTACCATATGCGTCTGGGGGTTACGGAGGGAGTACGGTAAATTGCCTTCAATATCATAAACATTCTGCATCGATATCCATATCGTAACATGATTACTATAGGTAACACAGGTTTAAAACTGCACACGGGCCTATGGATCTGTGTGCAGAATGCACGGTGTATTTTTTTATTTTTTACCCTTTTAATAAATACCTTCACTGCAGAATAAATGAATCAATACTGATAAAAAATTTATTATTCGCTCTTAACAATTTTACTGCCAGATGGGGAGAAACAGAAAGGGAAAAAAAAACTTAGCCCTGCGGCGGGGAATCTAGTAAAAAAAAAAAAAAAACCTCTGCATGGCAGCTTTCAGACTGAAGGCGTTCTGTGACCGGCCGAGGGAGCGGGCCGCGTGTGTGAGGTCAGGTGGCTGCTTGACAGAGGTGACACTGCAGACCTTGGCCGCCAAACAAGACGCAGAGTCTTCCCAGTCACGTTCACCAGAATCCCTTATTTTTTTTATAGTGACGGATGGATTTTCTTTTGGCAGAAGAGAAGACGTGGGACCAGGATGAAGACAGATGAAAGGGCCATTTATACATCGGGGTTTATTATAAGAGCGATTAGCGCGGCTTATGACATTTTTACGACATATTAACACCCATTGTACGTACTTACATGCCCATAGGCAGTACAGAGGTGGGCCCCTATAAACAAATATACCGTATTTTTTTCTTTATAAGACACATCCCATGATAAGACGCACCACAGATTTTAGAGGAGGAAAACATGAAAAAAATATTTTTCATCAGACCTCATATCAGATCCTCAGATAAGACCCCCCCATATCAGGACATCATATCAGACCCCCATTGCAGCCCTCCATGTCAGAACCCCATCAGATCCTCAGATCAGCCCTTTATTATTAACCCCTATCAGACCTCAGATCAGCCCTTTATTATTAACACCTATCAGACCTCAGATCAGCCCTTTATTATTAACCCCTATCAGACCTAAGATCAGCCCTTTATTATTAACACCTATCAGACCTCAGATCAGCCCTTTATTTTTAACCCCCATCAGACCTCAGATCAGATCCTCAGATAAGACCCCCCCATATCAGGACATCATATCAGACCCCCATATCAGCCCTCCATGTCAGAACCCCATCAGACCTCAGATCAGCCCTTTATTATTAACCCCTATCAGACCTCAGATCAGCCCTTTATTATTAACACCTATCAGACCTCAGATCAGCCCTTTATTATTAACCCCTATCAGACCTCAGATCAGCCCTTTATTATTAACACCTATCAGACCTCAGATCAGCCCTTTATTATTAACCCCTATCAGACCTCAGATCAGCCCTTTATTATTAACCCCTATCAGACCTCAGATCAGCCCTTTATTATTAACACCTATCAGACCTCAGATCAGCCCTTTATTATTAACCCCCATCAGACCTCAGATCAGAAAAAAATAAAATAAACTCCTCTTACTTCTCCTGCGCCGCGGCTCCGCTCCTGTTCCGGCGTCTCGCTTCCCTGTCTTCTCCGGCAGCGTGCAGCGTCAGGTCATACCGCGCGCACTACGTCCTGATGCTGTACGGGGTCAGGACAGTGCAGCGCCAGCCCCAGAAAGAAGACCAGGGAGGGTAAGTACCGGAAGCCCTTGCGCTTCTTCCCCGCTTCCGACTTCGCTTTATAAGATGCACAGCCATTTCCACCCACTTTGGGGGCAGAATGTGTCATAAAGCGAAAAATACGGTATATAGGATGGGGCCACCAATCTGCCACATGCCTTTTATAATACTGCCGTCTCCTACAGCCCCTTGAGGCACTAAGGCTGGGTTCACGTCACGTTAAAAATGTAACGTGATGCCTCAGACTGATGCCATACAGTGGCATCCATTCACCATAGAGTTCCATTGTAAAGAAAAACGTATACGTTTGCAGGATACAACAACGTGGTGTGCTGTGTTTCTGCATCCTTTTTTTCTAACTCAAACGGAGGCATAAAACGCGATGTGAACCCTCCCCAAGGCCCGAGGGTGACTTTTACTTCCGCCATGTCCATCTAATGCTAGACAAAATGTGTGGCCAGTGTTTGGAAAATTTTTAGTTAAGAGAAGGGTTTACCCCTTTAAGAGGTTTTCCAATTGAGACCACCCTCTATTACCACCACCACACCTGCTAACTATTCTTTTTAATGGCGTACACCTACTTCTCTAATAAGAACCGGGAACCCAACCCTTGAGATTAGGGCGAGTTGAAGAAATTAGTTTTCCACATATATGATACAGTTGATGCACAGGTTACTGCCATATAAATAATATGTGGCCAACGCTGCCACCACGATTATGTCCACCTATTAATTCTCCAAGAAGGTAGACGACCTGTACAATGTCTATACAGTTCTGGTCAATAAAATCAGCCTGTTGTAGGGCAATATGGTGGACAGGAAGTAGCTGTTCTCCTCTAGACAGCTACTTCCTGTCTGCCATATTGCCCTACATTAGGCTGCTTTTTCTGTCACCCAGTCACCCAGTGCGCCCACATCCCTCTAACCCTAATCTTTTACAACAGTGATGCTCAACCTGCGGCCCTCCAGCTGTTGTAAAACTACAACTCCCACCATGCCCTGCTGTAGGCAGTCGGGGCATGCTGGGAGTTGTAGTTTTGCAACATCTGGAGGGCCGCAGGTTGAGCATCCCTGTTTTACAACATCTTAAGTTGAAAGATAAGGACTTCAGTGGTGACATCAGTGAAGGGGGAAGTAGCTAGCTTCTCCGCCATCTTGATTTTATTCTAAATGGCATGAGAAGAAAAGATTAGACACGCAGAGGTTTTATATTCTGCTGTGAGACAGATTTCTTGAAGTAAGAATTAACCTTGAAGTAAACTCTTACAATCCACTGCGATCCTCCCTCTACCCGGGTGACAACAAGGCACAGTGCCAGCCTCGGGGACACTGCCATGTAATTACTACAGCCCTTGCTCAGTGGCCTATTGTTCTTGCCTCAGGCGAGCGCACGTTCCTCTCAACCTCCTCCTTGGCATAACCTGACACCTTTTGGCTGGCTCTGAAAGCGTTTAGCGATACAACCCGCTCTCCCGCACTCTCTGTTCTACTGAGGAACGCTCTGGAAGTTGCATCTTGGGATATGAAAACCAGCAATGGCCGACATTCTGTATTATCAGAGACCACCGTCCTCAGCTATAGCACTGAGGAATTCGCAGGCATAAGTTGGCGCCAAAAGTTTTTGGAATTTTTCCCTCATTTTTTTTCAATAAGGCTCCATAACACATCCGCAAAATGGGTCCGCATCCGTTCCGCAATTTTTGGAAATTTCCAATGGGGACGGGAAAGATGCGGACAGCACACTTTGTGCTGTCCGCATCCTCATTTGCGCATCCGCACTTCGCATCCGCACTTCCGTTTCCGCAAAAAAATAGAACATTTTCTATTCTTGTCTGATTAGGCATTCTCTATTATAGTGCCGGCGATGTGCGGTCCACAAATTGTGGAACGCACATTGCCGGTCTCCGTGTTTTGCGGATCCGCAATTTTCAGATCCGCAAAACACTTACGGACGAGTGAATGGAGCCTAAATGTGGCCTAAACGTTGTCCCCTTGGTGCCCACTTCCACTGAAGGCACATCCTAGTGATAGTCCTACTGAGACCATCAGCCCCATAAGTGCAGAGAATCACAGCTCTATTAGTATGCGGAATTGGCGTTAGAGATCCATGCGTTTTTCACTCTTTTTCCTTAAAGGGGTTGTCCAGTTTTAACTAAGTGATGGCCTATCCCTGTGATGGCTAACCTCCGGCACTCCAGCTGTGGTAAAACTACAACTCCCAAGATGTACACTTGCTTGGCTGGTCTCAGAACTCCATAGAAATGAATGGAGCATGCTGGGAGTCGTAGTTTCACCACAGCTGGAGAGCCAGAGGTCTGCCATCACTGGCCTATCACAAGGATAAAAAGAAATTCACATTAACTGGGGAACCAACAGAACATGTTTCCTGGCTCCTGGCCCTTCCCTGGCTCCACTTTTGCCATCCAAGATGGCTGCACCCTGTGCATCGTTAGCCCAATCCACTTTTTACTTGTCCAGTCCCGCTGTTGGATTGGCCAGCACTGATCATGTGAGCGGTGATGGCCAATCCAAGGGCAGCATGATGTGTCTTAATCCATTAAATGCAAAGTATACACCAGGTAGTCTGAGAAGCCGTGTTCTGTTCGTTTCCCAGTTAATGCAAATTTTGGGGTTGCTTTAATAAAATCTGGACAACCACTTTAAGGCCTCATGCACACGACCGTATGTATTTTGCGGTCCGCAAAAAACGGATCCGCAAAAAATACGGATGACGTCCGTGTATATTCCTTATTTTGCGGAACGGAAGAGCTGGCCCCTAATAGAACAGCACTATCCTTGTCCATAATGCGGACAATAATAGGACATGTTCTATCTTTTAGCGGAACGGAAATACGGATATACGGAAACGGAATGCACACGGATTAAGTTCCGTTTAATTTGCGGACCCATTGAAATGACTGGTTCCATATACGGTCTGCAAAAAAAGCGGAATGGACGGAATGAAAGAAAATACGTTTGTGTGCATGAGGCCTAAGTCTAGTGGTTTTTTGGGTGTTTTTAAAGGGGTCTGCATTTTTTTATTCATTTTTTCCCGCTGGCATTTTTTAAAATAAAAAAACACCGGCTCCACATGTTTCCTGGAAGCCTCAGGAAAATATTAAATGCAGCGCACAAGTTGTTTTTTTTTGTGACATTTTTTTCACCCTTGAGATATGTTTTTTCCCATTGTGTTTTTTTTTCTTTTTTTTTGCACCTTGAATAAAAACACATGAGCAAATTGTTTTTTTTAAATGGCGTTTTTCCTTTAACAATGCTTTTTTTCTATACAGCTCCACAGAGGAAGTGACATCACGAGGGAGGGGGCACACACTTTCCTATAAAAAAAATGCTAGGTATATAAAAAGGCACTAAAAACACAATATGGGGGGAAAAAATTGCTAAAAAAGCAACAGAAACGTGGATTAATTTTAGGCTTTTTTCTTGCCACAAAACTGTGTGATGAGGCCTAATGCAGCTTTTGTGTTTGAAGCAGTTTTTAGTTGCAGATTTTGTTTTTTTAGGCCTGCTATTGATTTTAATGGGAATTTCCGACAGAAGGAAAGACATAAATTATAGACATTGATGCCCGTCATATCGCGGATCCGGAATTTACTTTTTTTTTTTTCGCTTTTCAGTCCCTGCACCAGAAAACATGCTGCAGATGATCCATCACTGTCTCATTCCGAGCCGCCATCTTCCCTGCCCTGGCAGCCATGGATGCAGAAGGTACGCCTCTGCCACACAGGCGGGCATAAATGGCACCTTGTAGGTTTGCACTCTGTGGCCTTCAAGATTCAAGCTATCCAAGACCAGATCTCCACAAGGGCCTGGAGATCCAGCGTTGTCACCCCGATGGCAGCATATCAGGTTGCTAAGCAACATCCCGAATCCGGTGATACAAAGAGATCTGTCTTGGTGACAGATGAAGCCGTGCGGCAGCGTTACCTGCTCACACACACCCCCTCCCCTCTCCATTTTTTTTTTCTCTCTTTCCTGTGGA